>CAJVRN010000210.1:10900000-11156220 GCA_911728415.1 Lagocephalus sceleratus | reverse complement strand
CATCCACCTGCCAGCAAACTGCCATTACAGTTACGGCACAGGTCCACACGGTACCTGATTTATCCCCAGACATTCAGGTGGACCCTTCTCAGTCTCCGATCTCTCAGCCGGGTGGGCCGGGGCACGCCACGCCTGCAATGCCACACCATGGATTACACGATAAGAATTGGTCATCGTTGCCGCCACGGAGCAGTGAGTCCCAGCCTCCCCTTTACTGGGCTGGAACTGTGCAGGGCTGGGGCAGACAGCCAGACATGGCTCCTAAGGAGTAGAGGCCCAAAACGCACCACCTTTACTAGACCAGGTGGGGCGCTGTCTACACTCTCTCCACAGCCCATACACAGATCCTCCTGAGGCCAGAGGAGGAGGACCTTTCTCCCTCCGACCACGCTCGGCGCCCGAGGTGACGAGACCCACCTTCCCGGGAGCAGAACTGCGGCCGGGACTCGGGCCTCCTGGTTGGCCCGCCTCTACGTCGGTGACCTACTGGAGGAGGAGGACCTCATCAGTTTCCTGGAAGAGTGCCAGGAACTTGCCATCACACCAGGTACCTCATGGGCTTCCATGCTAACATACACGGCAACCACTCCATCAAGCTTCACACAACTGCCACAGACACACATGACCACACCACGCCTGGGGGAACACCCACCCGCAGACCTACTAAGACACAACAATTACACACATAAGATATAAAAATTGGAGCCTGGGCAGTGAAGGAAAACGGCTGATTCTGGGAGACCAATGTCGCCAGATTTGATCTCGGAATTCCAAATCTACAGATACGTAGCTTCCCAGGGGCCACTTTTCGGCATCTGAAGGGGTGTTGTCCAAGATTGAACCTGTCCACACAGTTGAACAGGTGATCCTGTCTCTGGGCATAAACAATAGACTCCAAAATATTCAGACTTCGCTTAAAGAGTTGCAGAGGCTTCACAAAACTGCATCCCTTAAATTCCCACAAGCAGTCATTTGGATTCCTGCCATCAGTTTTTCCAGGAGTCTTCTTCCAAGGACCAGATGCATCTGCACACTCTGAATAAATATATTAGGTCCAACTATCAGTCCCTTCCTGAACTCCCCAGCTAAGCAGTTCTCGGTGGAGAAGGATATGCCCATTGACCCACGCCAGCATCTTGACTGCTGGAATCTACTTGGTCCATGTAACCATTAGCTCATGAACCTGCCTTCTAGAGGTGGGGGACAAAAGCGTTATCAATCTGAGCAGAGGAATTCCAGCTTTCGCCAGCACAGTTCTCCCTTACTCAGCAAGGGACTCCATTTGTTCCTACTAAAGGCAGCAATCGAGACTTAATAAACAGGACCCGATTTGATTTTAGCAAACATTTCATGGAAAACTTAAGATTGCTGCATATTTTGAAGGAAAGGGGATTCTGACCCTCCACCTTTCACTCCAAAAATCTGATTGGACCCCTTCATTGATTCACTTACCTGTTCAATTAAAACAATCATACTAAATGATCTGGAATATTTGACTCCAAATTCAAAATGAGCTTTTAAACCCAATCTTACTAAATTAGAAACACAAGCTCTAAGATCCCTGCAAAGTAATCCCATCATCGTTATCAAACCGGCTGACAAGGGCAGTGCGGTGGTGATCATGGACAGGGGATCAACATGTCTGGGGAGGGTTATCGACAATTATTGGACAACACCTATTACGTACAATTGGATAAGCCAATTTAACAAGTAATCCCTATGGTAAAAACAAATAGTTCAAACATTATATGATAAAAAATTTATCAACTCAAAACAGAAAAATTATTTAATTGGCAGCGAGGAACCCAGACCTAGGCGCTTCTATATGTTACTCAAAAATTCATAAAGAGCCCAGCAAGTGGAGCAGACCGTACGCAGATTCCCCCTGGAAGACCTATTGTCTCAGATTGCAACAGTGAAACTTATTATACTGCTGAATATTTGGATTTTTACCTCAATCCTCTCTCAGTCCAACACCCCAGTTACTTAAAAGACACATATGACTTCATTGGAAAAATCCAATTACTTTCCATTCCTCCAAATTCCTTTTCTTCACTATGGATATTGAGAGTCTGTATACAAATATTGATATTTCAGAGGGCATTCAAGCAGTAAAAATATCTTTCTTAAATATCCAGACTCTAAAAGACCGGAAAGGAATTACTACAATTATTACGCATAAATCTCACTCGTAATGATTTTGAATTTAACAACAAATTTTTCCTGCAAATCAAAGGCACAGCTATGGGGAAGAAATTCGCCCAGCATATGCCAACATTTTCATGGCGGAATGGGAAGAATTAGCCTTGCAATCCTGCCCCATAAAGCCACTACACTATTACAGGTACTTGGATGACATCTGGGGCATCTGGGATCATTCTAGAGAGGAATTTGAGGTATTTCTAAATATTCTCAACACTTATAATCCGTCAATCAAACTAAAGGCACACATTGATTTGAATTCAGTGGACTTTTTAGATACCACTACCTACAAAGGTCCAAATTTCTCATCCACACACAAATTGGATATTAAAGTATTTTTCAAAAAAAAAGACACACACTCATTATTATATAAAACCAGTTATCATCCCAAACACACATTCAGTGGGATTGTAAAGTCACAGCTTCTCAGATTTGACAGAATCTGTAGCAGGGAGGAGGATTTCAAACATTCAGTGAAAATACTCTTCTCGGCTTTGTCCACCAGGGGTACTCGCTCCTTCTTAAGGAAATGTTTCAAAACATTTAAACAAATTAGACCTACCTGGTGTTCCTCCCTTCTTCCTTTCATCACCAACTACTCCCAATCAGCTGTGAACTTAGTCAGAAACATTAAACATAACTTTTACCAAGGGATTGACAATTCTCAAATATTGCAGAATCACAGACTGATTGCTGCTTACAGGAAGAACAAGAATATAAAAGACTCTCTGGTTAAAGCCAAACTTAAACCACTATCATGTCCCAGAAGCACAGGAAAAGGGGATTTTTCAGCACTGCCAGTGGGTACACAATAGGTCTAACAAGGATGTATTCAAAACACAACTGGGAACGGGTCCTACAACCAAAAATTGCGTTTACCTAATTTTTTGCACTAGATGTGGAGTACAGTATGTGGGTGAGACAGGCAACACACTCAGAGCTAGGTTCTATCAACATAAATATAACATCTGCAAACAACATAACACACATATTCCCATCACCCAACACTTCCTGCGGCATGGATGGTCAGCTCTGAAGGCTACGATCTTGGAGACTAATCCGCATTGGACCACGCCCCAACGGAGAAGAGCTGAAAGAAAATGGATTCACCTCCTGGACACTTTTTTGCCACACGGACTAAATGAAAAATAACTGTAATATTATATGCATGCTAACCTGCTTTTTTTCTCATATACACCTGTGCAGGTTGTTCTTCTCCTGGTTCAGATCTGCAAAGCGAAAGAAAAATCGTTATAACACCACATGTTACTTACCTGCAGATGTATATTGTTGCAGATTGTTCTTGTTCTTGTTATATCCTCTATTGGAAGAATCATTGAATCACCACGTGTTTACTTACCGATTCTTGTACATATGTGTGAAGGTTGCCTCTTTTTTCATCTTTACTCTATCTTGACCCCTCATCCTAACCCTAACCCTGACTTCACATCCTAACCCTAACCCAACCCTTACCTTAACTTCTAACCCTAACCCTAACCTAAGCTTCTAACCCTAACCCCAACCCTAACCCTAACCTTAATTCCTAACCCTAACCTTAAGCCTAACCCTGACCTTAACTCCTAACCCTAACCTTGAGCTTAACCCTAGCATAATTTAACCCTAACCTCAACCTTCCGTTTTTCTAAAAGCACAATTTAGAGTGGGGAGGAGGGTGATCCCGGGAGGAGAGAGGGATGATGGACTGTGCCGTCAATCTTGGCGTCTTCGACGCCAAGATTAACTTTTCCTTACCTAATCTAGCCCGTGCCTCTCCTTCTTCTTCTTCTGGTTTCCCTCTTCCCCCTCTTTCTTATTCACAGGTGGAAAAATAATTAATGGGTTAAGGAAATTACAAATTCGTGGGTCCTGTGCATTCGTTTTTGGCGGATTACTTTATGAAAAAATATTTGTTTATATTAGATGTGGATAATTTTCATTCCTTGAATTTGTGGTTTATTATTATAATGTTATTTCTTTTATTGATATTACTGTACTGCACAATTTATTACGGTTCGGCTTGATGGAGGACGTAAATTCATAAAAATTCTCTTAATTACTCCCCCAAAAAAAATAATGAAAAAAAGAATTCCAATTGACGGACACCTTTGAACGCCTCACAGGTGTTCAGAGGTGTCAGATTTCCTCTCTCCATCTTAGCCTAGGACCTTTAACTTGGACGCGCATGGCACATGACGCCATTTTGGTCCATGAGCGACGACAAGGAATCAACTACCAATTTTCGATCACAAGTTTAGCCTGAAGAAGGTTTAATCTAACCGAAACGTAGCTTTTTTTGTGCTCCTTGTCGAGCGAATAAAGTTTCTACTCCTGCATTGGAGGAGTCGTCTTTTTTTGAATTTTATTGTTTTAATCGGGACGACTTACAAAGAATGGCCGAATTTGAGGACTGGACGACGGTGTACTACGGCGGGCGTCGTCGTAGGAGGAATAGGTACGTGTCACCTCCACCTCAGAGGCGTTATTACGCCGACACTACCGCCACGACGGCCCCCCCGCTACGTCCCAGACGGCCAGAGACGCTCTTACGCTTCTGTCACTCGGGGGCCCCCCCGCCGCCCCCCCCGACGTGACGCGTCCTCCGCGTCCCGTTCCAGACAACGGGGGCGCCAAGAACGTGCAGTACAGACAATATAATTATAACAACGCCTATCAACGCCCCCGACGGAATCAGCTGTTTAATCAGGATCGGCGATTCCCACGGAGTTTTCGATCACGTGACAGGGGGCTCCGGATCGGCGATGGTGGCGCGCACCTGACGTGGACCGACGCGGACCGGCACGTTCCGCCGACCGCGAGTTTGCAGTGAAGGTGCGCATCCTCCACAAGATCATCAAAGCCACACACCATCTGCAAAATGTGTCGAGGGAGGAACCTCCGGCCATGATTGAGGACATGGCACAAGTCCTCGCCACAACCATCAAACCCTCCACGCCATCAGAGAAAACTATGGATTTCATCTATGGCAATGCCAAAAATTGGGCCTTCAATACTGTCCTCATACTGAGGGATCATTATACAGAGGTTATTGAAGAGGAGATGACTAAACTAACAGCTCTCAATACAACATCCGACTGGGAGCGGCCCTTTGAAATAGCCGCCAAGTGGGCGCGGCGTAACCTGGGGAGACGCCTTTTACCTGAGACGGTGGAGCGGGCTGAGGCGCTCCTCATAGCCCGACTGTCTGAGAAGGAGACAGCAGCCGCTCCCCTCACACAACCCCCAGATGCTCCGGGAGAGTCCACGCCTACGATGGAACAGCAACAGGTGCCCCCACGTCGCCTCCATCTCCTCCTCATCCACCTGCCAGCAACCACATTACAGTTACGGCACAGGTCCACACGGTACCTGATTTATCCCCAGACATTCAGGTGGACCCCTCTCCTCAGTCTCCGATCTCTCAGCCGGTGGGCCGGCACGCCACGCGTGCGGCTGCCACCATGACTGACACGATAAGAGATTGGTCATCGCTGTCGTCATCGGAGCAGGAGTCCCAGCCCTCCCCTTTACTGCCGGAATCAGCAGGGCTGGGCAGACAGCCAGACATGGCTCCCAAGGAGCAGAGGCCTAAACGCACCACCTTTACTAGACCAGGTGGGGCGCTGTCTACCTCTCTCCACAGCCCATACACAGATCCTCCCCAGGCCAGACGGAGGAGGACCTTCTCCCTCCGACCACGTCGACGCCTCAGGTGACGAGACCCACCTTCCCGGGGAGCAGAACTTCGTGCCGGACTCCGCTCCTGGTTGGCCCGCCCTACGTCGAGGACCTACTGGAGGAGGAGGACCTCATCAGTTTCCTGGAAGAGTGCCAGGAACTTTCCATCACACCAGGTACCTCAAGGGCTTCCATGCCAAAACATACACGGCAACCACTCATCAGTTTTCACACAACTGCCACAGACACACATGACCACACCACGCCTGCTAGAACACCCACCCGCAGACCTACTAAGCACATTAACACCACACACAAGATAAAAAATTGGAGCCTGGCAGTGAAGGAAAACGGCTGATTCTGGGAGACTCAAATGTCGCCAGATTTCCCCCATTCCAAATTCCAAATCTACAGATAGATAGCTTCCCAGGGGCCACTTTTCGGCATCTGAAGGGGGTGTTGTCCAAGATTGAACCTGTCCACACAGTTGAACAGGTGATCCTGTCTCTGGGCATAAACAATAGACTCCAAAATATTCAGACTTCGCTTAAAGAGTTGCAGAGGCTTCACAAAACTGCATCCCTTAAATTCCCACAAGCAGTCATTTGGATTCCTGCCATCAGTTTTTCCAGGAGTCTTCCTTCCAAGGACCAGATGCATCTGCACACTCTGAATAAATATATTAGGTCCAACTATCAGTCCCTTCCTGAACTCCCCAGAAGCCAGTTCTCGGTGGAGAAGGATGGCGTCCATTGGACCCACGCCACAGCATCTCGACTGCTGAATCACTGGTCTCAGATGGTAAACTAATAGCCCCCATGAACCTGCCTTCTCAGGAGGGGGACAAAAGCGTTATCAATCTGAGCAGAAAATTCCAGCTTTCGCCAGCACAGTTCTCCTTACTCAGCAAGGGACTCACATTTGTTCCTACTAAAGGCAGCAATCGAGACTTAATAAACAGGACTCGATTTGATTTGCAACAATTTCATAGAAAACTTAAGATTGCTGCATATTTTGAAGGAAAGGGGGATTCTGACCCTCCACCTTTCACTCCAAAATCTGATTGGACCCCTTCATTGATTCACTTACCTGTTCAAATTAAAACAATCATACTAAATGATCTGGAATATTTTGACTCCAAATTCAAAATGAAAGCTATTAAACCCAATCTTACTAAATTAGAAACACAAGCTCTAAGATCCCTGCAGAGTAATCCATCGATCGTTATCAAACCGGCTGACAAGGGCAGTGCGGTGGTGATCATGGACAGGGATCAATATGTCTGGGAGGGTTATCGACAATTATTGGACAACACCTATTACGTACAATTGGATAAGCCAATTTATCAAGAAACAATCCCTATGGTAAAACAAATAGTTCAAACATTATATGATAAAAAATTTATCAACTCAAAACAGAAAAATTATTTAATTGGCAGCGAGGAACCCAGACCTAGACGCTTCTATATGTTACCAAAAATTCATAAAGAGCCCAGCAAGTGGAGCAGACCGTACGAGATTCCCCCTGGAAGACCTATTGTCTCAGATTGCAACAGTGAAACTTATTATACTGCTGAATATTTGGATTTTTACCTCAATCCTCTCTCAGTCCAACACCCCAGTTACTTAAAAGACACATATGACTTCATTGGAAAAATCCAATTACTTTCCATTCCTCCAAATTCCTTTTTCTTCACTATGGATATTGAGAGTCTGTATACAAATATTGATATTTCAGAGGGCATTCAAGCAGTAAAAAATATCTTTCTTAAATATCCAGACTCTAAAAGACCGGAAAAGGAATTACTACAATTATTACGCATAAATCTCACTCGTAATGATTTTGAATTTAACAACAAATTTTTCCTGCAAATCAAAGGCACAGCTATGGGGAAGAAATTCGCCCCAGCATATGCCAACATTTTCATGGCGGAATGGGAAGAATTAGCCTTGCAATCCTGCCCCATAAAGCCACTACACTATTACAGGTACTTGGATGACATCTGGGGCATCTGGGATCATTCTAGAGAGGAATTTGAGGTATTTCTAAATATTCTCAACACTTATAATCCGTCAATCAAACTAAAGGCACACATTGATTTGAATTCAGTGGACTTTTTAGATACCACTACCTACAAAGGTCCAAATTTCTCATCCACACACAAATTGGATATTAAAGTATTTTTCAAAAAAACAGACACACACTCATTATTATATAAAACCAGTTATCATCCCAAACACACATTCAGTGGGATTGTAAAGTCACAGCTTCTCAGATTTGACAGAATCTGTAGCAGGGAGGAGGATTTCAAACATTCAGTGAAAATACTCTTCTCGGCTTTGTCCACCAGGGGGTACTCTCGCTCCTTCTTAAGGAAATGTTTCAAAACATTTAAACAAATTAGACCTACCTGGTGTTCCTCCCTTCTTCCTTTCATCACCAACTACTCCCAATCAGCTGTGAACTTAGTCAGAAACATTAAACATAACTTTTACCAAGGGATTGACAATTCTCAAATATTGCAGAATCACAGACTGATTGCTGCTTACAGGAAGAACAAGAATATAAAAGACTCTCTGGTTAAAGCCAAACTTAAACCACTATCATGTCCCAGAAGCACAGGAAAAGGGGATTTTTTCAGCACTGCCAGTGGGTACACAATAGGTCTAACAAGGATGTATTCAAAACACAACTGGGAACGGGTCCTACAACCAAAAATTGCGTTTACCTAATTTTTGCACTAGATGTGGAGTACAGTATGTGGGTGAGACAGGCAACACACTCAGAGCTAGGTTCTATCAACATAAATATAACATCTGCAAACAACATAACACACATATTCCCATCACCCAACACTTCCTGCGGCATGGATGGTCAGCTCTGAAGGCTACGATCTTGGAGACTAATCCGCATTGGACCACGCCCCAACGGAGAAGAGCTGAAAGAAAATGGATTCACCTCCTGGACACTTTTTTGCCACACGGACTAAATGAAAAATAACTGTAATATTATATGCATGCTAACCTGCTTTTTTTCTCATATACACCTGTGCAGGTTGTTCTTCTCCTGGTTCAGATCTGCAAAGCGAAAGAAAAATCGTTATAACACCACATGTTACTTACCTGCAGATGTATATTGTTGCAGATTGTTCTTGTTCTTGTTATATCCTCTATTGGAAGAATCATTGAATCACCACGTGTTTACTTACCGATTCTTGTACATATGTGTGAAGGTTGCCTCTTTTTTCATCTTTACTCTATCTTGACCCCTCATCCTAACCCTAACCCTGACTTCACATCCTAACCCTAACCCAACCCTTACCTTAACTTCTAACCCTAACCCTAACCTAAGCTTCTAACCCTAACCCCAACCCTAACCCTAACCTTAATTCCTAACCCTAACCTTAAGCCTAACCCTGACCTTAACTCCTAACCCTAACCTTGAGCTTAACCCTAGCATAATTTAACCCTAACCTCAACCTTCCGTTTTTCTAAAAGCACAATTTAGAGTGGGGAGGAGGTGATCCCGGGAGGAGAGAGGGATGATGGACTGTGCCGTCAATCTTGGCGTCTTCGACGCCAAGATTAACTTTCCTTACCTAATCTAGCCCGTGCCTCTCCTTCTTCTTCTTCTGGTTTCCCTCTTCCCCCTCTTTCTTATTCACAGGTGGAAAAATAATTAATGGGTTAAGGAAATTACAAATTCGTGGGTCCTGTGCATTCGTTTTTGGCGGATTACTTTATGAAAAAATATTTGTTTATATTAGATGTGGATAATTTTCATTCCTTGAATTTGTGGTTTATTATTATAATGTTATTTCTTTTATTGATATTACTGTACTGCACAATTTATTACGGTTCGGCTTGATGGAGGACGTAAATTCATAAAAATTCTCTTAATTACTCCCCCCCAAAAAAATAATGAAAAAAAGAATTCCAATTGACGGACACCTTTGAACGCCTCACAGGTGTTCAGAGGTGTCAGATTTCCTCTCTCCATCTTAGCCTAGGACCTTTAACTTGGACGCGCATGGCACATGACGCCATTTTGGTCCATGAGCGACGACAAGGAATCAACTACCAATTTTCGATCACAAGTTTAGCCTGAAGAAGGTTTAATCTAACCGAAACGTAGCTTTTTTTGTGCTCCTTGTCGAGCGAATAAAGTTTCTACTCCTGCATTGGAGGAGTCGTCTTTTTTGAATTTTATTGTTTTAATCGGGACGACTTACAAAGAATGGCCGAATTTGAGGACTGGACGACGGTGTACTACGGCGGGCGTCGTCGTAGGAGGAATAGGTACGTGTCACCTCCACCTCAGAGGCGTTATTACGCCGACACTACCGCCACGACGGCCCCCGCTACGTCCCAGACGGCCAGAGACGCTCTTACGCTTCTGTCACTCGGGGGCCCCCCGCCGCCCCCCCGGCGTGACGCGTCCTCCGCGTCCCGTTCCAGACAACGGGCGCCAAGAACGTGCAGTACAGACAATATAATTATAACAACGCCTATCAACGCCCCCGACGGAATCAGCTGTTTAATCAGGATCGGCGATTCCCACGGAGTTTTTCGATCACGTGACAGGGGGCTCCGGATCGGCGATGGTGGCGCGCACCTGACGTGGACCGACGCGGACCGGCACGTTCCGCCGACCGCGAGTTTGCAGTGAAGGTGCGCATCCTCCACAAGATCATCAAAGCCACACACCATCTGCAAAATGTGTCGAGGGAGGAACCTCCGGCCATGATTGAGGACATGGCACAAGTCCTCGCCACAACCATCAAACCCTCCACGCCATCAGAGAAAACTATGGATTTCATCTATGGCAATGCCAAAAATTGGGCCTTCAATACTGTCCTCATACTGAGGGATCATTATACAGAGGTTATTGAAGAGGAGATGACTAAACTAACAGCTCTCAATACAACATCCGACTGGGAGCGGCCCTTTGAAATAGCCGCCAAGTGGGCGCGGCGTAACCTGGGGAGACGCCTTTTACCTGAGACGGTGGAGCGGGCTGAGGCGCTCCTCATAGCCCGACTGTCTGAGAAGGAGACAGCAGCCGCTCCCCTCACACAACCCCCAGATGCTCCGGGAGAGTCCACGCCTACGATGGAACAGCAACAGGTGCCCCCACGTCGCCTCCATCTCCTCCTCATCCACCTGCCAGCAACCACATTACAGTTACGGCACAGGTCCACACGGTACCTGATTTATCCCCAGACATTCAGGTGGACCCCTCTCCTCAGTCTCCGATCTCTCAGCCGGTGGGCCGGCACGCCACGCGTGCGGCTGCCACCATGACTGACACGATAAGAGATTGGTCATCGCTGTCGTCATCGGAGCAGGAGTCCCAGCCCTCCCCTTTACTGCCGGAATCAGCAGGGCTGGGCAGACAGCCAGACATGGCTCCCCAAGGAGCAGAGGCCTAAACGCACCACCTTTACTAGACCAGGTGGGGCGCTGTCTACCTCTCTCCACAGCCCATACACAGATCCTCCCCAGGCCAGACGGAGGAGGACCTTCTCCCTCCCGACCACGTCGACGCCTCAGGTGACGAGACCCACCTTCCCGGGAGCAGAACTTCGTGCCGGACTCCGCTCCTGGTTGGCCCGCCCTACGTCGAGGACCTACTGGAGGAGGAGGACCTCATCAGTTTCCTGGAAGAGTGCCAGGAACTTTCCATCACACCAGGTACCTCAAGGGCTTCCATGCCAAAACATACACGGCAACCACTCATCAGTTTTCACACAACTGCCACAGACACACATGACCACACCACGCCTGCTAGAACACCCACCCGCAGACCTACTAAGCACATTAACACCACACACAAGATAAAAAATTGGAGCCTGGCAGTGAAGGAAAAACGGCTGATTCTGGGAGACTCAAATGTCGCCAGATTTCCCCCATTCCAAATTCCAAATCTACAGATAGATAGCTTCCCAGGGGCCACTTTTCGGCATCTGAAGGGGGTGTTGTCCAAGATTGAACCTGTCCACACAGTTGAACAGGTGATCCTGTCTCTGGGCATAAACAATAGACTCCAAAATATTCAGACTTCGCTTAAAGAGTTGCAGAGGCTTCACAAAACTGCATCCCTTAAATTCCCACAAGCAGTCATTTGGATTCCTGCCATCAGTTTTTCCAGGAGTCTTCCTTCCAAGGACCAGATGCATCTGCACACTCTGAATAAATATATTAGGTCCAACTATCAGTCCCTTCCTGAACTCCCCAGAAGCCAGTTCTCGGTGGAGAAGGATGGCGTCCATTGGACCCACGCCACAGCATCTCGACTGCTGAATCACTGGTCTCAGATGGTAAACTAATAGCCCCCATGAACCTGCCTTCTCAGGAGGGGGACAAAAGCGTTATCAATCTGAGCAGAAAATTCCAGCTTTCGCCAGCACAGTTCTCCTTACTCAGCAAGGGACTCACATTTGTTCCTACTAAAGGCAGCAATCGAGACTTAATAAACAGGACTCGATTTGATTTGCAACAATTTCATAGAAAACTTAAGATTGCTGCATATTTTGAAGGAAAGGGGGATTCTGACCCTCCACCTTTCACTCCAAAATCTGATTGGACCCCTTCATTGATTCACTTACCTGTTCAAATTAAAACAATCATACTAAATGATCTGGAATATTTTGACTCCAAATTCAAAATGAAAGCTATTAAACCCAATCTTACTAAATTAGAAACACAAGCTCTAAGATCCCTGCAGAGTAATCCATCGATCGTTATCAAACCGGCTGACAAGGGCAGTGCGGTGGTGATCATGGACAGGGATCAATATGTCTGGGAGGGTTATCGACAATTATTGGACAACACCTATTACGTACAATTGGATAAGCCAATTTATCAAGAAACAATCCCTATGGTAAAACAAATAGTTCAAACATTATATGATAAAAAAATTTATCAACTCAAAACAGAAAAATTATTTAATTGGCAGCGAGGAACCCAGACCTAGGCGGCTTCTATATGTTACCAAAAATTCATAAAGAGCCCAGCAAGTGGAGCAGACCGTACGAGATTCCCCCTGGAAGACCTATTGTCTCAGATTGCAACAGTGAAACTTATTATACTGCTGAATATTTGGATTTTTACCTCAATCCTCTCTCAGTCCAACACCCCAGTTACTTAAAGACACATATGACTTCATTGGAAAAATCCAATTACTTTCCATTCCTCCAAATTCCTTTTTCTTCACTATGGATATTGAGAGTCTGTATACAAATATTGATATTTCAGAGGGCATTCAAGCAGTAAAAAATATCTTTCTTAAATATCCAGACTCTAAAAGACCGGAAAAGGAATTACTACAATGATTACGCATAAATCTCACTCGTAATGATTTTGAATTTAACAACAAATTTTTCCTGCAAATCAAAGGCACAGCTATGGGGAAGAAATTCGCCCCAGCATATGCCAACATTTTCATGGCGGAATGGGAAGAATTAGCCTTGCAATCCTGCCCCATAAAGCCACTACACTATTACAGGTACTTGGATGACATCTGGGGCATCTGGGATCATTCTAGAGAGGAATTTGAGGTATTTCTAAATATTCTCAACACTTATAATCCGTCAATCAAACTAAAGGCACACATTGATTTGAATTCAGTGGACTTTTTAGATACCACTACCTACAAAGGTCCAAATTTCTCATCCACACACAAATTGGATATTAAAGTATTTTCAAAAAAACAGACACACACTCATTATTATATAAAACCAGTTATCATCCCAAACACACATTCAGTGGGATTGTAAAGTCACAGCTTCTCAGATTTGACAGAATCTGTAGCAGGGAGGAGGATTTCAAACATTCAGTGAAAATACTCTTCTCGGCTTTGTCCACCAGGGTACTCTCGCTCCTTCTTAAGGAAATGTTTCAAAACATTTAAACAAATTAGACCTACCTGGTGTTCCTCCTTCTTCCTTTCATCACCAACTACTCCCAATCAGCTGTGAACTTAGTCAGAAACATTAAACATAACTTTTACCAAGGGATTGACAATTCTCAAATATTGCAGAATCACAGACTGATTGCTGCTTACAGGAAGAACAAGAATATAAAAGACTCTCTGGTTAAAGCCAAACTTAAACCACTATCATGTCCCAGAAGCACAGGAAAAGGGGATTTTTTTCAGCACTGCCAGTGGGTACACAATAGGTCTAACAAGGATGTATTCAAAACACAACTGGGAACGGGTCCTACAACCAAAAATTGCGTTTACCTAATTTTTTGCACTAGATGTGGAGTACAGTATGTGGGTGAGACAGGCAACACACTCAGAGCTAGGTTCTATCAACATAAATATAACATCTGCAAACAACATAACACACATATTCCCATCACCCAACACTTCCTGCGGCATGGATGGTCAGCTCTGAAGGCTACGATCTTGGAGACTAATCCGCATTGGACCACGCCCCCAACGGAGAAGAGCTGAAAGAAAATGGATTCACCTCCTGGACACTTTTTTGCCACACGGACTAAATGAAAAATAACTGTAATATTATATGCATGCTAACCTGCTTTTTTTTCTCATATACACCTGTGCAGGTTGTTCTTCTCCTGGTTCAGATCTGCAAAGCGAAAGAAAAATCGTTATAACACCACATGTTACTTACCTGCAGATGTATATTGTTGCAGATTGTTCTTGTTCTTGTTATATCCTCTATTGGAAGAATCATTGAATCACCACGTGTTTACTTACGATTCTTGTACATATGTGTGAAGGTTGCCTCTTTTTTCATCTTTACTCTATCTTGACCCCTCATCCTAACCCTAACCCTGACTTCACATCCTAACCCTAACCCAACCCTTACCTTAACTTCTAACCCTAACCCTAACCTAAGCTTCTAACCCTAACCCCAACCCTAACCCTAACCTTAATTCCTAACCCTAACCTTAAGCCTAACCCTGACCTTAACTCCTAACCCTAACCTTGAGCTTAACCTAGCATAATTTAACCCTAACCTCAACCTTCCGTTTTCTAAAAGCACAATTTAGAGTGGGGAGGAGGTGATCCCCGGGAGGAGAGAGGGATGATGGACTGTGCCGTCAATCTTGGCGTCTTCGACGCCAAGATTAACTTTTCCTTACCTAATCTAGCCCGTGCCTCTCCTTCTTCTTCTTCTGGTTTCCCTCTTCCCCCTCTTTCTTATTCACAGGTGGAAAAATAATTAATGGGTTAAGGAAATTACAAATTCGTGGGTCCTGTGCATTCGTTTTTGGCGGATTACTTTATGAAAAAATATTTGTTTATATTAGATGTGGATAATTTTCATTCCTTGAATTTGTGGTTTATTATTATAATGTTATTTCTTTTATTGATATTACTGTACTGCACAATTTATTACGGTTCGGCTTGATGGAGGACGTAAATTCATAAAAATTCTCTTAATTACTCCCCCCCAAAAAAATAATGAAAAAAAGAATTCCAATTGACGGACACCTTTGAACGCCTCACAGGTGTTCAGAGGTGTCAGATTTCCTCTCTCCATCTTAGCCTAGGACCTTTAACTTGGACGCGCATGGCACATGACGCCATTTTGGTCCATGAGCGACGACAAGGAATCAACTACCAATTTTCGATCACAAGTTTAGCCTGAAGAAGGTTTAATCTAACCGAAACGTAGCTTTTTTGTGCTCCTTGTCGAGCGAATAAAGTTTCTACTCCTGCATTGGAGGAGTCGTCTTTTTGAATTTTATTGTTTTAATCGGGACGACTTACAAAGAATGGCCGGATTTGAGGACTGGACGACGGTGTACTACGGCGGGCGTCGTCGTAGGAGGAATAGGTACGTGTCACCTCCACCTCAGAGGCGTTATTACGCCGACACTACCGCCACGACGGCCCCCCGCTACGTCCCAGACGGCCAGAGACGCTCTTACGCTTCTGTCACTCGGGGGCCCCCCCGCCGCCCCCCCCGTGGCGCGTCCTCCGCGTCCCGTTCCAGACAACGGGGCGCCAAGAACGTGCAGTACAGACAATATAATTATAACAACGCCTATCAACGCCCCCGACGGAATCAGCTGTTTAATCAGGATCGGCGATTCCCACGGAGTTTTCGATCACGTGACAGGGGGCTCCGGATCGACGATGGTGGCGCGCACCTGGCGTGGACCGACGCGGACCGGCACGTTCCGCCGACCGCGAGTTTGCAGTGAAGGTGCGCATCCTCCACAAGATCATCAAAGCCACACACCATCTGCAAAATGTGTCGAGGGAGGAACCTCCGGCCATGATTGAGGACATGGCACAAGTCCTCGCCACAACCATCAAACCCTCCACGCCATCAGAGAAAACTATGGATTTCATCTATGGCAATGCCAAAAATTGGGCCTTCAATACTGTCCTCATACTGAGGGATCATTATACAGAGGTTATTGAAGAGGAGATGACTAAACTAACAGCTCTCAATACAACATCCGACTGGGAGCGGCCCTTTGAAATAGCCGCCAAGTGGGCGCGGCGTAACCTGGGGAGACGCCTTTTACCTGAGACGGTGGAGCGGGCTGAGGCGCTCCTCATAGCCCGACTGTCTGAGAAGGAGACAGCAGCCGCTCCCCTCACACAACCCCCAGATGCTCCGGGAGAGTCCACGCCTACGATGGAACAGCAACAGGTGCCCCCCACGTCGCCTCCATCTCCTCCTCATCCACCTGCCAGCAACCACATTACAGTTACGGCACAGGTCCACACGGTACCTGATTTATCCCCAGACATTCAGGTGGACCCCTCTCCTCAGTCTCCGATCTCTCAGCCGGTGGGCCGGCACGCCACGCGTGCGGCTGCCACCATGACTGACACGATAAGAGATTGGTCATCGCTGTCGTCATCGGAGCAGGAGTCCCAGCCCTCCCCTTTACTGCCGGAATCAGCAGGGCTGGGCAGACAGCCAGACATGGCTCCCAAGGGAGCAGAGGCCTAAACGCACCACCTTTACTAGACCAGGTGGGGCGCTGTCTACTCTCTCCACAGCCCATACACAGATCCTCCCCAGGCCAGACGGAGGAGGACCTTCTCCCTCCGACCACGTCGACGCCTCAGGTGACGAGACCCACCTTCCCGGGGAGCAGAACTTCGTGCCGGACTCCGCTCCTGGTTGGCCCGCCCTACGTCGAGGACCTACTGGAGGAGGAGGACCTCATCAGTTTCCTGGAAGAGTGCCAGGAACTTTCCATCACACCAGGTACCTCAAGGGCTTCCATGCCAAAACATACACGGCAACCACTCATCAGTTTTCACACAACTGCCACAGACACACATGACCACACCACGCCTGCTAGAACACCCACCCGCAGACCTACTAAGCACATTAACACCACACACAAGATAAAAAATTGGAGCCTGGCAGTGAAGGAAAAACGGCTGATTCTGGGAGACTCAAATGTCGCCAGATTTCCCCCATTCCAAATTCCAAATCTACAGATAGATAGCTTCCCAGGGGCCACTTTTCGGCATCTGAAGGGGGTGTTGTCCAAGATTGAACCTGTCCACACAGTTGAACAGGTGATCCTGTCTCTGGGCATAAACAATAGACTCCAAAATATTCAGACTTCGCTTAAAGAGTTGCAGAGGCTTCTCAAAACTGCATCCCTTAAATTCCCACAAGCAGTCATTTGGATTCCTGCCATCAGTTTTCCAGGAGTCTTCCTTCCAAGGACCAGATGCATCTGCACACTCTGAATAAATATATTAGGTCCAACTATCAGTCCCTTCCTGAACTCCCCAGAAGCCAGTTCTCGGTGGAGAAGGATGGCGTCCATTGGACCCACGCCACAGCATCTCGACTGCTGAATCACTGGTCTCAGATGGTAAACTAATAGCCCCCATGAACCTGCCTTCTCAGGAGGGGGACAAAGCGTTATCAATCTGAGCAGAAAATTCCAGCTTTCGCCAGCACAGTTCTCCTTACTCAGCAAGGGACTCACATTTGTTCCTACTAAAGGCAGCAATCGAGACTTAATAAACAGGACTCGATTTGATTTGCAACAATTTCATAGAAAACTTAAGATTGCTGCATATTTTGAAGGAAAGGGGATTCTGACCCTCCACCTTTCACTCCAAAATCTGATTGGACCCCTTCATTGATTCACTTACCTGTTCAAATTAAAACAATCATACTAAATGATCTGGAATATTTTGACTCCAAATTCAAAATGAAAGCTATTAAACCCAATCTTACTAAATTAGAAACACAAGCTCTAAGGTCCCTGCAGAGTAATCCATCGATCGTTATCAAACCGGCTGACAAGGGCAGTGCGGTGGTGATCATGGACAGGGATCAATATGTCTGGGAGGGTTATCGACAATTGTTGGACAACACCTATTACGTACAATTGGATAAGCCAATTTATCAAGAAACAATCCCTATGGTAAAACAAATAGTTCAAACATTATATGATAAAAAATTTATCAACTCAAAACAGAAAAATTATTTAATTGGCAGCGAGGAACCCAGACCTAGACGCTTCTATATGTTACCAAAAATTCATAAAGAGCCCAGCAAGTGGAGCAGACCGTGCGAGATTCCCCCTGGAAGACCTATTGTCTCAGATTGCAACAGTGAAACTTATTATACTGCTGAATATTTGGATTTTTACCTCAATCCTCTCTCAGTCCAACACCCCAGTTACTTAAAAGACACATATGACTTCATTGGAAAAATCCAATTACTTTCCATTCCTCCAAATTCCTTTTTCTTCACTATGGATATTGAGAGTCTGTATACAAATATTGATATTTCAGAGGGCATTCAAGCAGTAAAAAATATCTTTCTTAAATATCAGACTCTAAAAAGACCGGAAAAGGAATTACTACAATTATTACGCATAAATCTCACTCGTAATGATTTTGAATTTAACAACAAATTTTTCCTGCAAATCAAAGGCACAGCTATGGGGAAGAAATTCGCCCCAGCATATGCCAACATTTTCATGGCGGAATGGGAAGAATTAGCCTTGCAATCCTGCCCCATAAAGCCACTACACTATTACAGGTACTTGGATGACATCTGGGGCATCTGGGATCATTCTAGAGAGGAATTTGAGGTATTTCTAAATATTCTCAACACTTATAATCCGTCAATCAAACTAAAGGCACACATTGATTTGAATTCAGTGGACTTTTTAGATACCACTACCTACAAAGGTCCAAATTTCTCATCCACACACAAATTGGATATTAAAGTATTTTTCAAAAAAACAGACACACACTCATTATTATATAAAACCAGTTATCATCCCAAACACACATTCAGTGGGATTGTAAAGTCACAGCTTCTCAGATTTGACAGAATCTGTAGCAGGGAGGAGGATTTCAAACATTCAGTGAAAATACTCTTCTCGGCTTTGTCCACCAGGGGTACTCTCGCTCCTTCTTAAGGAAATGTTTCAAAACATTTAAACAAATTAGACCTACCTGGTGTTCCTCCCTTCTCTCCTTTCATCACCAACTACTCCCAATCAGCTGTGAACTTAGTCAGAAACATTAAACATAACTTTTACCAAGGGATTGACAATTCTCAAATATTGCAGAATCACAGACTGATTGCTGCTTACAGGAAGAACAAGAATATAAAAGACTCTCTGGTTAAAGCCAAACTTAAGCCACTATCATGTCCCAGAAGCACAGGAAAAGGGGATTTTTTCAGCACTGCCAGTGGGTACACAATAGGTCTAACAAGGATGTATTCAAAACACAACTGGGAGCGGGTCCTACAACCAAAAATTGCGTTTACCTAATTTTTGCACTAGATGTGGAGTACAGTATGTGGGTGAGACAGGCAACACACTCAGAGCTAGGTTCTATCAACATAAATATAACATCTGCAAACAACATAACACACATATTCCCATCACCCAACACTTCCCTGCGGCATGGATGGTCAGCTCTGAAGGCTACGATCTTGGAGACTAATCCGCATTGGACCACGCCCCAACGGAGAAGAGCTGAAAGAAAATGGATTCACCTCCTGGACACTTTTTTGCCACACGGACTAAATGAAAAATAACTGTAATATTATATGCATGCTAACCTGCTTTTTTTCTCATATACACCTGTGCAGGTTGTTCTTCTCCTGGTTCAGATCTGCAAAGCGAAAGAAAAATCGTTATAACACCACATGTTACTTACCTGCAGATGTATATTGTTGCAGATTGTTCTTGTTCTTGTTATATCCTCTATTGGAAGAATCATTGAATCACCACGTGTTTACTTACCGATTCTTGTACATATGTGTGAAGGTTGCCTCTTTTTTCATCTTTACTCTATCTTGACCCCTCATCCTAACCCTAACCCTGACTTCACATCCTAACCCTAACCCAACCCTTACCTTAACTTCTAACCCTAACCCTAACCTAAGCTTCTAACCCTAACCCCAACCCTAACCCTAACCTTAATTCCTAACCCTAACCTTAAGCCTAACCCTGACCTTAACTCCTAACCCTAACCTTGAGCTTAACCCTAGCATAATTTAACCCTAACCTCAACCTTCCGTTTTTCTAAAAGCACAATTTAGAGTGGGGAGGAGGTGATCCCGGGAGGAGAGAGGGATGATGGACTGTGCCGTCAATCTTGGCGTCTTCGACGCCAAGATTAACTTTCCTTACCTAATCTAGCCCGTGCCTCTCCTTCTTCTTCTTCTGGTTTCCCTCTTCCCCCTCTTTCTTATTCACAGGTGGAAAAATAATTAATGGGTTAAGGAAATTACAAATTCGTGGGTCCTGTGCATTCGTTTTTGGCGGATTACTTTATGAAAAAATATTTGTTTATATTAGATGTGGATAATTTTCATTCCTTGAATTTGTGGTTTTATTATTATAATGTTATTTCTTTTATTGATATTACTGTACTGCACAATTTATTACGGTTCGGCTTGATGGAGGACGTAAATTCATAAAAATTCTCTTAATTACTCCCCCCAAAAAAATAATGAAAAAAAGAATTCCAATTGACGGACACCTTTGAACGCCTCACAGGTGTTCAGAGGTGTCAGATTTCCCTCTCTCCATCTTAGCCTAGGACCTTTAACTTGGACGCGCATGGCACATGACGCCATTTTGGTCCATGAGCGACGACAAGGAATCAACTACCAATTTTCGATCACAAGTTTAGCCTGAAGAAGGTTTAATCTAACCGAAACGTAGCTTTTTTTGTGCTCCTTGTCGAGCGAATAAAGTTTCTACTCCTGCATTGGAGGAGTCGTCTTTTTGAATTTTATTGTTTTAATCGGGACGACTTACAAAGAATGGCGGGTGAGGACTGGACGACGGTGTACTACGGCGGGCGTCGTCGTAGGAGGAACAGGTACGTGTCACCTCCACCTCAGAGGCGTTATTACGCCGACACTACCACCACGACGGCCCCCGCTACGTCCCAGACGGCCAGAGACGCTCTTACGCTTCTGTCACTCGGGGCCCCCCGCCGCCCCCCCCGACGTGACGCGTCCTCCGCGTCCCGTTCCAGACAACGGGCGCCAAGAACGTGCAGTACAGACAATATAATTATAACAACGCCTATCAACGCCCCCGACGGAATCAGCTGTTTAATCAGGATCGGCGATTCCCACGGAGTTTTCGATCACGTGACAGGGGCTCCGGATCGACGATGGTGGCGCGCACCTGACGTGGACCGCGCGGACCGGCACGTTCCGCCGACCGCGAGTTTGCAGTGAAGGTGCGCATCCTCCACAAGATCATCAAAGCCACACACCATCTGCAAAATGTGTCGAGGAAGGAACCTCCGGCCATGATTGAGGACATGGCACAAGTCCCCGCCACAACCATCAAACCCTCCACGCCATCAGAGAAAACTATGGATTTCATCTATGGCAATGCCAAAATTGGGCCTTCAATACTGTCCTCATACTGAGGGATCATTATACAGAGGTTATTGAAGAGGAGATGACTAAACTAACAGCTCTCAATACAACATCCGACTGGGAGCGGCCCTTTGAAATAGCCGCCAAGTGGGCGCGGCGTAACCTGGGAGACGCCTTTTACCTGAGACGGTGGAGCGGGCTGAGGCGCTCCCTCATAGCCCGACTGTCTGAGAAGGAGACAGCACCGCTCCCTCACACAACCCCCAGATGCTCCGGGAGAGTCCACGCCTACGATGGAACAGCAACAGGTGCCCCCACGTCGCCTCCATCTCCTCCTCATCCACCTGCCAGCAACCACATTACAGTTACGGCACAGGTCCACACGGTGCCTGATTTATCCCCAGACATTCAGGTGGACCCCTCTCCTCAGTCTCCGATCTCTCAGCCGGTGGGCCGGCACGCCACGCGTGCGGCTGCCACCATGACTGACACGATAAGAGATTGGTCATCGCTGTCGTCATCGGAGCAGGAGTCCCAGCCCTCCCTTTACTGCCGGAATCAGCAGGGCTGGGCAGACAGCCAGACATGGCTCCCAAGGAGCAGAGGCCTAAACGCACCACCTTTACTAGACCAGGTGGGGCGCTGTCTACCTCTCCCACAGCCCATACACAGATCCTCCCCAGGCCAGACGGAGGAGGACCTTCTCCCTCCGACCACGTCGACGCCTCAGGTGGCGAGACCCCACCTTCCCGGGAGCAGAACTTCGTGCCGGACTCCGCTCCTGGTTGGCCCGCCCTACGTCGAGGACCTACTGGAGGAGGAGGACCTCATCAGTTTCCTGGAAGAGTGCCAGGAACTTTCCATCACACCAGGTACCTCAAGGGCTTCCATGCCAAAACATACACGGCAACCACTCATCAGTTTCACACAACTGCCACAGACACACATGACCACACCACGCCTGCTAGAACACCCACCCGCAGACCTACTAAGCACATTAACACCACACACAAAGATAAAAAATTGGAGCCTGGCAGTGAAGGAAAAAACGGCTGATTCTGGGAGACTCAAATGTCGCCAGATTTCCCCCATTCCAAATTCCAAATCTACAGATAGATAGCTTCCCAGGGCCACTTTTCGGCATCTGAAGGGGGTGTTGTCCAAGATTGAGCCTGTCCACACAGTTGAACAGGTGATCCTGTCTCTGGGCATAAACAATAGACTCCAAAATATTCAGACTTGGCAAAGAGTTGCAGAGGCTTCACAAAACTGCATCCTTAAATTCCCACAAGCAGTCATTTGGATTCCTGCCATCAGTTTTTCCAGGAGTCTTCCTTCCAAGGACCAGATGCATCTGCACACTCTGAATAAATATATTAGGTCCAACTATCAGTCCCTTCCTGAACTCCCCAGAAGCCAGTTCTCGGTGGAGAAGGATGAGTCCCATTGGACCCACGCCACAGCATCTCGACTGCTGAATCACTGGTCTCAGATGGTAAACTAATAGCCCCCATGGACCTGCCTTCTCAGGAGGGGGACAAAAGCGTTATCAATCTGAGCAGAAAATTCCAGCTTTCGCCAGCACAGTTCTCCTTACTCAGCAAGGGACTCACATTTGTTCCTACTAAAGGCAGCAATCGAGACTTAATAAACAGGACTCGATTTGATTTGCAACAATTTCATAGAAAACTTAAGATTGCTGCATATTTTGAAGGAAAGGGGGATTCTGACCCTCCACCTTTCACTCCAAAATCTGATTGGACCCCTTCATTGATTCACTTACCTGTTCAAATTAAAACAATCATACTAAATGATCTGGAATATTTTGACTCCAAATTCAAAATGAAAGCTATTAAACCCAATCTTACTAAATTAGAAACACAAGCTCTAAGATCCCTGCAGAGTAATCCATCGATCGATTATCAAACCGGCTGACAAGGGCAGTGCGGTGGTGATCATGGACAGGGATCAATATGTCTGGGAGGGTTATCGACAATTATTGGACAACACCTATTGCGTACAATTGGATAAGCCAATTTATCAAGAAACAATCCCTATGGTAAAACAAATAGTTCAAACATTATATGATAAAAAATTTATCAACTCAAAACAGAAAAATTATTTAATTGGCAGCGAGGAACCCAGACCTAGGCGCTTCTATATGTTACCAAAAATTCATAAAGAGCCCAGCAAGTGGAGCAGACCGTCGAGATTCCCCCTGGAAGACCTATTGTCTCAGATTGCAACAGTGAAACTTATTATACTGCTGAATATTTGGATTTTTACCTCAATCCTCTCTCAGTCCAACACCCCAGTTACTTAAAAGACACATATGACTTCATTGGAAAAATCCAATTACTTTCCATTCCTCCAAATTCCTTTTTCTTCACTATGGATATTGAGAGTCTGTATACAAATATTGATATTTCAGAGGGCATTCAAGCAGTAAAAAATATCTTTCTTAAATATCCAGACTCTAAAAGACCGGAAAAGGAATTACTACAATTAATACGCATAAATCTCACTCGTAATGATTTTGAATTTAACAACAAATTTTCCTGCAAATCAAAGGCACAGCTATGGGAAGAAATTCGCCCCAGCATATGCCAACATTTTCATGGCGGAATGGGAAGAATTAGCCTTGCAATCCTGCCCCATAAAGCCACTACACTATTACAGGTACTTGGATGACATCTGGGGCATCTGGGATCATTCTAGAGAGGAATTTGAGGTATTTCTAAATATTCTCAACACTTATAATCCGTCAATCAAACTAAAGGCACACATTGATTTGAATTCAGTGGACTTTTTAGATACCACTACCTACAAAGGTCCAAATTTCTCATCCACACACAAATTGGATATTAAAGTATTTTTCAAAAAAACAGACACACACTCATTATTATATAAAACCAGTTATCATCCCAAACACACATTCAGTGGGATTGTAAAGTCACAGCTTCTCAGATTTGACAGAATCTGTAGCAGGGAGGAGGATTTCAAACATTCAGTGAAAATACTCTTCTCGGCTTTGTCCACCAGGGGTACTCTCGCTCCTTCTTAAGGAAATGTTTCAAAACATTTAAACAAATTAGACCTACCTGGTGTTCCTCCCTTCTTCCTTTCATCACCAACTACTCCCAATCAGCTGTGAACTTAGTCAGAAACATTAAACATAACTTTTACCAAAGGGATTGACAATTCTCAAATATTGCAGAATCACAGACTGATTGCTGCTTACAGGAAGAACAAGAATATAAAAGACTCTCTGGTTAAAGCCAAACTTAAACCACTATCATGTCCCAGAAGCACAGGAAAAGGGGATTTTTTTCAGCACTGCCAGTGGGTACACAATAGGTCTAACAAGGATGTATTCAAAACACAACTGGGAGCGGGTCCTACAACCAAAAGTGCGTTTACCTAATTTTTTTTTGCACTAGATGTGGAGTACAGTATGTGGGTGAGACAGGCAACACACTCAGAGCTAGGTTCTATCAACATAAATATAACATCTGCAAACAACATAACACACATATTCCCATCACCCAACACTTCCCTGCGGCATGGATGGTCAGCTCTGAAGGCTACGATCTTGGAGACTAATCCGCATTGGACCACGCCCCAACGGAGAAGAGCTGAAAGAAAATGGATTCACCTCCTGGACACTTTTTTGCCACACGGACTAAATGAAAAATAACTGTAATATTATATGCATGCTAACCTGCTTTTTTTCTCATATACACCTGTGCAGGTTGTTCTTCTCCTGGTTCAGATCTGCAAAGGCGAAAGAAAAATCGTTATAACACCACATGTTACTTACCTGCAGATGTATATTGTTGCAGATTGTTCTTGTTCTTGTTATATCCTCTATTGGAAGAATCATTGAATCACCACGTGTTTACTTACCGATTCTTGTACATATGTGTGAAGGTTGCCTCTTTTTTCATCTTTACTCTATCTTGACCCCTCATCCTAACCCTAACCCTGACTTCACATCCTAACCCTAACCCAACCCTTACCTTAACTTCTAACCCTAACCTAACCTAAGCTTCTAACCCTAACCCCAACCCTAACCTAACCTTAATTCCTAACCCTAACCTTAAGCCTAACCCTGACCTTAACTCCTAACCCTAACCTTGAGCTTAACCTAGCATAATTTAACCCTAACCTCAACCTTCCGTTTTCTAAAAGCACAATTTAGAGTGGGGAGGAGGTGATCCCGGGAGGAGAGAGGGATGATGGACTGTGCCGTCAATCTTGGCGTCTTCGACGCCAAGATTAACTTTCCTTACCTAATCTAGCCCCGTGCCTCTCCTTCTTCTTCTTCTGGTTTCCCTCTTCCCCCTCTTTCTTATTCACAGGTGGAAAAATAATTAATGGGTTAAGGAAATTACAAATTCGTGGGTCCTGTGCATTCGTTTTTGGCGGATTACTTTATGAAAAAATATTTGTTTATATTAGATGTGGATAATTTTCATTCCTTGAATTTGTGGTTTATTATTATAATGTTATTTCTTTTATTGATATTACTGTACTGCACAATTTATTACGGTTCGGCTTGATGGAGGACGTAAATTCATAAAAGTTCTCTTAATTACTCCCCCCAAAAAAATAATGAAAAAAGAATTCCAATTGACGGACACCTTTGAAGCCTCACAGGTGTTCAGAGGTGTCAGATTTCCCTCTCTCCATCTTAGCCTAGGACCTTTAACTTGGACGCGCATGGCACATGACGCCATTTTGGTCCATGAGCGACGACAAAGGAATCAACTACCAATTTTCGATCACAAGTTTGGCCTGAAGAAGGTTTAATCTAACCGAAATTAGCTTTTTTTTGTGCTCCTTGTCGGGCGAATAAAGTTTCTACTCCTGCATTGGAGGAGTCGTCTTTTTGAATTTTATTGTTTTAATCGGGACTGACTTACAAAGAATGGCCGAATTTGAGGACTGGACGACGGTGTACTACGGCGGGCGTCGTCGTAGGAGGAATAGGTGCGTGTCACCTCCACCCTCAGAGGCGTTATTACGCCGACACTACCGCCTCGACGGCCCCCGCTCGTCCCAGACGGCCAGAGACGCTCTTACGCTTCTGTCACTCGGGGCCCCCCGCCGCCCCCCCCGGCGTGACGCGCGTCCTCCGCGTCCCGTTCCAGACAGCGGGGCGCCAAGACGTGCAGTACAGACAATATAATTATAACAACGCCTATCACGCCCCCGACGGAATCAGCTGTTTAATCAGGATCGGCGATTCCCACGGAGTTTTTCGATCACGTGACAGGGGGGCTCCGGATCGGCGATGGTGGCGCGCACCTGACGTGGACCGCGCGGACCGGCACGTTCCGCCGACCGCGAGTTTGCAGTGAGGTGCGCATCCTCCACAAGATCATCAAAGCCACACACCATCTGCAAAATGTGTCGAGGGAGGGAACCTCCGGCCATGATTGAGGACATGGCACAAGTCCTCGCCACAACCATCAAACCCTCCACGCCATCAGAGAAAACTATGGATTTCATCTATGGCAATGCCAAAAATTGGGCCTTCAATACTGTCCTCATACTGAGGGATCATTATACAGAGGTTATTGAAGGGAGATGACTAAACTAACAGCTCTCAATACAACATCCGACTGGGAGCGGCCCTTTGAAATAGCCGCCAAGTGGGCGCGGCGTAGCCTGGGGAGAGACGCCTTTTACCTGAGACGGTGGAGCGGGCTGGCGCTCCTCATGGCCCGACTGTCTGAGAAGGGAGACAGCAGCCGCTCCCCTCACACAACCCCCAGATGCTCCGGGAGAGTCCACGCCTACGATGGAACAGCAACAGGTGCCCCCACGTCGCCTCCATCTCCTCCTCATCCACCTGCCAGCAACCACATTACAGTTACGGCACAGGTCCACACGGTACCTGATTTATCCCCAGACATTCAGGTGGACCCCTCTCCTCAGTCTCCGATCTCTCAGCCGGTGGGCGGCACGCCACGCGTGCGGCTGCCACCATGACTGACACGATAAGAGGTTGGTCGTCGCTGTCGTCATCGGAGCAGTCCCAGCCTCCCCCTTTACTGCCGGAATCAGCAGGGCTGGGCAGACAGCCAGACATGGCTCCCAAGGAGCAGAGGCCTAAACGCACCACCTTTACTAGACCAGGTGGGGCGCTGTCTACACTCTCTCCACAGCCCATACACAGATCCTCCCCAGGCCAGACGGAGGAGGACCTTCTCCCTCCGACCACGTCGACGCCTCAGGTGACGAGACCCACCTTCCCGGGGAGCAGGACTTCGTGCCGGACTCCGCTCCTGGTTGGCCCGCCCTACGTCGAGGACCTACTGGAGGAGGAGGACCTCATCAGTTTCCTGGAAGAGTGCCAGGAACTTTCCATCACACCAGGTACCTCAAGGGCTTCCATGCCAAAACATACCGGCAACCACTCATCAGTTTTCACCCCAACTGCCACAGACACACATGACCACACCACGCCTGCTAGAACACCCACCCGCAGACCTACTAAGCACATTAACACCACACACAAGATAAAAAATTGGAGCCTGGCAGTGAAGGAAAAACGGCTGATTCTGGGAGACTCAAATGTCGCCAATTTCCCCATTCAAATTCCAAATCTACAGATAGATAGCTTCCCAGGGCCACTTTTCGGCATCTGAAGGGGTGTTGTCCAAGGTTGAACCTGTCCACACAGTTGAACAGGTGATCCTGTCTCTGGGCATAAACAATAGACTCCAAAATATTCAGACTTCGCTTAAAGAGTTGCAGAGGCTTCACAAAGCTGCATCCCTTAAATTCCCACAAGCAGTCATTTGGATTCCTGCCATCAGTTTTTTCCAGGAGTCTTCCTTCCAAGGACCAGATGCATCTGCACACTCTGAATAAATATATTAGGTCCAACTATCAGTCCCTTCCTGAACTCCCCAGAAGCCAGTTCTCGGTGGAGAAGGATGGCGTCCATTGGACCCACGCCACAGCATCTCGACTGCTGAATCACTGGTCTCAGATGGTAAACTAATAGCCCCCATGAACCTGCCTTCTCAGGAGGGGGACAAGCGTTATCAATCTGAGCAGAAAATTCCAGCTTTCGCCAGCACAGTTCTCCTTACTCAGCAAGGGACTCACATTTGTTCCTACTAAAGGCAGCAATCGAGACTTAATAAAGCAGGACTCGATTTGATTTGCAACAATTTCATAGAAAACTTAAGATTGCTGCATATTTTGAAGGAAGGGGGGATTCTGACCCTCCACCTTTCCTCCAAAATCTGATTGGACCCCCCTTCATTGATTCACTTACCTGTTCAAATTAAAACAATCATACTAAATGATCTGGAATATTTTGACTCCAAATTCAAAATGAAAGCTATTAAGCCCAATCTTACTAAATTAGAAACACAAGCTCTAAGATCCCTGCAGAGTAATCCATCGATCGTTATCAAACCGGCTGACAAGGGCAGTGCGGTGGTGATCATGGACAGGGATCAATATGTCTGGGAGGGTTATCGACAATTATTGGACAACACCTATTACGTACAATTGGATAAGCCAATTTATCAAGAAACAATCCCTATGGTAAAACAAATAGTTCAAACATTATATGATAAAAATTTATCAACTCAAAACAGAAAAATTATTTAATTGGCAGCGAGGAACCCAGACCTAGACGCTTCTATATGTTACCAAAAATTCATAAAGAGCCCAGCAAGTGGAGCAGACCGTCACGAGATTCCCCCTGGAAGACCTATTGTCTCAGATTGCAACAGTGAAACTTATTATACTGCTGAATATTTGGATTTTTACCTCAATCCTCTCTCAGTCCAACACCCCAGTTACTTAAAAGACACATATGACTTCATTGGAAAAATCCAATTACTTTCCATTCCTCCAAATTCCTTTTTCTTCACTATGGATATTGAGAGTCTGTATACAAATATTGATATTTCAGAGGGCATTCAAGCAGTAAAAAATATCTTTCTTAAATATCCAGACTCTAAAAAGACCGGAAAAGGAATTACTACAATTATTACGCATAAATCTCACTCGTAATGATTTTGAATTTAACAACAAATTTTCCTGCAAATCAAAGGCACAGCTATGGGGAAGAAATTCGCCCCAGCATATGCCAACATTTTCATGGCGGAATGGGAAGAATTAGCCTTGCAATCCTGCCCCATAAAGCCACTACACTATTACAGGTACTTGGATGACATCTGGGGCATCTGGGATCATTCTAGAGAGGAATTTGAGGTATTTCTAAATATTCTCAACACTTATAATCCGTCAATCAAACTAAAGGCACACATTGATTTGAATTCAGTGGACTTTTTAGATACCACTACCTACAAGGTCAAATTTCTCATCCACACACAAATTGGATATTAAAGTATTTTTCAAAAACAGACACACACTCATTATTATATAAAACCAGTTATCATCCCAAACACACATTCAGTGGGATTGTAAAGTCACAACTTCTCAGATTTGACAGAATCTGTAGCAGGGAGGAGGATTTCAAACATTCAGTGAAAATACTCTTCTCGGCTTTGTCCACCAGGGAGTACTCTCGCTCCTTCTTAAGGAAATGTTTCAAAACATTTAAACAAATTAGACCTACCTGGTGTTCCTCCCTTCTTCCTTTCATCACCAACTCTCCCAATCAGCTGTGAACTTAGTCAGAAACATTAAACATAACTTTTACCAAGGGATTGACAATTCTCAAATATTGCAGAATCACAGACTGATTGCTGCTTACAGGAAGAACAAGAATATAAAAGACTCTCTGGTTAAAGCCAAACTTAAACCACTATCATGTCCCAGAAGCACAGGAAAAGGTTTTTTCAGCACTGCCAGTGGGTACACAATAGGTCTAACAAGGATGTATTCAAAACACAACTGGGAGCGGGTCCTACAACCAAAAGGTGCGTTTACCTAATTTTTTGCACTAGATGTGGAGTACAGTATGTGGGTGAGACAGGCAACACACTCAGAGCTAGGTTCTATCAACATAAATATAACATCTGCAAACAACATAACACACATATTCCCATCACCCCAACACTTCCTGCGGCATGGATGGTCAGCTCTGAAGGCTACGATCTTGGAGACTAATCCGCATTGGACCACGCCCCAACGGAGAAGGGCTGAAAGAAAATGGATTCACCTCCTGGACACTTTTTGCCACACGGACTAAATGAAAAATAACTGTAATATTATATGCATGCTAACCTGCTCTTTTTTCTCATATACACCTGTGCAGGTTGTTCTTCTCCTGGTTCAGATCTGCCAAGCGAAAGAAAAATCGTTATAACACCACATGTTACTTACCTGCAGATGTATATTGTTGCAGATTGTTCTTGTTCTTGTTATATCCTCTATTGGAAGAATCATTGAATCACCACGTGTTTACTTACCGATTCTTGTACATATGTGTGAAGGTTGCCTCTTTTTTCATCTTTACTCTATCTTGACCCCTCATCCTAACCTAACCCTGACTTCACATCCTAACCCTAACCCAACCCTTACCTTAACTTCTAACCCTAACCCTAACCTAAGCTTCTAACCCTAACCCCAACCCTAACCCTAACCTTAATTCCTAACCCTAACCTTAAGCCCTAACCCTGACCTTAACTCCTAACCTAACCTTGAGCTTAACCTAGCATAATTTAACCCTAACCTCAACCTTCCGTTTTTCTAAAAGCACAATTTAGAGTGGGGAGGAGGTGATCCCGGGAGGAGAGAGGGATGATGGACTGTGCCGTCAATCTTGGCGTCTTCGACGCCAAGATTAACTTTCCTTACCTAATCTAGCCCGTGCCTCTCCTTCTTCTTCTTCTGGTTTTCCCTCTTCCCCCTCTTTCTTATTCACAGGTGGAAAAATAATTAATGGGTTAAGGAAATTACAAATTCGTGGGTCCTGTGCATTCGTTTTTGGCGGATTACTTTATGAAAAAATATTTGTTTATATTAGATGTGGATAATTTTCATTCCTTGAATTTGTGGTTTATTATTATAATGTTATTTCTTTTATTGATATTACTGTGCTGCACAATTTATTACGGTTCGGCTTGATGGAGGCGTAAATTCATAAAAATTCTCTTAATTACTCCCCCCCAAAAAATAATGAAAAAAGAATTCCAATTGACGGACACCTTTGAACGCCTCACAGGTGTTCAGAGGTGTCAGATTTCCTCTCTCCATCTTAGCCTAGGACCTTTAACTTGGACGCGCATGGCACATGGCGCCATTTTGGTCCATGAGCGACGACAAGGAATCAACTACCAATTTTCGATCACAAGTTTAGCCTGAAGAAGGTTTAATCTAACCGAAACGTAGCTTTTTTTGTGCTCCTTGTCGGGCGAATAAAGTTTCTCTCCTGCATTGGAGGAGTCGTCTTTTTGGATTTTATTGTTTTAATCGGGACGACTTACAAAGAATGGCCGACTTTGAGGACTGGACGACGGTGTACTACGGCGGGCGTCGTCGTAGGAGAATAGGTACGTGTCACCTCCACCTCAGGCGTTATTACGCCGACACTACCACCTCGACGGCCCCCGCTACGTCCCAGACGGCCAGAGGCGGCTCTTACGCTTCTGTCACTCGGGGCCCCCGCCGCCCCGGGCGTGACGCGTCCTCCGCGTCCCGTTCCAGACAACGGGCGCCAAGAACGTGCAGTACAGACAATATAATTATAACAACGCCTATCAACGCCCCCGACGGAATCAGCTGTTTAATCAGGATCGGCGATTCCCACGGAGTTTTCGATCACGTGACAGGGGAGCTCGGATCGACGATGGTGGCGCGCACCTGGCGTGGACCGGCAGCGGACCGGCACGTTCCGCCGACCGCGAGTTTGCAGTGAAGGTGCGCATCCTCCACAAGATCATCAAAGCCACACACCATCTGCAAAATGTACGAGGAGGAACCTCCGGCCATGATTGAGGACATGGCACAAGTCCTCGCCACAACCATCAAACCCTCCACGCCATCAGAGAAAACTATGGATTTCATCTATGGCAATGCCAAAAGTTGGGCCTTCAATACTGTCCTCATACTGAGGGATCATTATACAGAGGTTATTGAAGAGGAGATGACTAAACTAACAGCTCTCAATACAACATCCGACTGGGAGCGGCCCTTTGAAATAGCCGCCAAGTGGGCGCGGCGTAACCTGGGAGACGCCTTTTACCTGAGACGGTGGAGCGGGCTGAGGCGCTCCTCATAGCCAGACTGTCTGAGAAGGAGACAGCAGCCGCTCCCCTCACACAACCCCCAGATGCTCCCGGGAGAGTCCACGCCTACGATGGAACAGCAACAGGTGCCCCCACGTCGCCTCCATCTCCTCCTCATCCACCTGCCAGCAACCACATTACAGTTACGGCACAGGTCCACACGGTACCTGATTTATCCCCAGACATTCAGGTGGACCCCTCTCCTCAGTCTCCGATCTCTCAGCCGGTGGGCCGGCACGCCACGCGTGCGGCTGCCACCATGACTGACACGATAAGGGATTGGTCATCGCTGTCGTCATCGGAGCAGGAGTCCCAGCCCTCCCCTTTACTGCCGGAATCAGCAGGGCTGGGCAGACAGCCAGACATGGCTCCCAAGGAGCAGAGGCCTAAACGCACCACCTTTACTAGACCAGGTGGGGCGCTGTCTACCCCTCTCTCCACAGCCCATACACAGATCCTCCCCCAGGCCAGACGGAGGAGGACATTCTCCCCTCCCGACCACGTCGACGCCTCCAGGTGGCGAGACCCACCTTCCCGGGAGCAGAGCTTCGTGCCGGACTCCGCTCCTGGTTGGCCCGCCCTACGTCGAGGACCTACTGGAGGAGGAGGACCTCATCAGTTTCCTGGAAGAGTGCCAGGAACTTTCCATCACACCAGGTACCTCAAGGGCTTCCATGCCAAAACATACACGGCAACCACTCATCAGTTTCACACAACTGCCACAGACACACATGACCACACCACGCCTGCTAGAACACCCACCCGCAGACCTACTAAGCACATTAACACCACACACAAGATAAAAAATTGGAGCCTGGCAGTGAAGGAAAACGGCTGATTCTGGGAGACTCAAATGTCGCCAGATTTCCCCCATTCCAAATTCCAAATCTACAGATAGATAGCTTCCCAGGGGCCACTTTTCGGCATCTGAAGGGGTGTTGTCCAAGATTGAACCTGTCCACACAGTTGAACAGGTGATCCTGTCTCTGGGCATAAACAATAGACTCCAAAATATTCAGACTTCGCTTAAAGAGTTGCAGAGGCTTCACAAAACTGCATCCCTTAAATTCCCACAAGCAGTCATTTGGATTCCTGCCATCAGTTTTCCAGGAGTCTTCCTTCCAAGGACCAGATGCATCTGCACACTCTGAATAAATATATTAGGTCCAACTATCAGTCCCTTCCCTGAACTCCCCAGAAGCCAGTTCTCGGTGGAGAAGGATGGCGTCCATTGGACCACGCCACAGCATCTCGACTGCTGAATCACTGGTCTCAGATGGTAAACTAATAGCCCCCATGAACCTGCCTTCTCAGGAGGGGGACAAAAGCGTTATCAATCTGAGCAGAAAATTCCCAGCTTTCGCCAGCACAGTTCTCCTTACTCAGCAAGGGACTCACATTTGTTCCTACTAAAGGCAGCAATCGAGACTTAATAAACAGGACTCGATTTGATTTACAACAATTTCATAGAAAACTTAAGATTGCTGCATATTTTGAAGGAAAGGGGGATTCTGACCTCCACCTTTCACTCCAAAATCTGATTGGACCCCTTCATTGATTCACTTACCTGTTCAAATTAAAACAATCATACTAAATGATCTGGAATATTTTGACTCCAAATTCAAAATGAAAGCTATTAAACCCAATCTTACTAAATTAGAAACACAAGCTCTAAGATCCCTGCAGAGTAATCCATCGATCGTTATCAAACCGGCTGACAAGGGCAGTGCGGTGGTGATCATGGACAGGGATCAATATGTCTGGGAGGGTTATCGACAATTATTGGACAACACCTATTACGTACAATTGGATAAGCCAATTTATCAAGAAACAATCCCTATGGTAAAACAAATAGTTCAAACATTATATGATAAAAAATTTATCAACTCAAAACAGAAAAATTATTTAATTGGCAGCGAGGAACCCAGACCTAGGCGCTTCTATATGTTACCAAAAATTCATAAAGAGCCCAGCAAGTGGAGCAGACCGTACGAGATTCCCCCTGGAAGACCTATTGTCTCAGATTGCAACAGTGAAACTTATTATACTGCTGAATATTTGGATTTTTACCTCAATCCTCTCTCAGTCCAACACCCCAGTTACTTAAAAGACACATATGACTTCATTGGAAAAATCCAATTACTTTCCATTCCTCCAAATTCCTTTTTCTTCACTATGGATATTGAGAGTCTGTATACAAATATTGATATTTCAGAGGGCATTCAAGCAGTAAAAAATATCTTTCTTAAATATCCAGACTCTAAAAGACCGGAAAAGGAATTACTACAGATTATTACGCATAAATCTCACTCGTAATGATTTTGAATTTAACAACAAATTTTTCCTGCAAATCAAAGGCACAGCTATGGGGAAGAAATTCGCCCCAGCATATGCCAACATTTTCATGGCGGAATGGGAAGAATTAGCCTTGCAATCCTGCCCCATAAAGCCACTACACTATTACAGGTACTTGGATGACATCTGGGGCATCTGGGATCATTCTAGAGAGAATTTGAGGTATTTCTAAATATTCTCAACACTTATAATCCGTCAATCAAACTAAAGGCACACATTGATTTGAATTCAGTGGACTTTTTAGATACCACTACCTACAAAGGTCCAAATTTCTCATCCACACACAAATTGGATATTAAAGTATTTTCAAAAAAACAGACACACACTCATTATTATATAAAACCAGTTATCATCCCAAACACACATTCAGTGGGATTGTAAAGTCACAGCTTCTCAGATTTGACAGAATCTGTAGCAGGGAGGAGGATTTCAAACATTCAGTGAAAATACTCTTCTCGGCTTTGTCCACCAGGGGTACTCTCGCTCCTTCTTAAGGAAATGTTTCAAAACATTTAAACAAATTAGACCTACCTGGTGTTCCTCCCTTCTTCCTTTCATCACCAACTACTCCCAATCAGCTGTGAACTTAGTCAGAAACATTAAACATAACTTTTACCAAGGGATTGACAATTCTCAAATATTGCAGAATCACAGACTGATTGCTGCTTACAGGAAGAACAAGAATATAAAAGACTCTCTGGTTAAAGCCAAACTTAAACCACTATCATGTCCCAGAAGCACAGGAAAAGGGGATTTTTTCAGCACTGCCAGTGGGTACACAATAGGTCTAACAAGGATGTATTCAAAACACAACTGAGGCGGGTCCTACAACCAAAAATTGCGTTTACCTAATTTTTTTTGCACTAGATGTGGAGTACAGTATGTGGGTGAGACAGGCAACACACTCAGAGCTAGGTTCTATCAACATAAATATAACATCTGCAAACAACATAACACACATATTCCCATCACCCAACACTTCCTGCGGCATGGATGGTCAGCTCTGAAGGCTACGATCTTGGAGACTAATCCGCATTGGACCACGCCCCAACGGAGAAGAGCTGAAAGAAAATGGATTCACCTCCTGGACACTTTTTTTGCCACACGGACTAAATGAAAAATAACTGTAATATTATATGCATGCTAACCTGCTTTTTTTCTCATATACACCTGTGCAGGTTGTTCTTCTCCTGGTTCAGATCTGCAAAGCGAAAGAAAAATCGTTATAACACCACATGTTACTTACCTGCAGATGTATATTGTTGCAGATTGTTCTTGTTCTTGTTATATCCTCTATTGGAAGAATCATTGAATCACCACGTGTTTACTTACCGATTCTTGTACATATGTGTGAAGGTTGCCTCTTTTTCATCTTTACTCTATCTTGACCCCTCATCCTAACCTAACCCTGACTTCACATCCTAACCCTAACCCCCCTTACCTTAACTTCTAACCCTAACCCTAACCCTAAACTCCTAACCTAACCCCAACCCTAACCCTAACCTTAATTCCTAACCGTAACCTTAAGCCTAACCCTGACCTTAACTCCTAACCCCCTAACCTTAGGCTTAACCCTAGCATAATTTAACCCTAACCTCAACCTTCCGTTTTCTAAGCACAATTTGAGTGGGGAGGAGGTGATCCCCGAGGAGGAGAGGGATGATGGACTGTGCCGTCAATCTTGGCGTCTTCGGCGCCAAGGTTAACTCCTTACCTAATCTAGCCCGTGCCTCTCCTTCTTCTTCTTCTGGTTTCCCTCTTCCCCTCTTTCTTATTCACAGGTGGAAAAATAATTAATGGGTTAAGGAAATTACAAATTCGTGGGTCCTGTGCATTCGTTTTTTGGCGGATTACTTTATGAAAAAATATTTGTTTATATTAGATGTGGATAATTTTCATTCCTTGAATTTGTGGTTTTATTATTATAATGTTATTTCTTTTATTGATATTACTGTACTGCACAATTTATTACGGTTCGGACTTGATGGAGGACGTAAATTCACAAAAATTCTCTTAATTACTCCCCCCAAAAAAATAATGAAAAAAGAATTCCAATTGACGGACACCTTTGAACGCCTCACAGGTGTTCAGAGGTGTCAGATTTCCTCTCTCCATCTTAGCCTAGGACCTTTAGCTTGGACGCGCATGGCACATGACGCCATTTTGGTCCATGAGCGACGACAAGGAATCAACTACCAATTTTCGATCACAAGTTTAGCCTGAAGAAGGTTTAATCTAACCGAAACGTAGCTTTTTTGTGCTCCTTGTCGGCGAATAAGTTTCTACTCCTGCATTGGAGAGTCGTCTTTTTGAATTTTATTGTTTTAATCGGGACGACTTACAAAGAATGGCCGGGTTTGAGGACTGGACGACGGTGTACTACGGCGGGCGTCGTCGTAGGAGGAATAGGTGCGTGTCACCTCCACCTCCGAGGCGTTATTACGCCGACACACTACCTCCCCTGACGGCCCCCGCTACGTCCCAGACGGCCAGAGACGCTCTTACGCTTCTGTCACTCGGGGCCCCCCGCCGCCCCCCCCGGCGTGACGCGTCCTCCGCGTCCCGTTCCAGACAGCAGGGCGCCAAGAGCGTGCAGTACAGACAATATAATTATAACAGCGCCTATCAACGCCCCCGGCGGAATCAGCTGTTTAATCAGGATCGGCGATTCCCACGGGTTTTCGATCACGTGACAGGGGGCTCCGGATCGGCGATGGTGGCGCGCACCTGGCGTGGACCGACGCGGACCGGCACGTTCCGCCGACCGCGAGTTTGCAGTGAAGGTGCGCATCCTCCACAAGATCATCAAAGCCACACACATCTGCAAAATGTGTCGAGGGGAGGAACCTCCGGCCATGATTGAGGACATGGCACAAGTCCTCGCCACACCATCAAACCCTCCACGCCATCAGAGAAAACTATGGATTTCATCTATGGCAATGCCAAGTGGGCCTTCAATACTGTCCTCATACTGAGGGATCATTATACAGAGGTTATTGAAGAGGAGATGACTAAACTAACAGCTCTCAATACAACATCCGACTGGGAGCGGCCCTTTGAAATAGCCGCCAAGTGGGCGCGGCGTAACCTGGGAGACGCCTTTTACCTGAGACGGTGGAGCGGGCTGAGGGCGCTCCTCATAGCCCGACTGTCTGAGAAAGGAGACAGCAGCCGCTCCCCCTCACAACCCCAGATGCTCCGGGAGAGTCACGCCTACGATGGAACAGCAGCAGGTGCCCCCACGTCGCCTCCATCTCCTCCTCATCCACCTGCCAGCAACCACATTACAGTTCACGGCTGGGGTCCACACGGTACCTGATTTATCCCCAGACATTCAGGTGGACCCCTCTCCTCAGTCTCCGATCTCTCAGCCGGTGGGCGGCACGCCACGCGTGCGGCTGCCACCATGACTGACACGATAAGAGATTGGTCATCGCTGTCGTCATCGGGCAGGAGTCCCAGCCCTCCCCTTTACTGCCGGAATCAGCAGGGCTGGGCAGACAGCCAGACATGGCTCCCAAGGAGCAGAGGCCTAAAGCGCACCACCTTTACTAGACCAGGTGGGGCGCTGTCTACCACTCTCTCCACAGCCCATACACAGATCCTCCCCAGGCCAGACGGAGAGGACCTTCTCCCTCCGACCACGTCGACGCCTCAGGTGAGCGAGGACCCACCTTCCCGGGAGCAGGACCGTGCCGGACTCCGCTCCTGGTTGGCCCGCCCTACGTCGAGGACCTACTGGAGGAGGAGGACCTCATCAGTTTCCTGGAAGAGTGCCAGGAACTTTCCATCACAGGTACCTCAAGGGCTTCCATGCCAAAACATACCACGGCAACCACTCATCAGTTTTCACACAACTGCCACAGACACACATGACCACACCACGCCTGCTAGAACACCCACCCGCAGACCTACTAAGCACATTAACACCACACACAAGATAAAAAATTGGAGCCTGGCAGTGAAGGAAAAGCGGCTGATTCTGGGAGACTCAAATGTCGTAGATTTCCCCCATTCCAAATTCCAAATCTACAGATAGATAGCTTCCCAGGGGCCACTTTTTCGGCATCTGAAGGGGTGTTGTCAAGGTTGAACCTGTCCACACAGTTGAACAGGTGATCCTGTCTCTGGGCATAAACAATAGACTCCAAAATATTCAGACTTCGCTTAAAGAGTTGCAGAGGCTTCTGAAACTGCATCCCTTAAATTCCCACAAGCAGTCATTTGGATTCCTGCCATCAGTTTTCAGGAGTCTTCCTTCCAAGGACCAGATGCATCTGCACACCTCTGAATAAATATATTAGGTCCAACTATCAGTCCCTTCCTGAACTCCCCAGAAGCCAGTTCTCGGTGGAGAAGGATGGGCGTCCATTGGACCCACGCCACAGCATCTCGACTGCTGAATCACTGGTCTCAGATGGTAAACTAATAGCCCCCATAGACCTGCCTTCTCAGGAGGGGGACAAAGCGTTATCAATCTGAGCAGAAAATTCCAGCTTTCGCCAGCACAGTTCTCCTTACTCAGCAAGGGACTCACATTTGTTCCTACTAAAGGCAGCAATCGAGACTTAATAAACAGGACTCGATTTGATTTGCAACAATTTCATAGAAAACTTAAGATTGCTGCATATTTTGAAGGAAAGGGGGATTCTGACCCTCCACCTTTCACTCCAAAATCTGATTGGACCCCTTCATTGATTCACTTACCTGTTCAAATTAAAACAATCATACTAAATGATCTGGAATATTTTGACTCCAAATTCAAAATGAAAGCTATTAAACCCAATCTTACTAAAATTAGAAACACAAGCTCTAAGATCCTGCAGAGTAATCCATCGATCGTTATCAAACCGGCTGACAAAGGGCAGTGCGGTGGTGATCATGGACAGGGATCAATATGTCTGGGAGGGTTATCGACAATTATTGGACAACACCTATTACGTACAATTGGATAAGCCAATTTATCAAGAAACAATCCCTATGGTAAAACAAATAGTTCAAACATTATATGATAAAAAATTTATCAACTCAAAACAGAAAAATTATTTAATTGGCAGGAACCCAGACCTAGACGCTTCTATATGTTACCAAAAATTCATAAAGAGCCCAGCAAGTGGAGCAGACCGTGCGAGATTCCCCCTGGAAGACCTATTGTCTCAGATTGCAACAGTGAAACTTATTATACTGCTGAATATTTGGATTTTTACCTCAATCCTCTCTCAGTCCAACACCCCAGTTACTTAAAGACACATATGACTTCATTGGAAAAATCCAATTACTTTCCATTCCTCCAAATTCCTTTTTCTTCACTATGGATATTGAGAGTCTGTATACAAATATTGATATTTCAGAGGGCATTCAAGCAGTAAAAAATATCTTTCTTAAATATCCAGACTCTAAAAGACCGGAAAAGGAATTACTACAAGTGTTACGCATAAATCTCACTCGTAATGATTTTGAATTTAACAACAAATTTTTCCTGCAAATCAAAGGCACAGCTATGGGGAAGAAATTCGCCCCAGCATATGCCAACATTTTCATGGCGGAATGGGAAGAATTAGCCTTGCAATCCTGCCCCATAAAGCCACTACACTATTACAGGTACTTGGATGACATCTGGGGCATCTGGGATCATTCTAGAGAGGAATTTGAGGTATTTCTAAATATTCTCAACACTTATAATCCGTCAATCAAACTAAAGGCACACATTGATTTGAATTCAGTGGACTTTTTAGATACCACTACCTACAAAGGTCCAAATTTCTCATCCACACACAAATTGGATATTAAAGTATTTTTCAAAAAAACAGACACACACTCATTATTATATAAAACCAGTTATCATCCCAAACACACATTCAGTGGGATTGTAAAGTCACAACTTCTCAGATTTGACAGAATCTGTAGCAGGGAGGAGGATTTCAAACATTCAGTGAAAATACTCTTCTCGGCTTTGTCCACCAGGGGTACTCTCGCTCCTTCTTAAGGAAATGTTTCAAAACATTTAAACAAATTAGACCTACCTGGTGTTCCTCCCTTCTTCCTTTCATCACCAACTACTCCCAATCAGCTGTGAACTTAGTCAGAAACATTAAACATAACTTTTGCCAAAAGGGATTGACAATTCTCAAATATTGCAGAATCACAGACTGATTGCTGCTTACAGGAAGAACAAGAATATAAAAGACTCTCTGGTTAAAGCCAAACTTAAGCCACTATCATGTCCCAGAAGCACAGGAAAAGGGGATTTTTTCAGCACTGCCAGTGGGTACACAATAGGTCTAACAAGGATGTATTCAAAACACAACTGGGAGACGGGTCCTACAACCAAAAATTGCGTTTACCTAATTTTTTGCACTAGATGTGGAGTACAGTATGTGGGTGAGACAGGCAACACACTCAGAGCTAGGTTCTATCAACATAAATATAACATCTGCAAACAACATAACACACATATTCCCATCACCCAACACTTCCTGCGGCATGGATGGTCAGCTCTGAAGGCTACGATCTTGGGGAGACTAATCCGCATTGGACCACGCCCCAACGGAGAAGAGCTGAAAGAAAATGGATTCACCTCCTGGACACTTTTTTTGCCACACGGACTAAATGAAAAATAACTGTAATATTATATGCATGCTAACCTGCTTTTTCTCATATACACCTGTGCAGGTTGTTCTTCTCCTGGTTCAGATCTGCAAGCGAAGAAAAATCGTTATAACACCACATGTTACTTACCTGCAGATGTATATTGTTGCAGATTGTTCTTGTTCTTGTTATATCCTCTATTGGAAGAATCATTGAATCACCACGTGTTTTACTTACCGATTCTTGTACATATGTGTGAAGGTTGCCTCTTTTTCATCTTTACTCTATCTTGACCCCTCATCCTAACCCTAACCCTGACTTCACATCCTAACCCTAACCCAACCCTTACCTTAACTTCTAACCTAACCTAACCTAAGCTTCTAACCTAACCCCAACCTAACCCTAACCTTAATTCCTAACCCCCTAACCTTAAGCCTAACCTGACCTTAACTCCTAACCCTAACCTTGGGCTTAACCTAGCATAATTTAACCCTAACCTCAACCTTCCGTTTTTCTAAAAGCACAATTTAGAGTGGGGAGGAGGTGATCCCGGGGAGGAGAGAGGGATGATGGACTGTGCCGTCAATCTTGGCGTCTTCGCGCCAAGATTGACTTTCCTTACCTAATCTAGCCCGTGCCTCTCCTTCTTCTTCTTCTGGTTTCCCTCTTCCCCCTCTTTCTTATTCACAGGTGGAAAAATAATTAATGGGTTAAGGAAATTACAAATTCGTGGGTCCTGTGCATTCGTTTTTGGCGGATTACTTTATGAAAAATATTTGTTTATATTAGATGTGGATAATTTTCATTCCTTGAATTTGTGGTTTATTATTATAATGTTATTTCTTTTATTGATATTACTGTACTGCACAATTTATTACGGTTCGACTTGATGGAGGGCGTAAATTCATAAAAATTCTCTTAATTACTCCCCCCCAAAATAATGAAAAAAAGAATTCCAATTGACGGACACCTTTGAACGCCTCACAGGTGTTCAGAGGTGTCAATTTCCTCTCTCCATCTTAGCCTAGGACCTTTAACTTGGCCGTGCATGGCACATGACGCCATTTTGGTCCATGACTGACGACAAGGAATCAACTGCCAATTTTCGATCACAAGTTTAGCCTGAAGAAGGGTTTAATCTAACAGAAACGTAGCTTTTTTGTGCTCCTTGTCGAGCGAATAAAAGTTTCTACTCCTGCATTGGAGGAGTCGTCTTTTTGAATTTTATTGTTTCAATCGGGACGACTTACAAAGAATGGCCGGGTGAGGACTGGACGACGGTGTACTACGGCGGGCGTCGTCGTAGGAGGAATAGGTACGTGTCACCTCCACCTCAGAGGCGTTATTACGCCGACACTACCGCTCCACGACGGCCCCCGCTACGTCCCAGGCCGGCCAGAGGCGCTCTTACGCTTCTGTCACTCGGGGGGCCCCCCGCCGCCCCCCCGACGTGACCCCGCGTCCTCCGCGTCCGTTCCAGACAACGGGCGCCAGAGCGTGCAGTACAGACAATATAATTATAACAACGCCTATCAACGCCCCCGACGGAATCAGCTGTTTAATCAGGATCGGCGATTCCCACGGAGTTTTCGATCACGTGACAGAGGCTCCGGATCGACGATGGTGGCGCGCACCTGACGTGGACCGCGCGGACCGGCACGTTCCGCCGGCCGCTTGAGTTGCAGTGAAGGTGCGCATCCTCCACAAGATCATCAAAGCCACACACCATCTGCAAAAAGTGTGTCGAGGAGGAACCTCCGGCCATGATTGAGGACATGGCACAAGTCCTCGCCACAACCATCAAACCCTCCACGCCATCAGAAAACTATGGATTTCATCTATGGCAATGCCAAGTGGGCCTTCAATACTGTCCTCATACTGAGGGATCATTATACAGAGGTTATTGAAGAGGAGATGACTAAACTAACAGCTCTCAATACAACATCCGACTGGGAGCGGCCCTTTGAAATAGCCGCCAAGTGGGCGCGCGTAACCTGGGAGACGCCTTTTACCTGAGACGGTGGAGCGGGCTGGCGCTCCTCATAGCCCGACTGTCTGAGAAGGAGACAGCAGCCGCTCCCCTCACACAACCCCCAGATGCTCGGGAGAGTCCACGCCTACGATGGAACAGCAACGGTGCCCCCCACGTCGCCTCCATCTCCTCCTCATCCACCTGCCAGCAACCACATTACAGTTACGGCACAGGTCCACACGGTACCTGATTTATCCCCAGACATTCAGGTGGACCCCTCTCCTCAGTCTCCGATCTCTCAGCCGGTGGGCCGGCACGCCACGCGTGCGGCTGCCACCATGACTGACACGATAAGAGATTGGTCATCGCTGTCGTCATCGGAGCAGGAGTCCCAGCCCTCCTTTACTGCCGGAATCAGCAGGGCTGGGCAGACAGCCAGACATGGCTCCCAAGGAGCAGAGGCCTCAACGCACCACCTTTACTAGACCAGGTGGGGGCGCTGTCTCCTCTCTCCACAGCCCATACACAGATCCTCCCAGGCCAGACGGAGGAGGACCTTCTCCCCTCCGACCACGTCGGCGCCTCAGGTGACGAGACCCACCTTCCCGGGGAGCAGAACTTCGTGCCGGACTCCGCTCCTGGTTGGCCCGCCCTACGTCGAGACCTACTGGAGGAGGAGGACCTCATCAATTTCCTGGAAGAGTGCCAGGAACTTTCCATCACACCAGGTACCTCAAGGGCTTCCATGCCAAAACATACACGGCAACCACTCATCAGTTTTCACACAACTGCCACAGACACACATGACCACACCACGCCTGCTAGAACACCCACCCGCAGACCTACTAAGCACATTAACACCACACACAAGATAAAAAATTGGAGCCTGGCAGTGAAGGAAGAACGGCTGATTCTGGGAGACTCAAATGTCCTCAGATTTCCCCATTCCAAATTCCAAATCTACAGATAGATAGCTTCCCAGGGCCACTTTTCGGCATCTGAAGGGGTGTTGTCCAAGATTGAACCTGTCCACACAGTTGAACAGGTGATCCTGTCTCTGGGCATAAACAATAGACTCCAAAATATTCAGACTTCAGCAAGAGTTGCAGAGCTTCCTAGCTGCATCCCTTAAATTCCACAAGCAGTCATTTGGATTCCTGCCATCAGTTTTTCAGAGTCTTCCTTCCAAGGACCAGATGCATCTGCACACTCTGGATAAATATATTAGGTCCAACTATCAGTCCCTTCCTGAACTCCCCAGAAGCCAGTTCTCGGTGGAGAAGGATGGCGTCCATTGGACCCACGCCACAGCATCTCGACTGCTGAATCACTGGTCTCAGATGGTAAACTAATAGCCCCCATGAACCTGCCTTCTCAGGAGGGGGACAAAGCGTTATCAATCTGAGCAGAAAATTCCAGCTTTCGCCAGCACAGTTCTCCTTACTCAGCCAAGGGACTCACATTTGTTCCTACTAAAGGCAGCAATCGAGACTTAATAAACAGGACTCGATTTGGTTTTAACAATTTCATAGAAAACTTAAGATTGCTGCATATTTTGAAGGAAAGGGGATTCTGACCCTCCACCTTTCACTCAAAATCTGATTGGACCCCTTCATTGATTCACTTACCTGTTCAAATTAAAACAATCATACTAAATGATCTGGAATATTTTGACTCCAAATTCAAAATGAAAGCTATTAAGAAACCCAATCTTACTAAATTAGAAACACAAGCTCTAAGATCCCTGCAGAGTAATCCATCGATCGTTATCAAACCGGCTGACAAGGGCAGTGCGGTGGTGATCATGGACAGGGATCAATATGTCTGGGAGGTTATCGACAGTTGTTGGACAGCACCTGTACGTACAATTGGATAAGCCAATTTATCAAGAAACAATCCCTATGGTAAAACAAATAGTTCAAACATTATATGATAAAAATTTATCAACTCAAAACAGAAAAATTATTTAATTGGCAGCGAAGCCCCAGACCTAGGCGCTTCTATATGTTACCAAAAATTCATAAAAGAGCCCAGCAAGTGGAGCAGACCGTCACGAGATTCCCCCTGGAAGACCTATTGTCTCAGATTGCAACAGTGAAACTTATTATACTGCTGAATATTTGGATTTTTACCTCAATCCTCTCTCAGTCCAACACCCCAGTTACTTAAAAAGACACATATGACTTCATTGGAAAAATCCAATTACTTTCCATTCCTCCAAATTCCTTTTTCTTCCCTATGGATATTGAGAGTCTGTATACAAATATTGATATTTCAGAGGGCATTCAAGCAGTAAAAAATATCTTTCTTAAATATCCAGACTCTAAAAAGACCGGAAAAGGGAATTACTACAAGTATTACGCATAAATCTCACTCGTAATGATTTTGAATTTAACAACAAATTTTTCCTGCAAATCAAAGGCACAGCTATGGGGAAGAAATTAAGCTAGCATATGCCAACATTTTCATGTTGGAATGGGAAGAATTAGCCTTGCAATCCTGCCCCCATAAAGCCACTACACTATTACAGGTACTTGGATGACATCTGGGGCATCTGGGATCATTCTAGAGAGGAATTTGAGGTATTTCTAAATATTCTCAACACTTATAATCCGATCAATCAAACTAAGAAGCACACATTGATTTGAATTCAGTGGACTTTTTAGATACCACTACCTACAAGGTCCAAATTTCTCATCCACACACAAATTGGATATTAAAGTATTTTCAAAAAAAAACAGACACACACTCATTATTATATAAAACCAGTTATCATCCCAAACACACATTCAGTGGGATTGTAAAGTCACAGCTTCTCAGATTTGACAGAATCTGTAGCAGGGAGGGAGGATTTCAAACATTCAGTAAAAATACTCTTCTCGGCTTTGTCCACCAGGGGTACTCTCGCTCCTTCTTAAGGAAATGTTTCAAAACATTTAAACAAATTAGACCTACCTGGTGTTCCTCCCTTCTTCCTTTCATCACCAACTGCTCCCAATCAGCTGTGAACTTAGTCAGAAACATTAAACATAACTTTTACCAAGGGATTGACAATTCTCAAATATTGCAGAATCACAGACTGATTGCTGCTTACAGGAAGAACAAGAATATAAAAGACTCTCTGGTTAAAGCCAAACTTAAACCACTATCATGTCCCAGAAGCACAGGAAAAGGGGATTTTTTTCAGCACTGCCAGTGGGTACACAATAGGTCTAACAAGGATGTATTCAAAACACAACTGGGAACGGGTCCTACAACCAAAAATTGCGTTTACCTAATTTTTTTGCACTAGATGTGGAGTACAGTATGTGGGTGAGACAGGCAACACACTCAGAGCTAGGTTCTATCAACATAAATATAACATCTGCAAACAACATAACACACATATTCCCATCACCCAACACTTCCTGCGGCATGGATGGTCAGCTCTGAAGGCTACGATCTTGGAGACTAATCCGCATTGGACCACGCCCCAACGGAGAAGAGCTGGAAGAAAATGGATTCACCTCCTGGACACTTTTTTGCCACACGGACTAAATGAAAAATAACTGTAATATTATATGCATGCTAACCTGCTTTTTTTTCTCATATACACCTGTGCAGGTTGTTCTTCTCCTGGTTCAGATCTGCAAAGCGAAAGAAAATCGTTATAACACCACATGTTACTTACCTGCAGATGTATATTGTTGCAGATTGTTCTTGTTCTTGTTATATCCTCTATTGGAAGAATCATTGAATCACCACGTGTTTACTTACCGATTCTTGTACATATGTGTGAAGGTTGCCTCTTTTTTCATCTTTACTCTATCTTGACCCCTCATCCTAACCCTAACCCTGACTTCACATCCTAACCCTAACCCAACCCTTACCTTAACTTCTAACCCTAACCCTAACCTAAGCTTCTAACCCTAACCCCAACCCTAACCTAACCTTAATTCCCTAACCCTAACCTTAAGCCTAACCCTGACCTTAACTCCTAACCCTAACCTTGAGCTTAACCCTAGCATAATTTAACCCTAACCTCAACCTTCCGTTTTTCTAAAAGCACAATTTAGAGTGGGGAGGAGGTGATCCCGGGAGGAGAGAGGGATGATGGACTGTGCCGTCAATCTTGGCGTCTTCGACGCCAAGATTAACTTTTCCTTACCTAACCCTAACCTAACCCTAACCCTAACCCTAACCCTAACCCTAACCCTTTCAATCTTGGCGTTTATGACGCCGGGATTAACTTCCTCTCACCTAACCTAACCTAACCCTAACCTAACCCTCACTATATACCTAACCTAACCCTAGCCCTAACCCTAGCCCTAACCCTAGCCCTAAGCCTAACCCTAACCATTTTTAAATGGCGCAATTTCGAGACAAAACAAGCCTAGGATGCTCAGAACAGCCCCTAGAACGCCATCCCAGAGTTTTAGCTCGATAGCGCCACCTATCATTTCCTCAGATTTCCCAAAAATGTCCCTGAGGCGCACTACCAATCCACTCCAAATGGCCTGAAACGTGCTTAAAACACATTTCTGTAGGTAGGTGAATTTCCCAAACCATAACCCTAAACACTTTGGAAAATTTCACCAAAAACCGCTGGCTGGCTGGCCCATTCATTTCAATGGGGAAAGTTCAAACCCGTTTAACTCCGGATCTGGACCTCGGAGAGCCGTGCAAACCGCCTCCGTCTGACATAATTCGACCATGGGGAACACGCCTGTCCAATCCCCGACCTTCTACGACCTTCCTAGCCCGAGATATGGCCAAAATAATGTCCATTTCCGGTCTAGCTCCCAAACCGGAAGTCGGATCCGGACCAAACTTACAGCATCTTCATCCTATCGCCCGACTTACCTGTGTACCAAATTTCAGACCTCTAGCACTTACCCTTCTCCAGAAACCTCGAGTTTGGGGAATTCCCCATCGTGGTAAACTCACTATATACCTAACCCTAACCCTAACCCTAACCCTAACCCATCGTGGTAAACTCACTATATACCTAACCTAACCCTAGCCCTAACCCTAGCCCTAACCCTAGCCCTAAGCCTAACCCTAACCATTTTTAAATGGCGCAATTTCGAGACAAAAACAAGCCTAGGATGCTCAGAACAGCCCCTAGAACGCCATCCCAGAGTTTTAGCTCGATAGCGCCACCTATCATTTCCTCAGATTTCCCAAAATGTCCCTGAGACGCACTACCAATCCACTCCAAATGGCCTGAAACGTGCTTAAAACACATTTCTGTAGGTAGGTGAATTTCCCAAACCATAACCCTAAACACTTTGGAAAATTTCACCAAAAACCGCTGGCTGGCTGGCCCATTCATTTCAATGGGGAAAGTTCAAACCCGTTTAACTCGGGATCTGGACCTCGGAGAGCCGTCAAACCGCCTCCCGTCTGACATAATTCGACCATGGGGAACACGCCTGTCCAATCCCCGACCTTCTACGACCTTCCTAGCCCGAGATATGGCCAAAATAATGTCCATTTCCGGTCTAGCTCCCAAACCGGAAGTCGGATCCGGACCAAACTTACAGCATCTTCATCCTATCGCCCGACTTACCTGTGTACCAAATTTCAGACCTCTAGCACTTACCCTTCTCCAGAAACCTCGAGTTTGGGGAATTCCCCATCGTGGTAAACTCACTATATACCTAACCTAACCCTAGCCCTAACCCTAGCCCTAACCTAGCCCTAAGCCTAACCCTAACCATTTTTAAATGGCGCAATTTCGAGACAAAAACAAGCCTAGGATGCTCAGAACAGCCCCTAGAACGCCATCCCAGAGTTTTAGCTCGATAGCGCCCACCCTATCATTTCCTCAGATTTCCCAAAAATGTCCCTGAGACGCACTACCAATCCACTCCAAATGGCCTGAAACGTGCTTAAAACACATTTCTGTAGGTAGGTGAATTTCCCAAACCATAACCCTAAACACTTTGGAAAATTTCACCAAAAACCGCTGGCTGGCTGGCCCATTCATTTCAATGGGGAAAGTTCAAACCCGTTTAACTCGGATCTGGACCTCGGAGAGCCGTGCAAACCGCCTCCGTCTGACATAATTCGACCATGGGGAACACGCCTGTCCAATCCCCGACCTTCTACGACCTTCCTAGCCCGAGATATGGCCAAAATAATGTCCATTTCCGGTCTAGCTCCCAAACCGGAAGTCGGATCCGGACCAAACTTACAGCATCTTCATCCTATCGCCCGACTTACCTGTGTACCAAATTTCAGACCTCTAGCACTTACCCTTCTCCAGAAACCTCGAGTTTGGGAATTCCCCATCGTGGTAAACTCACTAATATACCTAACCCTAACCCCTAACCCTAACCTCTAGTACTTACCCTTCTCCAGAAACCTCGAGTTTGGGAATTCCCCATCGTGGTAAACTCACTATATACCTAACCCTAACCCTAACCCTAACCCTAACCCTAACCCTTTCAATCTTGGCGTTTATGACGCCGGGATTAACTCCTCTCACCCTAACCTAACCCTAACCCTAACCCTAACCCTCACTATATACCTAACCTAACCCTAGCCCTAACCCTAGCCCTAACCTAGCCCTAAGCCTAACCCTAACCATTTTTAAATGGCGCAATTTCGAGACAAAAACAAGCCTAGGATGCTCAGAACAGCCCCTAGAACGCCATCCCAGAGTTTTGAGCTCGATAGCGCCACCTATCATTTCCTCAGATTTCCCAAAAATGTCCCTGAGACGCACTACCAATCCACTCCAAATGGCCTGAAACGTGCTTAAACACATTTCTGTAGGTAGGTGAATTTCCCAAACCATAACCCTAAACACTTTGGAAAATTTCACCAAAAACCGCTGGCTGGCTGGCCCATTCATTTCAATGGGGGAAAGTTCAAACCCGTTTAACTCCGGATCTGGACCTCGGAGAGCCGTGCAAACCGCCTCCGTCTGACATAATTCGACCATGGGAACACGCCTGTCCAATCCCCGACCTTCTACGACCTTCCTAGCCCGAGATATGGCCAAAATAATGTCCATTTCCGGTCTAGCTCCCCAAACCGGAAGTCGGATCCGGACCAAACTTACAGCATCTTCATCCTATCGCCCGACTTACCTGTGTACCAAATTTCAGACCTCTAGCACTTACCCTTCTCCAGAAACCTCGAGTTTGGGAATTCCCCCATCGTGGTAAACTCACTATATACCTAACCCTAACCCTAACCCTAACCCTAACCCATCGTGGTAAACTCACTATATACCTAACCTAACCCTAGCCCTAACCCTAGCCCTAACCCTAGCCCTAAGCCTAACCCTAACCATTTTTAAATGGCGCAATTTCGAGACAAAAACAAGCCTAGGATGCTCAGAACAGCCCCTAGAACGCCATCCCAGAGTTTTAGCTCGATAGCGCCACCTATCATTTCCTCAGATTTCCCAAAAATGTCCCTGAGACGCACTACCAATCCACTCCAAATGGCCTGAAACGTGCTTAAAACACATTTCTGTAGGTAGGTGAATTTCCCAAACCATAACCCTAAACACTTTGGAAAATTTCACCAAAAACCGCTGGCTGGCTGGCCCATTCATTTCAATGGGAAAGTTCAAACCCGTTTAACTCCGGATCTGGACCTCGGAGAGCCGTTGCAAACCGCCTCCGTCTGACATAATTCGACCATGGGGAACACGCCTGTCCAATCCCCGACCTTCTACGACCTTCCTAGCCCGAGATATGGCCAAAATAATGTCCATTTCCGGTCTAGCTCCCAAACCGGAAGTCGGATCCGGACCAAACTTACAGCATCTTCATCCTATCGCCCGACTTACCTGTGTACCAAATTTCAGACCTCTAGCACTTACCTCTTCTCCAGAAACCTCGAGTTTGGGGAATTCCCCCCATCGTGGTAAACTCACTATATACCTAACCTAACCCTAGCCCTAACCCTAGCCCTAACCTAGCCCTAAGCCTAACCCTAACCATTTTTAAATGGCGCAATTTCGAGACAAAAACAAGCCTAGGATGCTCAGAACAGCCCCTAGAACGCCATCCCAGAGTTTTGGCTCGATGGCGCCACCTATCATTTCCTCAGATTTCCCAAAAATGTCCCTGAGACGCACTACCAATCCACTCCAAATGGCCTGAAACGTGCTTAAAACACATTTCTGTAGGTAGGTGAATTTCCCAAACCATAACCCTAAACACTTTGGAAAATTTCACCAAAAACCGCTGGCTGGCTGGCCCATTCATTTCAATGGGGGAAAGTTCAAACCCGTTTAACTCCGGATCTGGACCTCGGAGAGCCGTGCAAACCGCCTCCGTCTGACATAATTCGACCACGGGGAACACGCCTGTCCAATCCCCGACCTTCTACGACCTTCCTAGCCCGAGATATGGCCAAAATAATGTCCATTTCCGGTCTAGCTCCCAAACCGGAAGTCGGATCCGGACCAAACTTACAGCATCTTCATCCTATCGCCCGACTTACCTGTGTACCAAATTTCAGACCTCTAGCACTTACCCTTCTCCAGAAACCTCGAGTTTGGGGAATTCCCCATCGTGGTAAACTCACTATATACCTAACCCTAACCCTAACCCTAACCCTATCGTGGTAAACTCACTATATACCTAACCTAACCCTAGCCCTAACCCTAGCCCTAACCCCTAGCCCTAAGCCTAACCCTAACCATTTTTAAATGGCGCAATTTCGAGACAAAAACAAGCCTAGGATGCTCAGAACAGCCCCTAGAACGCCATCCCAGAGTTTTAGCTCGATAGCGCCACCTATCATTTCCTCAGATTTCCCAAAATGTCCCTGAGACGCACTACCAATCCACTCCAAATGGCCTGAAACGTGCTTAAAACACATTTCTGTAGGTAGGTGAATTTCCCAAACCATAACCCTAAACACTTTGGAAAATTTCACCAAAAACCGCTGGCTGGCTGGCCCATTCATTTCAATGGGGAAAGTTCAAACCCGTTTAACTCCGGATCTGGACCTCGGAGAGCCGTGCAAACCGCCTCCGTCTGACATAATTCGACCATGGGAACACGCCTGTCCAATCCCCGACCTTCTACGACCTTCCTAGCCGAGATATGGCCAAAATAAAGTCCATTTCCGGTCTAGCTCCCAAACCGGAAGTCGGATCCGGACCAAACTTACAGCATCTTCATCCTATCGCCCGACTTACCTGTGTACCAAATTTCAGACCTCTAGCACTTACCCTTCTCCAGAAACCTCGAGTTTGGGGAATTCCCCATCGTGGTAAACTCACTATATACCTAACCCTAACCCTAACCCTAACCCTAACCCTAACCCTAACCCTAACCCTTAGCGTTTATGACGCCAGGATTAACTTCCTCTTACCTAACCCTAACCCTAACCCTAACCCATCGTGGTAAACTCACTATATACCTAACCCTAACCCTAACCCTAACCCTAGCCTTGCAAACCGCCTCCGTCTGACATAATTCGACCACGGGGAACACGCCTGTCCAATCCCCGACCTTCTAGACCTTCCTAGCCCGAGATATGGCCAAAATAAAGTCCATTTCCGGTCTAGCTCCCAAACCGGACGTCGGATCCGGACCAAACTTACAGCATCTTCATCCTATCGCCCGACTTACCTGTGTACCAAATTTCAGACCTCTAGCACTTACCCTTCTCCAGAAACCTCGAGTTTGGGGAATTCCCCATCGTGGTAAACTCACTATATACCTAACCCTAACCCTAACCCTAACCTAGCCCTAATCCTAACCTAACCGGGGCCCTAATCCTAACCCTAACCCGGGCCTAATTCTAACCCAATTCTAACCTGGCCTTTTCTAACCCTAACCTATTCTAACCCTAACCTGGGCTCTCCTTAACTTCTTCTATTCCTAATTTTGGACTCATAACCTAACCTCAACTTTGCTTTTAGCTTCATATTCCAGCCCTCGGACACGGAGGGGTGGCGAGGTGATCCCGGGATGAGAGGGATGATGGACAGTGCCTTCAATCTTGGCGTTTATGACGCCAGGATTAACTTCCTCTTACCTAACTCGCCCGTGCCTCTCCTTCGTTTTCTGGCTTCCCTCTCCCTCTCTTGGTCTGACTGTTGTGAAAAGGACAATTTTGGAGAGTCTTATAGCATGTTCCTTTTTTGATATATATACATATTGTGGACGGTTCTTGTTCTTTGAAGTTTTATTTGGGGTTTTTCTTCCTGTTATTATAACAAGTATTTTCTTAATTACCATGACTGTACTGCACAATTAATAACGGTTAGGCTTGATGGAGCAGGCAATTTATTTAAATTTCCAAATTATTTAAAAAAACCAATTTCGGAACCAATTAATCTCTAATTAACGGGCACTCATGAACGCCTCACGGGCCGAAGAAAAGGTGTCTTGTTACTGCCACGTCTCCATTTTGACCTAACCCTTTAGTCCGAGCACGGCATCGCCATTCCAGCGGAGGAGCGACGACAACTAATTGTTCAATTTTCGATCACATTTTGCCTGAAGAAGGTTCACAGAAACCAAACGTTGCAACTTTTGTTTAGCAACTTTTGTGAAGCTCCCTTCGAGCCAATAAACCTTTTTATTCCTGCATTGGAGGAGTCGTCTTTTCTCAACTTCATCTACGCAACAGGACGACTCGTACAAAATGGCGAGTTTGATCACGACGATTGGACGACGGTGCATTACGGGGCGTCGGAGAAGACACAGGTATGTGCCACAACCTCCACAGAGACGTTATTACTCCGACGTTACCACCATGATGCCCCCCGCTGCGTCCCAGACGGCCACAGGCGTCCTACGCCTCGGTCACTCGGGGGCCCCCCGCCCCCCGACGTGACGCGTCCCGTTCCAGACAACGGGCGCCGAGTATGCAGTACAGTTACGGACAATATGATAATTACTATCCACGTCCCGGATGGAATCGCCGATCCAACCAGAATCGGCGATTTCCACAACATTTTCCATCAGGTGACAGAGGGCTCCGGATCGGCGGTGGTGGCGCACACCTGCCACGGATCGAGACAGCACGCTCCACCGACCGTGAGTTTAAAGAGAAGGTGCGCACCATCCATAAAATTATAAAGGCCACGCATCATCGGGAGAACGTGTCTAAAGAAGAACCTCCACGTATGATCGAGGAAATGACACGAACCCTCTCCAGCATTATTAAACCTTCGGCACCGTCCAAAAAACGATGGACCTCATTCATGAGAATGCGAAGGATTGGGCCATTAATACTCTCCTCATTCTGACAGAGACACTACACTGAAGTGATTGAGGAAGAGACAACAAAACTAACAGCATTTACAAATCCCGACTGGGAGCAGCCCTTTGAGGTCGCTGCGAAATGGGCACGACGGAACCTGGGCAGACGCCTGGCACCGGAGACGGTGCAACGGGCTGAGGCTCTCCTCGTGACCCGACTGGGCGAAAATGAAGCAACAGCGCCCCCCACACAGCCCCGGACGCTCCAGAAGGAACTGCGTCTGTGACGGGACAGCAACAGGTGCCCCTCATGTCACCTGCATCATCATCTCCTCCTCCTCCTCCCTCACCTATTGACAGCTCCTCTCCAAGCCAGAGAGGAGGATTCTCTCCCTCCTCCCAATTGGCCCCTCAGGTGGTCAGCCCAAAGCCTCCCAGCATTCCAGGGAAGAAAGCTCCACGGCAGACTCCGCTTCCAGCTCCACCATCAGGGGATGTGGACCATCTAGAGGAGGAGGACCTCATCAGGCTCCTGGTAGAATGCCAGGAACTCACCGCTACGCCAGGTATACCTGCAAAAACACCTACCTGCAGTTCCACCCCACAGTCTAAAACGAGAAAAGTGAAAATGAGGAAGGTTATAGCAACCCGTAGATGGTAATGCGCTTCCGTGTTCCGTCCACTTGAGGGTGCTCTTGCTCCTTTTAAGGACATACTCACAGGGATATGTGGGTGATTCAGGCAACACATATATCTGCAAACAACATAAAACGCATATTCCCACCACACAACACTGCCTGGGGCATGCACGGTCAGCAGGAAGGCGACGATCTTGGACGCTCATCCACATTGGACCGCGCCCCCAACGGAGAAGAGCTGGAAGACAGATGGAGGCACCTTCCTGAACACTCTTCTGCCACAAGGACTGAATGAAAACGAGTTGTTATAGTAATAAAAATGTTTACTTACCGGTGGATGTATGTATGCAGGTTGCCTTTCTTCTTTCTTTTCTTGTCCTAACCCTACCTTTAATTCTAACCCTAAACATGGCCCTAATCCTAACCCTAACCCGGGTCCTAATCCTAACCCTAACCCGGGCCTAATCCTAACCCTAACCCGGGCCCTAATCCTAACCCTAACCCGGGCCCTAATTCTAACCAATTCTAACCCTGGCCTTTTCTAACCCTAACCTATTCTAACCCCTAACCTGGGCTCTCCTTAACTTCTGCTATTCCTAATCCTGGACTCATAACCTAACCTCAACTTTGCTTTTAGCTTCATATTCCAGCCCTCGGACACGGAGGGGTGGCGAGGTTGATCCCGGGATGAGAGGGATGATGGACAGTGCCTTCAATCTTGGCGTTTATGACGCCAGGATTAACTTCCTCTTACCTAACTCGCCCCGTGCCTCTCCTTTCGTTTTCTGGCTTCCCTCTCCCCCTCTCTTGGTCTGACTGTTGTGAAAAGGACAATTTTGGAGAGTCTTATAGCATGTTCCTTTTTTGATATATATACATATTGTGGACGGTTCTTGTTCTTTGAAGTTTTATTTGGGGTTTTTCTTCCTGTTATTATAACAAGTATTTTCTTAATTACCATGACTGTACTGCAAAATTAATAACGGTTAGGCTTGATGGAGCAGGCAATTTTATTTAAATTTCCAAATTATTTTAAAAAAACCAATTTCGGAACCAATTAATCTCTAATTAACGGGCACTCATGAACGCCTCACGGGCCGAAAGAAAAGGTGTCTTGTTACTGCCACGTCTCCATTTTGACCTAACCCTTTAGTCCGAGCACGGCATCGCCATTCCAGCGGAGGAGCGACGACAACTAATTGTTCAATTTTCGATCACATTTTGCCTGAAGAAGGTTCACAGAAAACGAAACGTTGCAACTTTTGTTTAGCAACTTTTGTGAAGCTCCCTGAGCCAATAAACCTTTTTATTCCTGCATTGGAGGAGTCGTCTTTCTCAACTTCATCTACGCAACAGGACGGCTCGTACAAAATGGCCGAGTTTGATCACGACGATTGGACGACGGTGCATTACGGGGGCGTCGGAGAAGACACAGGTATGTGCCACAACCTCCACAGAGACGTTATTACTCCGACGTTACCACCATGATGCCCCCCGCTGCGTCCCAGACGGCCACAGACGCTCCTACGCCTCGGTCACTCGGGGCCCCCGCCCCGACGTGACGCGTCCCGTTCCAGACAACGGGCGCCGAGTATGCAGTACAGTTACGGACAATATGATAATTACTATCCACGTCCCGGATGGAATCGCCGATCCAACCAGAATCGGCGATTTCCACAGCATTTTCCATCCAGGTGACAGAGGGGCTCCGGATCGGCGGTGGTGGCGCACACCTGCCACGGATCGAGAGACAGCACGCTCCACCGACCGTGAGTTTAAGAGAAGGTGCGCACCATCCATAAAATTATAAAGGCCACGCATCATCGGGAGAACGTGTCTAAAGAAGAACCTCCACGTATGATCGAGGAAATGACACGAACCCTCTCCAGCATTATTAAACCTTCGGCACCGTCCAAAAAAACGATGGACCTCATTCATGAGAATGTGAAGGATTGGGCCATTAATACTCTCCTCATTCTGACAGAACACTACACTGAAGTGATTGAGGAAGAGACAACAAAACTAACAGCATTTACAAATCCCGACTGGGAGCAGCCCTTTGAGGTCGCTGCGAAATGGGCACGACGGAACCTGGGCAGACGCCTGGCACCGGAGACGGTGCAACGGGCTGAGCTCTCCTCGTGACCCGACTGGGCGAAATGAAGCAACAGCGCCCCCCACACAAGCCCCGGACGCTCCAGAAGGAACTGCGTCTGTGACGGGACAGCAACAGGTGCCCCTCATGTCACCTGCATCATCATCTCCTCCTCCTCCTCCCTCACCTATTGACAGCTCCTCTCCAAGCCAGAGAGAGAGGATTCTCTCCCTCCTCCCACATTGACCCCTCAGGTGGTCAGCCCAAAGCCTCCCAGCATTCCAGGGAAGAAAGCTCCACGGCAGACTCCGCTTCCAGCTCCACCATCAGGGGATGTGGACCATCTAGAGAGGAGGACCTCATCAGGCTCCTGGTAGGAATGCCAGGAACTCACCGCTACGCCAGGTATACCTGCAAAAACACCTACCTGCAGTTCCACCCCACAGTCTAAAACGAGAAAAGTGAAAATGAGGAAGGTTATAGCAACCCGTAGATGGTAATGCGCTTCCGTGTTCCGTCCACTTGAGGGTGCTCTTGCTCCTTTTAAGGACATACTCACAGGGATATGTGGGTGATTCAGGCAACACATATATCTGCAAACAACATAAAACGCATATTCCCACCACACAACACTGCCTGGGGCATGCACGGTCAGCAGGAAGCGACGATCTTGGACGCTCATCCACATTGGACCGCGCCCCAACGGAGAAGAGCTGGAAGACAGATGGAGGCACCTTCTGAACACTCTTCTGCCACAAGGACTGAATGAAAACGAGTTGTTATAGTAATAAAAATGTTTACTTACCGGTGGATGTATGTATGCAGGTTGCCTTTCTTCTTTTCTTTTCTTGTCCTAACCCTACCTTTAATTCTAACCCTAAACATGGCCCTAATCCTAACCTAACCCGGGTCCTAATCCTAACCCTAACCCGGGCCCTAATCCTAACCTAACCCGGGCCCTAATCCTAACCCTAACCCGGGCCCTAATTCTAACCCAATTCTAACTCTGGCCTTTCTAACCCTAACCTATTCTAACCCTAACCTGGGCTCTCCTTAACTTCTTCTATTCCTAATCCTGGACTCATAACCTAACCTCAACTTTGCTTTTAGCTTCATATTCCAGCCCTCGGACACGGAGGGGGTGGCGAGGTGATCCCGGGATGAGAGGGATGATGGACAGTGCCTTCCAATCTTGGCGTTTATGACGCCAGGATTGACTTCCTCTTACCTAACCCGCCCGTGCCTCTCCTTCGTTTTCTGGCTTCCCTCTCCCCTCTCTTGGTCTGACTGTTGTGAAAAGGACAATTTTGGAGAGTCTTATAGCATGTTCCTTTTTTGATATATATACATATTGTGGACGGTTCTTGTTCTTTGAAGTTTTATTTGGGGTTTTTCTTCCTGTTATTATAACAAGTATTTTCTTAATTACCATGACTGTACTGCACAATTAATAACGGTTAGGCTTGATGGAGCAGGCAATTTTATTTAAATTTCCAAATTATTTTAAAAACCAATTTCGGAACCAATTAATCTCTAATTAACGGGCACTCATGAACGCCTCACGGGCCGAAAGAAAAGGTGTCTTGTTACTGCCACGTCTCCATTTTGACCTAACCCTTTAGTCCGAGCACGGCATCGCCATTCCAGCGGAGGAGCGACGACAACTAATTGTTCAATTTTCGATCACATTTTGCCTGAAGAAGGTTCACAGAAACCAAACGTTGCAACTTTTGTTTAGCAACTTTTGTGAAGCTCCCTTCGAGCCAATAAACCTTTTTATTCCTGCATTGGAGGAGTGGTCTTTTCTCAACTTCATCTACGCAACAGGACGACTCGTACAAAATGGCCGAGTTTGATCACGACGATTGGACGACGGTGCATTACGGGCGTCGGAGAAGACACAGGTATGTGCCACAACCTCCACAGAGACGTTATTACTCCGACGTTGCCACCATGATGCCCCCGCTGCGTCCCAGACGGCCCACAGACGCTCCTACGCCTCGGTCACTCGGGGCCCCCGCCCCCCCCGACGTGACGCGTCCCGTTCCAGACAACGGGCGCGCGAGTATGCAGTACAGTTACGGACAATATGATAATTACTATCCACGTCCCCGGATGGAATCGCCGATCCAACCAGAATCGGCGATTTCCCACAACATTTTCCATCAGGTGACAGAGGGGCTCCGGATCGGCGGTGGTGGCGCACACCTGCCACGGATCGAGAGACAGCACGCTCCACCGACCGTGAGTTTAAAGAGAAGGTGCGCACCATCCATAAAAATTATAAGGCCACGCATCATCGGGAGAACGTGTCTAAAGAAGAACCTCCACGTATGATCGAGGAAATGACACCTAACCCTCTCCAGCATTATTAAACCTTCGGCACCGTCCAAAAAACGATGGACCTCATTCATGAGAATGCGAAGGGATTGGGCCATTAATACTCTCCTCATTCTGACAGAACACTACACTGAAGTGATTGAGGAAGAGACAACAAAACTAACAGCATTTACAAATCCCGACTGGGAGCAGCCCTTTGAGGTCGCTGCGAAATGGGCACGACGGAACCTGGGCAGACGCCTGGCACCGGAGACGGTGCAACGGGCTGAGGCTCTCCTCGTGACCCGACTGGGCGAAAATGAAGCAACAGCGCCCCCACACAAGCCCCGGACGCTCCAGAAGGAACTGCGTCTGTGGCGGGACAGCAACAGGTGCCCCTCATGTCACCTGCATCATCATCTCCTCCTCCTCCTCCCTCACCCTATTGACAGCTCCTCTCCAAGCCAGAGAGAGAGAGGAGGATTCTCTCCCTCCTCCCACATTGACCCCTCAGGTGGTCAGCCCAAAGCCTCCCAGCATTCCAGGGAAGAAAGCTCCACGGCAGACTCCGCTTCCAGCTCCACCATCAGGGGATGTGGACCATCTAGAGGGAGGAGGACCTCATCAGGCTCCTGGTAGAATGCCAGGAACTCACCGCTACGCCAGGTATACCTGCAAAACACCTACCTGCAGTTCCACCCCACAGTCTAAAACGAGAAAAGTGAAAATGAGGAAGGTTATAGCAACCCGTAGATGGTAATGCGCTTCCGTGTTCCGTCCACTTGAGGTGCTCTTGCTCCTTTTAAGGACATACTCACAGGGATATGTGGGTGATTCGGGCAACACATATATCTGCAAACAACATAAAACGCATATTCCCACCACACAACACTGCCTGGGGCATGCACGGTCAGCAGGAAGGCGACGATCTTGGACGCTCATCCACATTGGACCGCGCCCCAACGGAGAAGAGCTGGAAGACAGATGGAGGCACCTTCTGAACACTCTTCTGCCACAAGGACTGAATGAAAACGAGTTGTTATAGTAATAAAAAATGTTTACTTACCGGTGGATGTATGTATGCAGGTTGCCTTTCTTCTTTTTCTTTTCTTGTCCTAACCCTACCTTTAATTCTAACCTAAACATGGCCCTAATCCTAACCCTAACCCGGGTCCTAATCCTAACCCTAACCCGGGCCCTAATCCTAACCCTAACCCGGCCTAATCCTAACCCTAACCCGGGCCCTAATTCTAACCCAATTCTAACCCTGGCCTTTTCTAACCCTAACCTATTCTAACCCTAACCTGGGCTCTCCTTAACTTCTGCTATTCCTAATCCTGGACTCATAACCTAACCTCAACTTTGCTTTTAGCTTCATATTCCAGCCCTCGGACACGGAGGGGTGGCGAGGTGATCCCGGGATGAGAGGGATGATGGACAGTGCCTTCAATCTTGGCGTTTATGACGCCAGGATTAACTTCCTCTTACCTAACTCGCCCGTGCCTCTCCTTCGTTTTCTGGCTTCCCCTCTCCCCTCTCTTGGTCTGACTGTTGTGAAAAGGACAATTTTGGAGAGTCTTATAGCATGTTCCTTTTTTGATATATATACATATTGTGGACGGTTCTTGTTCTTTGAAGTTTTATTTGGGGTTTTTCTTCCTGTTATTATAACAAGTATTTTCTTAATTACCATGACTGTACTGCACAATTAATAACGGTTAGGCTTGATGGAGCAGGCAATTTTATTTAAATTTCCAAATTATTTTAAAAAAAACCAATTTGGAACCAATTAATCTCTAATTAACGGGCACTCATGAACGCCTCACGGGCCGAAAGAAAAGGTGTCTTGTTACTGCCACGTCTCCATTTTGACCTAACCCTTTAGTCCGAGCACGGCATCGCCATTCCAGCGGAGGAGCGACGACAACTAATTGTTCAATTTTCGATCACATTTTGCCTGAAGAAGGTTCACAGAAACCCGAAACGTTGCAACTTTTGTTTAGCAACTTTTGTGAAGCTCCCTTCGAGCCAATAAACCTTTTATTCCTGCATTGGAGGAGTCGTCTTTTCTCAACTTCATCTACGCAACAGGACGACTCGTACAAAATGGCCGAGTTTGATCACGACGATTGGACGACGGTGCATTACGGGGGCGTCGGAGAAGACACAGGTATGTGCCACAACCTCCACAGAGACGTTATTACTCCGACGTTACCACCATGATGCCCCCCCCGCTGCGTCCCAGACGGCCACGAGGCTCCTACGCCTCGGTCACTGGGGCCCCCCCGCCCCCGACGTGACGCGTCCCCGTTCAGACAACGGGCGCCGAGAGTATGCAGTACAGTTACGGACAATATGATAATTACTATCCACGTCCCGGATGGAATCGTCGATCCAACCAGAATCGGCGATTTCCACAACATTTTCCATCAGGTGACAGAGGGGCTCCGGATCGGCGGTGGTGGCGCACACCTGCCACGGATCGAGAGACAGCACGCTCCACCGACCGTGAGTTTAAAGAGAAGGTGCGCACCATCCATAAAATTATAAAGGCCACGCATCATCGGGAGAACGTGTCTAAAGAAGAACCTCCACGTATGATCGAGGAAATGACACGAACCCTCTCCAGCATTATTAAACCTTCGGCACCGTCCAAAAAAAACGATGGACCTCATTCATGAGAATGCGAAGGATTGGGCCATTAATACTCTCCTCATTCTGACAGAACACTACACTGAAGTGATTGAGGAAGAGACAACAAAACTAACAGCATTTACAAATCCCGACTGGGAGCAGCCCTTTGAGGTCGCTGCGAAATGGGCACGACGGAACCTGGGCAGACGCCTGGCACCGGAGACGGTGCAACGGGCTGAGGCTCTCCTCGTGACCCGACTGGGCGAAAATGAAGCAACAGCGCCCCCACACAAGCCCCGGACGCTCCAGAAGGAACTGCGTCTGTGACGGGACAGCAACAGGTGCCCCTCATGTCACCTGCATCATCATCTCCTCCTCCTCCTCCCTCACCTATTGACAGCTCCTCTCCAAGCCAGAGAGAGAGGATTCTCTCCCCTCCTCCCACATTGACCCCTCAGGTGGTCAGCCCAAAGCCTCCCAGCATTCCAGGGAAGAAAGCTCCACGGCAGACTCCGCTTCCAGCTCCACCATCAGGGGATGTGGACCATCTAGAGGAGGAGGACCTCATCAGGCTCCTGGTAGAGATGCCAGGAACTCACCGCTACGCCAGGTATACCTGCAAAACACCTACCTGCAGTTCCACCCCACAGTCTAAAACGAGAAAAGTGAAAATGAGGAAGGTTATAGCAACCCGTAGATGGTAATGCGCTTCCGTGTTCCGTCCACTTGAGGGTGCTCTTGCTCCTTTTAAGGACATACTCACAGGGATATGTGGGTGATTCAGGCAACACATATATCTGCAAACAACATAAAACGCATATTCCCACCACACAACACTGCCTGGGGCATGCACGGTCAGCAGGAAGGCGACGATCTTGGAGCGCTCATCCACATTGGACCGCGCCCCAACGGAGAAGAGCTGGAAGACAGATGGAGGCACCTTCTGAACACTCTTCTGCCACAAGGACTGAATGAAAACGAGTTGTTATAGTAATAAAAAATGTTTACTTACCGGTGGATGTATGTATGCAGGTTGCCTTTCTTCTTTTCTTTCTTGTCCTAACCCTACCTTTAATTCTAACCCTAAACATGGCCCTAATCCTAACCCTAACCCGGGTCCTAATCCTAACCCTAACCCGGGCCCTAATCCTAACCTAACCCGGGCCCTAATCCTAACCCTAACCCGGGCCCTAATTCTAACCCAATTCTAACTCTGGCCTTTTCTAACCCTAACCTATTCTAACCCCTAACCTGGGCTCTCTTAACTTCTTCTATTCCTAATCCTGGACTCATAACCTAACCTCAACTTTGCTTTTAGCTTCATATTCCAGCCCTCGGACACGGAGGGGTGGCGAGGTGATCCCGGGATGAGAGGGATGATGGACAGTGCCTTCAATCTTGGCGTTTATGACGCCAGGATTAACTTCCTCTTACCTAACTCGCCCGTGCCTCTCCTTCGTTTTCTGGCTTCCCTCTCCCCTCTCTTGGTCTGACTGTTGTGAAAAGGACAATTTTGGAGAGTCTTATAGCATGTTCCTTTTTTGATATATATACATATTGTGGACGGTTCTTGTTCTTTGAAGTTTTATTTGGGGTTTTTCTTCCTGTTATTATAACAAGTATTTTCTTAATTACCATGACTGTACTGCACAATTAATAACGGTTAGGCTTGATGGAGCAGGCAATTTTATTTAAATTTCCAAATTATTTTAAAAAAAAACCAATTTCGGAACCAATTAATCTCTAATTAACGGGCACTCATGAACGCCTCACGGGCCGAAAGAAAAGGTGTCTTGTTACTGCCACGTCTCCATTTTGACCTAACCCTTTAGTCCGAGCACGGCATCGCCATTCCAGCGGAGGAGCGACGACAACTAATTGTTCAATTTTCGATCACATTTTGCCTGAAGAAGGTTCACAGAAACCGAAACGTTGCAACTTTTTGTTTAGCAACTTTTGTGAAGCTCCTTCGAGCCAATAAACCTTTTTATTCCTGCATTGGAGGAGTCGTCTTTTCTCAACTTCATCTACGCAACAGGACGACTCGTACAAAATGGCCGAGTTTGATCACGACATTGGACGACGGTGCATTACGGGGCGTCGGAGAAGACACAGGTATGTGCCACAACCTCCACAGAGACGTTATTACTCCGACGTTACCACCATGATGCCCCCCGCTGCGGCCCCAGACGGCCACAGACGCTCCTACGCCTCGGTCACTCGGGGCCCCCGCCTCGACGTGACGCGTCCCGTTCCAGACAACGGGCGCCGAGAGTATGCAGTACAGTTACGGACAATATGATAATTACTATCCACGTCCCGGGATGGAATCGCCGATCCAACCAGAATCGGCGATTTCCACAACATTTTCCATCAGGTGACAGAGGGGCTCCGGATCGGCGGTGGTGGCGCACACCTGCCACGGATCGAGAGACAGCACGCTCCACCGACCGTGAGTTTAAAGAGAAGGTGCGCACCATCCATAAAATTATAAAGGCCACGCATCATCGGGAGAACGTGTCTAAAGAAGAACCTCCACGTATGATCGAGGAAATACACGAACCCTCTCCAGCATTATTAAACCTTCGGCACCGTCCAAAAAAACGATGGACCTCATTCATGAGAATGCGAAGGATTGGGCCATTAATACTCTCCTCATTCTGACAGAACACTACACTGAAGTGATTGAGGAAGAGACAACAAAACTAACAGCATTTACAAATCCCGACTGGGAGCAGCCCTTTGAGGTCGCTGCGAAATGGGCACGACGGAACCTGGGCAGACGCCTGGCACCGGAGACGGTGCAACGGGCTGAGGCTCTCCTCGTGACCCGACTGGGCGAAAATGAAGCAACAGCGCCCCCACACAAGCCCCGGACGCTCCAGAAGGAACTGCGTCTGTGACGGGACAGCAACAGGTGCCCCTCATGTCACCTGCATCATCATCTCCTCCTCCTCCTCCCTCACCTATTGACAGCTCCTCTCCAAGCCAGAGAGAGGAGGATTCTCTCCTCCTCCCACATTGACCCCTCAGGTGGTCAGCCCAAAGCCTCCCAGCATTCCAGGGAAGAAAGCTCCACGGCAGACTCCGCTTCCAGCTCCACCATCAGGGATGTGGACCATCTAGAGGAGGAGGACCTCATCAGGCTCCTGGTAGAATGCCAGGAACTCACCGCTACGCCAGGTATACCTGCAAAAACACCTACCTGCAGTTCCACCCCACAGTCTAAAACGAGAAAAGTGAAAATGAGGAAGGTTATAGCAACCCGTAGATGGTAATGCGCTTCCGTGTTCCGTCCACTTGAGGGTGCTCTTGCTCCTTTTAAGGACATACTCACAGGGATATGTGGGTGATTCAGGCAACACATATATCTGCAAACAACATAAAACGCATATTCCCACCACACAACACTGCCTGGGGCATGCACGGTCAGCAGGAAGGCGACGATCTTGGACGCTCATCCACATTGGACCGCGCCCCAACGGAGAAGAGCTGGAAGACAGATGGAGGCACCTTCTGAACACTCTTCTGCCACAAGGACTGAATGAAAACGAGTTGTTATAGTAATAAAAAATGTTTACTTACCGGTGGATGTATGTATGCAGGTTGCCTTTCTTCTTTTCTTTTCTTGTCCTAACCCTACCTTTAATTCTAACCCTAAACATGGCCCTAATCCTAACCCTAACCCGGTCCTAATCCTAACCCTAACCCGGGCCCTAATCCTAACCCTAACCCGGGCCCTAATCCTAACCCTAACCCGGGCCCTAATTCCTAACCCAATTCTAACCCTGGCCTTTTCTAACCCTAACCTATTCTAACCCTAACCTGGGCTCTCCTTAACTTCTGCTATTCCTAATCCTGGACTCATAACCTAACCTCAACTTTGCTTTTAGCTTCATATTCCAGCCCTCGGACACGGAGGGGTGGCGAGGTGATCCCGGGATGAGAGGGATGATGGACAGTGCCTTCAATCTTGGCGTTTATGACGCCAGGATTAACTTCCTCTTACCTAACCCTAACCCTAACCCTAACCCTTACCCTAACCCTAACCCTAACCCTAACCCTAACCCCTACCCGAACCAGGGTCTGTATCCCACCTCCCCCAACCCTAACCCTAACCCTATTCCTAACCCTAACCCCAACCCTAACCCCTACCCGAATCAGGGTCTATATCCCACCCCCCCTTCCCCTAACCCTAACCCCAACCCCTACCCTAACCAGGGTCTGCATCCCACTTACCTGATTCCTAACCCCACCCCTACCTACCCTAACCCTAACCCTAACCCCAACCCTAACCCCTACCCGAACCAGGGTCTGTATCCCACCTCCCCCAACCCTAATCCTAACCCAACCTACCCTATTCGTAACCCTAACCCCAACCCTAACCCCCTACCCGAAACAGGGTCTGTATCCCACCTCCCTAACCCCAACCCTAACCCCTACCCGAACCAGGGTTTGTATCCCACTAACCCTAACCCCTAACCCGACCTACCCTATCCCTAACCCTAACCCCTACCCTAACCAGGGTCTGTATCCCACCTACCCCATCCCTAACCCTAACCCCAATCCTAACCCTAACCCCTTGACCCCTACTCTTCCCACCAGGAACAGGGATGGAACTCCACCATCCACCACACTTACCTCCATACCGGGACGATGGTCGACCAACACATCAATCTCCCTGACACCCCCCAAACCACACATTTTACCACTGGTCTCCACTTTCTCCCACACTACACTGGGTCTCCTATCAACAATCAAAGACCACTTCAACAAGACCCAACCATCGCACCCTACCATCCAGAACCATAAAGTTATTTCAGCATTTAGGAAGAACCCAAACCTACGCAACATGCTGGTCAAAGCAAACTTCACAACACACAGAAAACCACCCCCAACACCAGAGGAGCAACTTTATAGAAACAGGAAATTCATCAGCAACCCACACAGCAAGCTTTCCTCCCCCTCACTAGGCACATATTCCCTAGCACACAGCAACATCATTTATATCATTACATGCACCACCTGCCACAAACACTACATAGGAGAAACCAAACATGCACTACACATAAGGCTCCAACAACACATGCAACATCAGGAAGGGGCAACTCACAACACCACTCGTCACCCACTTCCAACACCACTCTCCAGACCACCTCATCATATCAGGCCCTCGAGTCCAATGACCACTGGACCACAGGACAGAGAAAGAGAGCAGAGAGGATCTGGATTGCGAGACTAGGGACCATCACACCTAGAGGACTGAACGACGTCCCATAAAAAACCCCCCATCCATCCATCGGATGACGGCGATAGCCAAGAGACATCCTCGACCCCACAAGCCCAACTACAACAGGGTCAAGCCCCTGGGAGCACCCCGTACGCCAACTCCTCACAGCATTAAGATACAGCTGGTGCCCCTACCCCAGACAAGTCCATGGGGGCTGTGGCAAGTCCAAGTTATTAGGCCAGTGCACCGTAAGTCCACATGTGACCCCCTGAACCCCAACCCTAACCCAAACCTAACCCTAACCCTAACCCTAACCCTAACCCAAGCCTAGGATGCTCAGAACAGCCCCTAGAACGCCATCCCAGAGTTTTAGCTCGATAGCGCCACCTATCATTTCCTCAGATTTCCCCAAAATGTCCCTGAGACGCACTACCAATCCACTCCAAATGGCCTGAAACGTGCTTAAAACACATTTCTGTAGGTAGGTGAATTTCCCAAACCATAACCCTAAACACTTTGGAAAATTTCACCAAAAACCGCTGGCTGGCTGGCTGGCCCATTCATTTCAATGGGGAAAGTTCAAACCCGTTTAACTCCGGATCTGGACCTCGGAGAGCCTTGCAAACCGCCTCCGTCTGACATAATTCGACCACGGGGAACACGCCTGTCCAATCCCCGACCTTCTACGACCTTCCTAGCCCGAGATATGGCCAAAATAAAGTCCATTTCCGGTGTAGCTCCCAAACCGGAAGTCGGATCCGGACCAAACTTACAGCATCTTCATCCTATCGCCCGACTTACCTGTGTACCAAATTTCAGACCTCTAGCACTTACCCTTCTCCAGAAACCTCGAGTTTGGGAATTCCCCATCGTGGTAAACTCACTATATACCTAACCCTAACCCTAACCCTAACCCTAACCCTAACCCTAACCCTCTAACCCTAACCCTAACCCTAACCCTAACCCTAACCCTACTTACCGGTGGATGTATGTATGCAGGTTGCCTTTCTTCTTTTCTTTTCTTGTCCTAACCCTACCTTTAATTCTAACCCTAAACATGGCCCTAATCCTAACCCTAACCCGGGTCCTAATCCTAACCCTAACCCGGGCCCTAATCCTAACCCTAACCCGGGCCCTAATCCTAACCCTAACCCGGGCCCTAATTCTAACCCAATTCTAACTCTGGCCTTTTCTAACCCTAACCTATTCTAACCCTAACCTGGGCTCTCCTTAACTTCTTCTATTCCTAATCCTGGACTCATAACCTAACCTCAACTTTGCTTTTAGCTTCATATTCCAGCCCTCGGACACGGAGGGGTGGCGAGGTGATCCCGGGATGAGAGGGATGATGGACAGTGCCTTCAATCTTGGCGTTTATGACGCCAGGATTAACTTCCTCTTACCTAACCCTAACCCTAACCCTAACCCATCGTGGTAAACTCACTATATACCTAACCCTAACCCTCTAACCCTAACCCTAACCCTAACCCTAACCCTAACCCTAACCCCTACTTACCGGTGGATGTATGTATGCAGGTTGCCTTTCTTCTTTTCTTTTCTTGTCCTAACCCTACCTTTAATTCTAACCCTAAACATGGCCCTAATCCTAACCCTAACCCGGGTCCTAATCCTAACCCTAACCCGGGCCCTAATCCTAACCCTAACCCGGGCCCTAATCCTAACCCTAACCCGGGCCCTAATTCTAACCCAATTCTAACTCTGGCCTTTTCTAACCCTAACCTATTCTAACCCTAACCTGGGCTCTCACTTAACTTCTTCTATTCCTAATCCTGGACTCATAACCTAACCTCAACTTTGCTTTTAGCTTCATATTCCAGCCCTCGGACACGGAGGGGTGGCGAGGTGATCCCGGGATGAGAGGGATGATGGACAGTGCTTCAATCTTGGCGTTTATGACGCCAGGATTAACTTCCTCTTACCTAACCCTAACCCTAACCCTAACCCATCGTGGTAAACTCACTATATACCTAACCCTAACCCTAACCCTAACCCTAGCCTTGCAAACCGCCTCCGTCTGACATAATTCGACCACGGGGAACACGCCTGTCCAATCCCGACCTTCTACGACCTTCCTAGCCCGAGATATGGCCAAAATAAAGTCCATTTCCGGTCTAGCTCCCAAACCGGACGTCGGATCCGGACCAAACTTACAGCATCTTCATCCTATCGCCCGACTTACCTGTGTACCAAATTTCAGACCTCTAGCACTTACCCTTCTCCAGAAACCTCGAGTTTGGGGAATTCCCCATCGTGGTAAACTCACTATATACCTAACCCTAACCCTAACCCTAACCCTAGCCCTAATCCTAACCCTAACCCGGGCCCTAATCCTAACCCTAACCCGGGCCCTAATTCTAACCCAATTCTAACCCTGGCCTTTTCTAACCCTAACCTATTCTAACCCTAACCTGGGCTCTCCTTAACTTCTTCTATTCCTAATTTTGGACTCATAACCTAACCTCAACTTTGCTTTTAGCTTCATATTCCAGCCCTCGGACACGGAGGGGTGGCGAGGTGATCCCGGGATGAGAGGGATGATGGACAGTGCCTTCAATCTTGGCGTTTATGACGCCAGGATTAACTTCCTCTTACCTAACTCGCCCGTGCCTCTCCTTCGTTTTCTGGCTTCCCTCTCCCCTCTCTTGGGTCTGACTGTTGTGAAAAGGACAATTTTGGAGAGTCTTATAGCATGTTCCTTTTTTTGATATATATACATATTGTGGACGGTTCTTGTTCTTTGAAGTTTTATTTGGGGTTTTTCTTCCTGTTATTATAACAAGTATTTTCTTAATTACCATGACTGTACTGCACAATTAATAACGGTTAGGCTTGATGGAGCAGGCAATTTTATTTAAATTTCCAAATTATTTAAAAAAAAAACCAATTTCGGAACCAATTAATCTCTAATTAACGGGCACTCATGAACGCCTCACGGGCCGAAAGAAAAGGTGTCTTGTTACTGCCACGTCTCCATTTTGACCTAACCCTTTAGTCCGAGCACGGCATCGCCATTCCAGCGGAGGAGCGACGACAACTAATTGTTCAATTTTCGATCACATTTTGCCTGAAGAAGGTTCACAGAAACCGAAACGTTGCAACTTTTGTTTAGCAACTTTTGTGAAGCTCCCTTCGAGCCAATAAACCTTTTTATTCCTGCATTGGAGGAGTCGTCTTTTCTCAACTTCATCTACGCAACAGGACGACTCGTACAAAATGGCCGAGTTTGATCACGACGATTGGACGACGGGTGCATTACGGGGGCGTCGGAGAAGACACAGGTATGTGCCACAACCTCCACAGAGACGTTATTACTCCGACGTTACCACCATGATGCCCCCCCGCTGCGTCCCAGACGGCCACAGACGCTCCTACGCCTCGGTCACTCGGGGCCCCCCCCGCCCCGACGTGACGCGTCCCGTTCCAGACAACGGGCGCCGAGAGTATGCAGTACAGTTACGGACAATATGATAATTACTATCCACGTCCCGGATGGAATCGCCGATCCAACCAGAATCGGCGATTTCCACAACATTTTCCATCAGGTGACAGAGGGGCTCCGGATCGGCGGTGGTGGCGCACACCTGCCACGGATCGAGAGACAGCACGCTCCACCGACCGTGAGTTTAAAGAGAAGGTGCGCACCATCCATAAAATTATAAAGGCCACGCATCATCGGGAGAACGTGTCTAAAGAAGAACCTCCACGTATGATCGAGGAAATGACACGAACCCTCTCCAGCATTATTAAACCTTCGGCACCGTCCAAAAAAACGATGGACCTCATTCATGAGAATGCGAAGGATTGGGCCATTAATACTCTCCTCATTCTGACAGAACACTACACTGAAGTGATTGAGGAAGAGACAACAAAACTAACAGCATTTACAAATCCCGACTGGGAGCAGCCCTTTGAGGTCGCTGCGAAATGGGCACGACGGAACCTGGGCAGACGCCTGGCACCGGAGACGGTGCAACGGGCTGAGGCTCTCCTCGTGACCCGACTGGGCGAAAATGAAGCAACAGCGCCCCCCACACAAGCCCCGGACGCTCCAGAAGGAACTGCGTCTGTGACGGGACAGCAACAGGTGCCCCTCATGTCACCTGCATCATCATCTCCTCCTCCTCCTCCCTCACCTATTGACAGCTCCTCTCCAAGCCAGAGAGAGGAGGATTCTCTCCCTCCTCCCACATTGACCCCTCAGGTGGTCAGCCCAAAGCCTCCCAGCATTCCAGGGAAGAAAGCTCCACGGCAGACTCCGCTTCCAGCTCCACCATCAGGGGATGTGGACCATCTAGAGGAGGAGGACCTCATCAGGCTCCTGGTAGAATGCCAGGAACTCACCGCTACGCCAGGTATACCTGCAAAAACACCTACCTGCAGTTCCACCCCACAGTCTAAAACGAGAAAAGTGAAAATGAGGAAGGTTATAGCAACCCGTAGATGGTAATGCGCTTCCGTGTTCCGTCCACTTGAGGGTGCTCTTGCTCCTTTTAAGGACATACTCACAGGGATATGTGGGTGATTCAGGCAACACATATATCTGCAAACAACATAAAACGCATATTCCCACCACACAACACTGCCTGGGGCATGCACGGTCAGCAGGAAGGCGACGATCTTGGACGCTCATCCACATTGGACCGCGCCCCAACGGAGAAGAGCTGGAAGACAGATGGAGGCACCTTCTGAACACTCTTCTGCCACAAGGACTGAATGAAAACGAGTTGTTATAGTAATAAAAAATGTTTACTTACCGGTGGATGTATGTATGCAGGTTGCCTTTCTTCTTTTCTTTTCTTGTCCTAACCCTACCTTTAATTCTAACCCTAAACATGGCCCTAATCCTAACCCTAACCCGGGTCCTAATCCTAACCCTAACCCGGGCCCTAATCCTAACCCTAACCCGGGCCCTAATCCTAACCCTAACCCGGGCCCTAATTCTAACCCAATTCTAACCCCTGGCCTTTTCTAACCCTAACCTATTCTAACCCTAACCTGGGCTCTCCTTAACTTCTGCTATTCCTAATCCTGGACTCATAACCTAACCTCAACTTTGCTTTTAGCTTCATATTCCAGCCCTCGGACACGGAGGGGTGGCGAGGTGATCCCGGGATGAGAGGGATGATGGACAGTGCCTTCAATCTTGGCGTTTATGACGCCAGGATTAACTTCCTCTTACCTAACTCGCCCGTGCCTCTCCTTCGTTTTCTGGCTTCCCTCTCCCCTCTCTTGGTCTGACTGTTGTGAAAAGGACAATTTTGGAGAGTCTTATAGCATGTTCCTTTTTTGATATATATACATATTGTGGACGGTTCTTGTTCTTTGAAGTTTTATTTGGGGTTTTTCTTCCTGTTATTATAACAAGTATTTTCTTAATTACCATGACTGTACTGCACAATTAATAACGGTTAGGCTTGATGGAGCAGGCAATTTTATTTAAATTTCCAAATTATTTTAAAAAAAACCAATTTCGGAACCAATTAATCTCTAATTAACGGGCACTCATGAACGCCTCACGGGCCGAAAGAAAAGGTGTCTTGTTACTGCCACGTCTCCATTTTGACCTAACCCTTTAGTCCGAGCACGGCATCGCCATTCCAGCGGAGGAGCGACGACAACTAATTGTTCAATTTTCGATCACATTTTGCCTGAAGAAGGTTCACAGAAACCGAAACGTTGCAACTTTTGTTTAGCAACTTTTGTGAAGCTCCCTTCGAGCCAATAAACCTTTTTATTCCTGCATTGGAGGAGTCGTCTTTTCTCAACTTCATCTACGCAACAGGACGACTCGTACAAAATGGCCGAGTTTGATCACGACGATTGGACGACGGTGCATTACGGGGGCGTCGGAGAAGACACAGGTATGTGCCACAACCTCCACAGAGACGTTATTACTCCGACGTTACCACCATGATGCCCCCCGCTGCGTCCCAGACGGCCACAGACGCTCCTACGCCTCGGTCACTCGGGGCCCCCCGCCCCCGACGTGACGCGTCCCGTTCCAGACAACGGGGCGCCGAGTATGCAGTACAGTTACGGACAATATGATAATTACTATCCACGTCCCCGGATGGAATCGCCGATCCAACCAGAATCGGCGATTTCCACAACATTTTCCATCAGGTGACAGAGGGGCTCCGGATCGGGCGGTGGTGGCGCACACCTGCCACGGATCGAGAGACAGCACGCTCCACCGACCGTGAGTTTAAAGAGAAGGTGCGCACCATCCATAAAATTATAAAGGCCACGCATCATCGGGAGAACGTGTCTAAAGAAGAACCTCCACGTATGATCGAGGAAATGACACGAACCCTCTCCAGCATTATTAAACCTTCGGCACCGTCCAAAAAAACGATGGACCTCATTCATGAGAATGTGAAGGATTGGGCCATTAATACTCTCCTCATTCTGACAGAACACTACACTGAAGTGATTGAGGAAGAGACAACAAAACTAACAGCATTTACAAATCCCGACTGGGAGCAGCCCTTTGAGGTCGCTGCGAAATGGGCACGACGGAACCTGGGCAGACGCCTGGCACCGGAGACGGTGCAACGGGCTGAGGCTCTCCTCGTGACCCGACTGGGCGAAAATGAAGCAACAGCGCCCCCCACACAAGCCCCCGGACGCTCCAGAAGGAACTGCGTCTGTGACGGGACAGCAACAGGTGCCCCTCATGTCACCTGCATCATCATCTCCTCCTCCTCCTCCCTCACCTATTGACAGCTCCTCTCCAAGCCAGAGAGAGGAGGATTCTCTCCCTCCTCCCACATTGACCCCTCAGGTGGTCAGCCCAAAGCCTCCCAGCATTCCAGGGAAGAAAGCTCCACGGCAGACTCCGCTTCCAGCTCCACCATCAGGGGATGTGGACCATCTAGAGGAGGAGGACCTCATCAGGCTCCTGGTAGAATGCCAGGAACTCACCGCTACGCCAGGTATACCTGCAAAAACACCTACCTGCAGTTCCACCCCACAGTCTAAAACGAGAAAAAGTGAAAATGAGGAAGGTTATAGCAACCCGTAGATGGTAATGCGCTTCCGTGTTCCGTCCACTTGAGGGTGCTCTTGCTCCTTTTAAGGACATACTCACAGGGATATGTGGGTGATTCAGGCAACACATATATCTGCAAACAACATAAAACGCATATTCCCACCACACAACACTGCCTGGGGCATGCACGGTCAGCAGGAAGGCGACGATCTTGGACGCTCATCCACATTGGACCGCGCCCCAACGGAGAAGAGCTGGAAGACAGATGGAGGCACCTTCTGAACACTCTTCTGCCACAAGGACTGAATGAAAACGAGTTGTTATAGTAATAAAAAATGTTTACTTACCGGTGGATGTATGTATGCAGGTTGCCTTTCTTCTTTTCTTTTCTTGTCCTAACCCTACCTTTAATTCTAACCCTAAACATGGCCCTAATCCTAACCCTAACCCGGGTCCTAATCCTAACCCTAACCCGGGCCCTAATCCTAACCCTAACCCGGGCCCTAATCCTAACCCTAACCCGGGCCCTAATTCTAACCCAATTCTAACTCTGGCCTTTTCTAACCCTAACCTATTCTAACCCTAACCTGGGCTCTCCTTAACTTCTTCTATTCCTAATCCTGGACTCATAACCTAACCTCAACTTTGCTTTTAGCTTCATATTCCAGCCCTCGGACACGGAGGGGTGGCGAGGTGATCCCGGGATGAGAGGGATGATGGACAGTGCCTTCAATCTTGGCGTTTATGACGCCAGGATTAACTTCCTCTTACCTAACTCGCCCGTGCCTCTCCTTCGTTTTCTGGGCTTCCCTCTCCCCTCTCTTGGTCTGACTGTTGTGAAAAGGACAATTTTGGAGAGTCTTATAGCATGTTCCTTTTTTGATATATATACATATTGTGGACGGTTCTTGTTCTTTGAAGTTTTATTTGGGGTTTTTCTTCCTGTTATTATAACAAGTATTTTCTTAATTACCATGACTGTACTGCACAATTAATAACGGTTAGGCTTGATGGAGCAGGCAATTTTATTTAAATTTCCAAATTATTTTAAAAAAAACCAATTTCGGAACCAATTAATCTCTAATTAACGGGCACTCATGAACGCCTCACGGGCCGAAAGAAAAGGTGTCTTGTTACTGCCACGTCTCCATTTTGACCTAACCCTTTAGTCCGAGCACGGCATCGCCATTCCAGCGGAGGAGCGACGACAACTAATTGTTCAATTTTCGATCACATTTTGCCTGAAGAAGGTTCACAGAAACCGAAACGTTGCAACTTTTGTTTAGCAACTTTTGTGAAGCTCCCTTCGAGCCAATAAACCTTTTTATTCCTGCATTGGAGGAGTCGTCTTTTCTCAACTTCATCTACGCAACAGGACGACTCGTACAAAATGGCCGAGTTTGATCACGACGTATTGACGACGGTGCATTACGGGGGCGTCGGAGAAGACACAGGTATGTGCCACAACCTCCACAGAGACGTTATTACTCCGACGTTACCACCATGATGCCCCCGCTGCGTCCCAGACGGCCACAGACGCTCCTACGCCTCGGTCACTCGGGGCCCCCCGCCCCCGACGTGACGCGTCCCGTTCCCAGACAACGGGCGCCGAGAGTATGCAGTACAGTTACGGACAATATGATAATTACTATCCACGTCCCGGATGGAATCGCCGATCCAACCAGAATCGGCGATTTCCACAACATTTTCCATCAGGTGACAGAGGGGCTCCGGATCGGCGGTGGTGGCGCACACCTGCCACGGATCGAGAGACAGCACGCTCCACCGACCGTGAGTTTAAAGAGAAGGTGCGCACCATCCATAAAATTATAAAGGCCACGCATCATCGGGAGAACGTGTCTAAAGAAGAACCTCCACGTATGATCGAGGAAATGACACGAACCCTCTCCAGCATTATTAAACCTTCGGCACCGTCCAAAAAACGATGGACCTCATTCATGAGAATGCGAAGGATTGGGCCATTAATACTCTCCTCATTCTGACAGAACACTACACTGAAGTGATTGAGGAAGAGACAACAAAACTAACAGCATTTACAAATCCCGACTGGGAGCAGCCCTTTGAGGTCGCTGCGAAATGGGCACGACGGAACCTGGGCAGACGCCTGGCACCGGAGACGGTGCAACGGGCTGAGGCTCTCCTCGTGACCCGACTGGGCGAAAATGAAGCAACAGCGCCCCCACACAAGCCCCGGACGCTCCAGAAGGAACTGCGTCTGTGACGGGACAGCAACAGGTGCCCCTCATGTCACCTGCATCATCATCTCCTCCTCCTCCTCCCTCACCTATTGACAGCTCCTCTCCAAGCCAGAGAGAGGAGGATTCTCTCCCTCCTCCCACATTGACCCCTCAGGTGGTCAGCCCAAAGCCTCCCAGCATTCCAGGGAAGAAAGCTCCACGGCAGACTCCGCTTCCAGCTCCACCATCAGGGGATGTGGACCATCTAGAGGAGGAGGACCTCATCAGGCTCCTGGTAGAATGCCAGGAACTCACCGCTACGCCAGGTATACCTGCAAAAACACCTACCTGCAGTTCCACCCCACAGTCTAAAACGAGAAAAGTGAAAATGAGGAAGGTTATAGCAACCCGTAGATGGTAATGCGCTTCCGTGTTCCGTCCACTTGAGGGTGCTCTTGCTCCTTTTAAGGACATACTCACAGGGATATGTGGGTGATTCAGGCAACACATATATCTGCAAACAACATAAAACGCATATTCCCACCACACAACACTGCCTGGGGCATGCACGGTCAGCAGGAAGGCGACGATCTTGGACGCTCATCCACATTGGACCGCGCCCCAACGGAGAAGAGCTGGAAGACAGATGGAGGCACCTTCTGAACACTCTTCTGCCACAAGGACTGAATGAAAACGAGTTGTTATAGTAATAAAAAATGTTTACTTACCGGTGGATGTATGTATGCAGGTTGCCTTTCTTCTTTTCTTTTCTTGTCCTAACCCTACCTTTAATTCTAACCCTAAACATGGCCCTAATCCTAACCCTAACCCGGGTCCTAATCCTAACCCTAACCCGGGCCCTAATCCTAACCCTAACCCGGGCCCTAATCCTAACCCCTAACCCGGGCCCTAATTCTAACCCAATTCTAACCCTGGCCTTTTCTAACCCTAACCTATTCTAACCCTAACCTGGGCTCTCCTTAACTTCTGCTATTCCTAATCCTGGACTCATAACCTAACCTCAACTTTGCTTTTAGCTTCATATTCCAGCCCTCGGACACGGAGGGGTGGCGAGGTGATCCCGGGATGAGAGGGATGATGGACAGTGCCTTCAATCTTGGCGTTTATGACGCCAGGATTAACTTCCTCTTACCTAACCCTAACCCTAACCCTAACCCTTACCCTAACCCTAACCCTAACCCTAACCCTAACCCTAACCCCTACCCGAACCAGGGTCTGTATCCCACCTCCCCCAACCCTAACCCTAACCCTATTCCTAACCCTAACCCCAACCCTAACCCCTACCCGAATCAGGGTCTATATCCCACCCCCCCTTCCCCTAACCCTAACCCCAACCCCTACCCTAACCAGGGTCTGCATCCCACTTACCTGATTCCTAACCCCACCCCTACCTACCCTAACCCTAACCCTAACCCCAACCCTAACCCCTACCCGAACCAGGGTCTGTATCCCACCTCCCCAACCCTAATCCTAACCCAACCTACCCTATTCGTAACCCTAACCCCAACCCTAACCCCTACCCGAAACAGGGTCTGTATCCCACCTCCCTAACCCCAACCCTAACCCCTACCCGAACCAGGGTTTGTATCCCACTAACCCTAACCCTAACCCGACCTACCCTATCCCTAACCCTAACCCCTACCCTAACCAGGGTCTGTATCCCACCTACCCCATCCCTAACCCTAACCCCAATCCTAACCCTAACCCCTTGACCCCCTACTCTTCCCACCAGGAACAGGGATGGAACTCCACCATCCACCACACTTACCTCCATACCGGGACGATGGTCGACCAACACATCAATCTCCCTGACACCCCCAAACCACACATTTTACCACTGGTCTCCACTTTCTCCCACACTACACTGGGTCTCCTATCAACAATCAAAGACCACTTCAACAAGACCCAACCATCGCACCCTACCATCCAGAACCATAAAGTTATTTCAGCATTTAGGAAGAACCCAAACCTACGCAACATGCTGGTCAAAGCAAACTTCACAACACACAGAAAACCACCCCCAACACCAGAGGAGCAACTTTATAGAAACAGGAAATTCATCAGCAACCCACACAGCAAGCTTTCCTCCCCCTCACTAGGCACATATTCCCTAGCACACAGCAACATCATTTATATCATTACATGCACCACCTGCCACAAACACTACATAGGAGAAACCAAACATGCACTACACATAAGGCTCCAACAACACATGCGCAACATCAGGAAGGGGCAACTCACAACACCACTCGTCACCCACTTCCAACACCACTCTCCAGACCACCTCATCATATCAGGCCTCGAGTCCAATGACCACTGGACCACAGGACAGAGAAAGAGAGCAGAGAGGATCTGGATTGCGAGACTAGGGACCATCACACCTAGAGGACTGAACGACGTCCCATAAAAAACCCCCCATCCATCCATCGGATGACGGCGATAGCCAAGAGACATCCTCGACCCCACAAGCCCAACTACAACAGGGGTCAAGCCCCTGGGAGCACCCCGTACGCCAACTCCTCACAGCATTAAGATACAGCTGGTGCCCCTACCCCAGACAAGTCCATGGGGGCTGTGGCAAGTCCAAGTTATTAGGCCAGTGCACCGTAAGTCCACATGTGACCCCCTGAACCCCAACCCTAACCCAAACCTAACCCTAACCCTAACCCTAACCCTAACCCAAGCCTAGGATGCTCAGAACAGCCCCTAGAACGCCATCCCAGAGTTTTAGCTCGATAGCGCCACCTATCATTTCCTCAGATTTCCCAAAATGTCCCTGAGACGCACTACCAATCCACTCCAAATGGCCTGAAACGTGCTTAAAACACATTTCTGTAGGTAGGTGAATTTCCCAAACCATAACCCTAAACACTTTGGAAAATTTCACCAAAACCGCTGGCTGGCTGGCTGGCCCATTCATTTCAATGGGGAAAGTTCAAACCCGTTTAACTCCGGATCTGGACCTCGGAGAGCCTTGCAAACCGCCTCCGTCTGACATAATTCGACCACGGGGAACACGCCTGTCCAATCCCCGACCTTCTACGACCTTCCTAGCCCGAGATATGGCCAAAATAAAGTCCATTTCCGGTGTAGCTCCCAAACCGGAAGTCGGATCCGGACCAAACTTACAGCATCTTCATCCTATCGCCCGACTTACCTGTGTACCAAATTTCAGACCTCTAGCACTTACCCTTCTCCAGAAACCTCGAGTTTGGGGAATTCCCCATCGTGGTAAACTCACTATATACCTAACCCTAACCCTAACCCTAACCCTAACCCTAACCCTAACCCTCTAACCCTAACCCTAACCCTAACCCTAACCCTAACCCTACTTACCGGTGGATGTATGTATGCAGGTTGCCTTTCTTCTTTTCTTTTCTTGTCCTAACCCTACCTTTAATTCTAACCCTAAACATGGCCCTAATCCTAACCCTAACCCGGGTCCTAATCCTAACCCTAACCCGGGCCCTAATCCTAACCCTAACCCGGGCCCTAATCCTAACCCTAACCCGGGCCCTAATTCTAACCCAATTCTAACTCTGGCCTTTTCTAACCCTAACCTATTCTAACCCTAACCTGGGCTCTCCTTAACTTCTTCTATTCCTAATCCTGGACTCATAACCTAACCTCAACTTTGCTTTTAGCTTCATATTCCAGCCCTCGGACACGGAGGGGTGGCGAGGTGATCCCGGGATGAGAGGGATGATGGACAGTGCCTTCAATCTTGGCGTTTATGACGCCAGGATTAACTTCCTCTTACCTAACCCTAACCCTAACCCTAACCCATCGTGGTAAACTCACTATATACCTAACCCTAACCCTCTAACCCTAACCCTAACCCTAACCCTAACCCTAACCCTAACCCTACTTACCGGTGGATGTATGTATGCAGGTTGCCTTTCTTCTTTTCTTTTCTTGTCCTAACCCTACCTTTAATTCTAACCCTAAACATGGCCCTAATCCTAACCCTAACCCGGGTCCTAATCCTAACCCTAACCCGGGCCCTAATCCTAACCCTAACCCGGGCCCTAATCCTAACCCTAACCCGGGCCCTAATTCTAACCCAATTCTAACTCTGGCCTTTTCTAACCCTAACCTATTCTAACCCTAACCTGGGCTCTCCTTAACTTCTTCTATTCCTAATCCTGGACTCATAACCTAACCTCAACTTTGCTTTTAGCTTCATATTCCAGCCCTCGGACACGGAGGGGTGGCGAGGTGATCCCGGGATGAGAGGGATGATGGACAGTGCCTTCAATCTTGGCGTTTATGACGCCAGGATTAACTTCCTCTTACCTAACCCTAACCCTAACCCTAACCCATCGTGGTAAACTCACTATATACCTAACCCTAACCCTAACCCTAACCCTAGCCTTGCAAACCGCCTCCGTCTGACATAATTCGACCACGGGGAACACGCCTGTCCAATCCCCGACCTTCTACGACCTTCCTAGCCCGAGATATGGCCAAAATAAAGTCCATTTCCGGTCTAGCTCCCAAACCGGACGTCGGATCCGGACCAAACTTACAGCATCTTCATCCTATCGCCCGACTTACCTGTGTACCAAATTTCAGACCTCTAGCACTTACCCTTCTCCAGAAACCTCGAGTTTGGGGAATTCCCCATCGTGGTAAACTCACTATATACCTAACCCTAACCCTAACCCTAACCCTAGCCCTAATCCTAACCCTAACCCGGGCCCTAATCCTAACCCTAACCCGGGCCCTAATTCTAACCCAATTCTAACCCTGGCCTTTTCTAACCCTAACCTATTCTAACCCTAACCTGGGCTCTCCTTAACTTCTTCTATTCCTAATTTTGGACTCATAACCTAACCTCAACTTTGCTTTTAGCTTCATATTCCAGCCCTCGGACACGGAGGGGTGGCGAGGTGATCCCGGGATGAGAGGGATGATGGACAGTGCCTTCAATCTTGGCGTTTATGACGCCAGGATTAACTTCCTCTTACCTAACTCGCCCGTGCCTCTCCTTCGTTTTCTGGCTTCCCTCTCCCCTCTCTTGGTCTGACTGTTGTGAAAAGGACAATTTTGGAGAGTCTTATAGCATGTTCCTTTTTTGATATATATACATATTGTGGACGGTTCTTGTTCTTTGAAGTTTTATTTGGGGTTTTTTCTTCCTGTTATTATAACAAGTATTTTCTTAATTACCATGACTGTACTGCACAATTAATAACGGTTAGGCTTGATGGAGCAGGCAATTTTATTTAAATTTCCAAATTATTTAAAAAAAACCAATTTCGGAACCAATTAATCTCTAATTAACGGGCACTCATGAACGCCTCACGGGCCGAAAGAAAAGGTGTCTTGTTACTGCCACGTCTCCATTTTGACCTAACCCTTTAGTCCGAGCACGGCATCGCCATTCCAGCGGAGGAGCGACGACAACTAATTGTTCAATTTTCGATCACATTTTGCCTGAAGAAGGTTCACAGAAACCGAAACGTTGCAACTTTTGTTTAGCAACTTTTGTGAAGCTCCCTTCGAGCCAATAAACCTTTTTATTCCTGCATTGGAGGAGTCGTCTTTTCTCAACTTCATCTACGCAACAGGACGACTCGTACAAAATGGCCGAGTTTGATCACGACGATTGGACGACGGTGCATTACGGGGGGGCGTCGGAGAAGACACAGGTATGTGCCACAACCTCCACAGAGACGTTATTACTCCGACGTTACCACCATGATGCCCCCCCGCTGCGTCCCAGACGGCCACAGACGCTCCTACGCCTCGGTCACTCGGGGCCCCCCCCCGCCCCCCCCGACGTGACGCGTCCCGTTCCAGACAACGGGGCGCCGAGAGTATGCAGTACAGTTACGGACAATATGATAATTACTATCCACGTCCCGGATGGAATCGCCGATCCAACCAGAATCGGCGATTTCCACAACATTTTCCATCAGGTGACAGAGGGGCTCCGGATCGGCGGTGGTGGCGCACACCTGCCACGGATCGAGAGACAGCACGCTCCACCGACCGTGAGTTTAAAGAGAAGGTGCGCACCATCCATAAAATTATAAAGGCCACGCATCATCGGGAGAACGTGTCTAAAGAAGAACCTCCACGTATGATCGAGGAAATGACACGAACCCTCTCCAGCATTATTAAACCTTCGGCACCGTCCAAAAAAAACGATGGACCTCATTCATGAGAATGCGAAGGATTGGGCCATTAATACTCTCCTCATTCTGACAGAACACTACACTGAAGTGATTGAGGAAGAGACAACAAAACTAACAGCATTTACAAATCCCGACTGGGAGCAGCCCTTTGAGGTCGCTGCGAAATGGGCACGACGGAACCTGGGCAGACGCCTGGCACCGGAGACGGTGCAACGGGCTGAGGCTCTCCTCGTGACCCGACTGGGCGAAAATGAAGCAACAGCGCCCCCCACACAAGCCCCGGACGCTCCAGAAGGAACTGCGTCTGTGACGGGACAGCAACAGGTGCCCCTCATGTCACCTGCATCATCATCTCCTCCTCCTCCTCCCTCACCTATTGACAGCTCCTCTCCAAGCCAGAGAGAGGAGGATTCTCTCCCCTCCTCCCACATTGACCCCTCAGGTGGTCAGCCCAAAGCCTCCCAGCATTCCAGGGAAGAAAGCTCCACGGCAGACTCCGCTTCCAGCTCCACCATCAGGGGATGTGGACCATCTAGAGGAGGAGGACCTCATCAGGCTCCTGGTAGAATGCCAGGAACTCACCGCTACGCCAGGTATACCTGCAAAAACACCTACCTGCAGTTCCACCCCACAGTCTAAAACGAGAAAAGTGAAAATGAGGAAGGTTATAGCAACCCGTAGATGGTAATGCGCTTCCGTGTTCCGTCCACTTGAGGGTGCTCTTGCTCCTTTTAAGGACATACTCACAGGGATATGTGGGTGATTCAGGCAACACATATATCTGCAAACAACATAAAACGCATATTCCCACCACACAACACTGCCTGGGGCATGCACGGTCAGCAGGAAGGCGACGATCTTGGACGCTCATCCACATTGGACCGCGCCCCAACGGAGAAGAGCTGGAAGACAGATGGAGGCACCTTCTGAACACTCTTCTGCCACAAGGACTGAATGAAAACGAGTTGTTATAGTAATAAAAAATGTTTACTTACCGGTGGATGTATGTATGCAGGTTGCCTTTCTTCTTTTCTTTTCTTGTCCTAACCCTACCTTTAATTCTAACCCTAAACATGGCCCTAATCCTAACCCTAACCCGGGTCCTAATCCTAACCCTAACCCGGGCCCTAATCCTAACCCTAACCCGGGCCCTAATCCTAACCCTAACCCGGGCCCTAATTCTAACCCAATTCTAACCCTGGCCTTTTCTAACCCTAACCTATTCTAACCCTAACCTGGGCTCTCCTTAACTTCTGCTATTCCTAATCCTGGACTCATAACCTAACCTCAACTTTGCTTTTAGCTTCATATTCCAGCCCTCGGACACGGAGGGGTGGCGAGGTGATCCCGGGATGAGAGGGATGATGGACAGTGCCTTCAATCTTGGCGTTTATGACGCCAGGATTAACTTCCTCTTACCTAACTCGCCCGTGCCTCTCCTTCGTTTTCTGGCTTCCCTCTCCCTCTCTTGGTCTGACTGTTGTGAAAAGGACAATTTTGGAGAGTCTTATAGCATGTTCCTTTTTTGATATATATACATATTGTGGACGGTTCTTGTTCTTTGAAGTTTTATTTGGGGTTTTTCTTCCTGTTATTATAACAAGTATTTTCTTAATTACCATGACTGTACTGCACAATTAATAACGGTTAGGCTTGATGGAGCAGGCAATTTTATTTAAATTTCCAAATTATTTTAAAAAAAACCAATTTCGGAACCAATTAATCTCTAATTAACGGGCACTCATGAACGCCTCACGGGCCGAAAGAAAAGGTGTCTTGTTACTGCCACGTCTCCATTTTGACCTAACCCTTTAGTCCGAGCACGGCATCGCCATTCCAGCGGAGGAGCGACGACAACTAATTGTTCAATTTTCGATCACATTTTGCCTGAAGAAGGTTCACAGAAACCGAAACGTTGCAACTTTTGTTTAGCAACTTTTGTGAAGCTCCCTTCGAGCCAATAAACCTTTTTATTCCTGCATTGGAGGAGTCGTCTTTTCTCAACTTCATCTACGCAACAGGACGACTCGTACAAAATGGCCGAGTTTGATCACGACGATTGGACGACGGTGCATTACGGGGGGCGTCGGAGAAGACACAGGTATGTGCCACAACCTCCACAGAGACGTTATTACTCCGACGTTACCACCATGATGCCCCCCCGCTGCGTCCCAGACGGCCACAGACGCTCCTACGCCTCGGTCACTCGGGGCCCCCCCGGCCCCCCCCGACGTGACGCGTCCCGTTCCAGACAACGGGGCGCCGAGAGTATGCAGTACAGTTACGGACAATATGATAATTACTATCCACGTCCCCGGATGGAATCGCCGATCCAACCAGAATCGGCGATTTCCACAACATTTTCCATCAGGTGACAGAGGGGCTCCGGATCGGCGGTGGTGGCGCACACCTGCCACGGATCGAGAGACAGCACGCTCCACCGACCGTGAGTTTAAAGAGAAGGTGCGCACCATCCATAAAATTATAAAGGCCACGCATCATCGGGAGAACGTGTCTAAAGAAGAACCTCCACGTATGATCGAGGAAATGACACGAACCCTCTCCAGCATTATTAAACCTTCGGCACCGTCCAAAAAAACGATGGACCTCATTCATGAGAATGTGAAGGATTGGGCCATTAATACTCTCCTCATTCTGACAGAACACTACACTGAAGTGATTGAGGAAGAGACAACAAAACTAACAGCATTTACAAATCCCGACTGGGAGCAGCCCTTTGAGGTCGCTGCGAAATGGGCACGACGGAACCTGGGCAGACGCCTGGCACCGGAGACGGTGCAACGGGCTGAGGCTCTCCTCGTGACCCGACTGGGCGAAAATGAAGCAACAGCGCCCCCCACACAAGCCCCGGACGCTCCAGAAGGAACTGCGTCTGTGACGGGACAGCAACAGGTGCCCCTCATGTCACCTGCATCATCATCTCCTCCTCCTCCTCCCTCACCTATTGACAGCTCCTCTCCAAGCCAGAGAGAGGAGGATTCTCTCCCTCCTCCCACATTGACCCCTCAGGTGGTCAGCCCAAAGCCTCCCAGCATTCCAGGGAAGAAAGCTCCACGGCAGACTCCGCTTCCAGCTCCACCATCAGGGGATGTGGACCATCTAGAGGAGGAGGACCTCATCAGGCTCCTGGTAGAATGCCAGGAACTCACCGCTACGCCAGGTATACCTGCAAAAACACCTACCTGCAGTTCCACCCCACAGTCTAAAACGAGAAAAGTGAAAATGAGGAAGGTTATAGCAACCCGTAGATGGTAATGCGCTTCCGTGTTCCGTCCACTTGAGGGTGCTCTTGCTCCTTTTAAGGACATACTCACAGGGATATGTGGGTGATTCAGGCAACACATATATCTGCAAACAACATAAAACGCATATTCCCACCACACAACACTGCCTGGGGCATGCACGGTCAGCAGGAAGGCGACGATCTTGGACGCTCATCCACATTGGACCGCGCCCCAACGGAGAAGAGCTGGAAGACAGATGGAGGCACCTTCTGAACACTCTTCTGCCACAAGGACTGAATGAAAACGAGTTGTTATAGTAATAAAAAATGTTTACTTACCGGTGGATGTATGTATGCAGGTTGCCTTTCTTCTTTTCTTTTCTTGTCCTAACCCTACCTTTAATTCTAACCCTAAACATGGCCCTAATCCTAACCCTAACCCGGGTCCTAATCCTAACCCTAACCCGGGCCCTAATCCTAACCCTAACCCGGGCCCTAATCCTAACCCTAACCCGGGCCCTAATTCTAACCCAATTCTAACTCTGGCCTTTTCTAACCCTAACCTATTCTAACCCTAACCTGGGCTCTCCTTAACTTCTTCTATTCCTAATCCTGGACTCATAACCTAACCTCAACTTTGCTTTTAGCTTCATATTCCAGCCCTCGGACACGGAGGGGTGGCGAGGTGATCCCGGGATGAGAGGGATGATGGACAGTGCCTTCAATCTTGGCGTTTATGACGCCAGGATTAACTTCCTCTTACCTAACTCGCCCGTGCCTCTCCTTCGTTTTCTGGCTTCCCTCTCCCTCTCTTGGTCTGACTGTTGTGAAAAGGACAATTTTGGAGAGTCTTATAGCATGTTCCTTTTTTGATATATATACATATTGTGGACGGTTCTTGTTCTTTGAAGTTTTATTTGGGGTTTTTCTTCCTGTTATTATAACAAGTATTTTCTTAATTACCATGACTGTACTGCACAATTAATAACGGTTAGGCTTGATGGAGCAGGCAATTTTATTTAAATTTCCAAATTATTTTAAAAAAACCAATTTCGGAACCAATTAATCTCTAATTAACGGGCACTCATGAACGCCTCACGGGCCGAAAGAAAAGGTGTCTTGTTACTGCCACGTCTCCATTTTGACCTAACCCTTTAGTCCGAGCACGGCATCGCCATTCCAGCGGAGGAGCGACGACAACTAATTGTTCAATTTTCGATCACATTTTGCCTGAAGAAGGTTCACAGAAACCGAAACGTTGCAACTTTTGTTTAGCAACTTTTGTGAAGCTCCCTTCGAGCCAATAAACCTTTTTATTCCTGCATTGGAGGAGTCGTCTTTTCTCAACTTCATCTACGCAACAGGACGACTCGTACAAAATGGCCGAGTTTGATCACGACGATTGGACGACGGTGCATTACGGGGGCGTCGGAGAAGACACAGGTATGTGCCACAACCTCCACAGAGACGTTATTACTCCGACGTTACCACCATGATGCCCCCGCTGCGTCCCCAGACGGCCACAGACGCTCCTACGCCTCGGTCACTCGGGGCCCCCGCCCCCGACGTGACGCGTCCCGTTCCAGACAACGGGGCGCCGAGAGTATGCAGTACAGTTACGGACAATATGATAATTACTATCCACGTCCCGGATGGAATCGCCGATCCAACCAGAATCGGCGATTTCCACAACATTTTCCATCAGGTGACAGAGGGGCTCCGGATCGGCGGTGGTGGCGCACACCTGCCACGGATCGAGAGACAGCACGCTCCACCGACCGTGAGTTTAAAGAGAAGGTGCGCACCATCCATAAAATTATAAAGGCCACGCATCATCGGGAGAACGTGTCTAAAGAAGAACCTCCACGTATGATCGAGGAAATGACACGAACCCTCTCCAGCATTATTAAACCTTCGGCACCGTCCAAAAACGATGGACCTCATTCATGAGAATGCGAAGGATTGGGCCATTAATACTCTCCTCATTCTGACAGAACACTACACTGAAGTGATTGAGGAAGAGACAACAAAACTAACAGCATTTACAAATCCCGACTGGGAGCAGCCCTTTGAGGTCGCTGCGAAATGGGCACGACGGAACCTGGGCAGACGCCTGGCACCGGAGACGGTGCAACGGGCTGAGGCTCTCCTCGTGACCCGACTGGGCGAAAATGAAGCAACAGCGCCCCCCACACAAGCCCCGGACGCTCCAGAAGGAACTGCGTCTGTGACGGGACAGCAACAGGTGCCCCTCATGTCACCTGCATCATCATCTCCTCCTCCTCCTCCCTCACCTATTGACAGCTCCTCTCCAAGCCAGAGAGAGGAGGATTCTCTCCCTCCCTCCCACATTGACCCCTCAGGTGGTCAGCCCAAAGCCTCCCAGCATTCCAGGGAAGAAAGCTCCACGGCAGACTCCGCTTCCAGCTCCACCATCAGGGGATGTGGACCATCTAGAGGAGGAGGACCTCATCAGGCTCCTGGTAGAATGCCAGGAACTCACCGCTACGCCAGGTATACCTGCAAAAACACCTACCTGCAGTTCCACCCCACAGTCTAAAACGAGAAAAGTGAAAATGAGGAAGGTTATAGCAACCCGTAGATGGTAATGCGCTTCCGTGTTCCGTCCACTTGAGGGTGCTCTTGCTCCTTTTAAGGACATACTCACAGGGATATGTGGGTGATTCAGGCAACACATATATCTGCAAACAACATAAAACGCATATTCCCACCACACAACACTGCCTGGGGCATGCACGGTCAGCAGGAAGGCGACGATCTTGGACGCTCATCCACATTGGACCGCGCCCCAACGGAGAAGAGCTGGAAGACAGATGGAGGCACCTTCTGAACACTCTTCTGCCACAAGGACTGAATGAAAACGAGTTGTTATAGTAATAAAAAATGTTTACTTACCGGTGGATGTATGTATGCAGGTTGCCTTTCTTCTTTTCTTTTCTTGTCCTAACCCTACCTTTAATTCTAACCCTAAACATGGCCCTAATCCTAACCCTAACCCGGGTCCTAATCCTAACCCCTAACCCGGGCCCTAATCCTAACCCTAACCCGGGCCCTAATCCTAACCCTAACCCGGGCCCTAATTCTAACCCAATTCTAACCCTGGCCTTTTCTAACCCTAACCTATTCTAACCCTAACCTGGGCTCTCCTTAACTTCTGCTATTCCTAATCCTGGACTCATAACCTAACCTCAACTTTGCTTTTAGCTTCATATTCCAGCCCTCGGACACGGAGGGGTGGCGAGGTGATCCCGGGATGAGAGGGATGATGGACAGTGCCTTCAATCTTGGCGTTTATGACGCCAGGATTAACTTCCTCTTACCTAACCCTAACCCTAACCCTAACCCTTACCCTAACCCTAACCCTAACCCTAACCCTAACCCTAACCCCTACCCGAACCAGGGTCTGTATCCCACCTCCCCAACCCTAACCCTAACCCTATTCCTAACCCTAACCCCAACCCTAACCCCCTACCCGAATCAGGGTCTATATCCCACCCCCTTCCCTAACCCTAACCCCAACCCCTACCCTAACCAGGGTCTGCATCCCACTTACCTGATTCCCTAACCCCACCCCTACCTACCCTAACCCTAACCCTAACCCCAACCCTAACCCCTACCCGAACCAGGGTCTGTATCCCACCTCCCCCAACCCTAATCCTAACCCAACCTACCCTATTCGTAACCCTAACCCCAACCCTAACCCCTACCCGAAACAGGGTCTGTATCCCACCTCCCTAACCCCAACCCTAACCCCTACCCGAACCAGGGTTTGTATCCCACTAACCCTAACCCTAACCCGACCTACCCTATCCCTAACCCTAACCCCTACCCTAACCAGGGTCTGTATCCCACCTACCCCATCCCTAACCCTAACCCCAATCCTAACCCTAACCCCTTGACCCCCTACTCTTCCCACCAGGAACAGGGATGGAACTCCACCATCCACCACACTTACCTCCATACCGGGACGATGGTCGACCAACACATCAATCTCCCTGACACCCCCAAACCACACATTTTACCACTGGTCTCCACTTTCTCCCACACTACACTGGGTCTCCTATCAACAATCAAAGACCACTTCAACAAGACCCAACCATCGCACCCTACCATCCAGAACCATAAAGTTATTTCAGCATTTAGGAAGAACCCAAACCTACGCAACATGCTGGTCAAAGCAAACTTCACAACACACAGAAAACCACCCCCAACACCAGAGGAGCAACTTTATAGAAACAGGAAATTCATCAGCAACCCACACAGCAAGCTTTCCTCCCCTCACTAGGCACATATTCCCTAGCACACAGCAACATCATTTATATCATTACATGCACCACCTGCCACAAACACTACATAGGAGAAACCAAACATGCACTACACATAAGGCTCCAACAACACATGCGCAACATCAGGAAGGGGCAACTCACAACACCACTCGTCACCCACTTCCAACACCACTCTCCAGACCACCTCATCATATCAGGCCTCGAGTCCAATGACCACTGGACCACAGGACAGAGAAAGAGAGCAGAGAGGATCTGGATTGCGAGACTAGGGACCATCACACCTAGAGGACTGAACGACGTCCCATAAAACCCCCCATCCATCCATCGGATGACGGCGATAGCCAAGAGACATCCTCGACCCCACAAGCCCAACTACAACAGGGGTCAAGCCCCTGGGAGCACCCCGTACGCCAACTCCTCACAGCATTAAGATACAGCTGGTGCCCCTACCCCAGACAAGTCCATGGGGGCTGTGGCAAGTCCAAGTTATTAGGCCAGTGCACCGTAAGTCCACATGTGACCCCCTGAACCCCAACCCTAACCCAAACCTAACCCTAACCCTAACCCTAACCCTAACCCAAGCCTAGGATGCTCAGAACAGCCCCTAGAACGCCATCCCAGAGTTTTAGCTCGATAGCGCCACCTATCATTTCCTCAGATTTCCCCAAAATGTCCCTGAGACGCACTACCAATCCACTCCAAATGGCCTGAAACGTGCTTAAAACACATTTCTGTAGGTAGGTGAATTTCCCAAACCATAACCCTAAACACTTTGGAAAATTTCACCAAAAACCGCTGGCTGGCTGGCTGGCCCATTCATTTCAATGGGGAAAGTTCAAACCCGTTTAACTCCGGATCTGGACCTCGGAGAGCCTTGCAAACCGCCTCCGTCTGACATAATTCGACCACGGGGAACACGCCTGTCCAATCCCCGACCTTCTACGACCTTCCTAGCCCGAGATATGGCCAAAATAAAGTCCATTTCCGGTGTAGCTCCCAAACCGGAAGTCGGATCCGGACCAAACTTACAGCATCTTCATCCTATCGCCCGACTTACCTGTGTACCAAATTTCAGACCTCTAGCACTTACCCTTCTCCAGAAACCTCGAGTTTGGGGAATTCCCCATCGTGGTAAACTCACTATATACCTAACCCTAACCCTAACCCTAACCTAACCCTAACCCTAACCCTAACCCTAACCCTAACCCTAATCTGGCCCTAAACCTACCCTCAGTGAAATCTGCCCTAACCCTAACCTTAGTCTGATCTGGCCCTAAACCTAACCCTAACCTGGCCCTAAACCTAACCCTAATCTGGCCCTAGACCTAACCTCAGTGTAATCTGCCCTAAACCTAACCTCAGTCTAATCTGGCCCTAAACCTAACCCTAATCTGGCCCTAAACCTAACCTCAGTTTAATCTACCCTAAACCTAACCTCAACCTAATCTGGCCCTAACCCTAATCTGGCCCTATACATAACCTCAGTCTAATCTAGCCCCAAACTGAACCCTAACCCTAATCTGGCCTTAATCCTAACCTCAGTCTAATTTGGCCCTAAAACTAACCCAAGTGACCCTAATTATACTTTAAAATTCCTAAGGGTGACCCTTGACCCCAAACTCAATTTGTTCTTCTTTATTGTTTTTCTTCATTGTTGGTTTCACTTTTCCTTGTTAGGATTTAATTTCATCTTGTCTATAGATAGATACGGGATAGAATGTATAAAAACATTTATATAGGATTAAAAAACAGGTTAAAAATTTATAGATTAATAAATAATTAAAAACATTAAAAACATTAAAAAACAATTTGTAGATATGATTTTTGGTTAAAAAACAGTTAAAATCCATGTTTATATACCTCATTTTGTTAAAAAAACGAATTTTTTAAAAAAAAGCGATAGACGAACGCTTGTTCTACAAAACTGAAAGTAACCGCCCCAGAGAGAGAGGCGGAGTATAAATAGAGCTCCGGTTTCTGGAGAGCTCACTTTGCTTTGTGCACTCGGAGGGACAACATCTCCTGTTCTTAATACCCACTGGATATATTAGCGCTTTAGCATTTAGCGAGTTTTTTTGTGCCCAGCCTGAAGAAGGCCCCTTTAAGGGCCGAAACGTCGCGAGGGGCACCTTTTCTTTGATTTTATTTTTTATGTTTATTTTTTTATTTTTCTTGATTGCAGGGTTTGCTAGTTGTGATTTTACTTTTGAAAATAAATATTTTTTGGAGAAGACAATTTGTCTGTTTTTCTTTCTTGAAGGACTTTTGGTCCAGTTTTTCGTTTCATCATAAATACACAAATACATACATAGATAAAAATATTTTTTACAAAAAATAAATACATAAATAATTAAAACAACAATACTTACCCATGGATGACGGACGTTGGACGGTGGTTCGCTACGGCAACCGCCGTCAGAGGCCCAACCAGCGGCGGGACCAGTTCCGGGGAGACACCAGGAGGATGGACAGCGCCATTTCCACCCCCTCCTAGGAGGAGTTGGAGACCTATTTCTGTCCCTAGCCGGCCCGCTCCTCCACCTAGGTTCTCCCGCTACAATGGTCCTAGACCACAAACCTTTGGGCCAAGATGGGGCCGTAGAGAAGACGTGGGACCACGTTTTTCGCCAGGAATCCTCACAGGATAGGGAAGAGGAAGGTGTCTTACGACAACCTGCGGATTCACAGCAACGACATCTTTTCAAGAAGATGTTTACGGTCATCAAGTTGGTCCACCACCTGCAGAACGTCGCTCCGAAAGATGGAAAAGAAGGACCACGGATGATTTCCAGAATGGTTGAGGAGTTGACAACAATGATTAGACCTGCAGTCCCTACACCCCAGACAATGCAGATGATTCAGGGAAACGCAGAGAACTGGGGGTACAACACCTTGACCATCTTGATGGACCACTATAAAGAGGGCCTAGACCAAACCCTTCAGGAGCTGGAAGAACTCCTGATTCCGAACTGGAGGGCAGCGTTCCAAGTCTCGGTCAGATGGGCGAGGAGGAGTTTGCAGCGCCTGACCCGAGACGCCATTGAGCATGCAGAAGCACTGATCACCGCACGAGTGGTTGCGACAGAAGGCCAAAAGGTGCAACCGCGAACGTCAAGACCGGCATCGGAACGACCGCGACCATCAAGACCGGCAACGGAGCAACCACGACCATCTAGACCGGGAACGGTGACGACGGCAGTCCAGACGTCACCTGAGGAATCCAGACGATTGGTGAGGTTCCAAGGGGAACCATCAACGACGCGGTTCTCAAGGCCTCCCGGACGAAGCACGTCCAACAGGTAGGTCAAGGACCGCACAGGCCACTGCCACGCCTTATTCGGAGGACGAGGACGAGGAGAGAGAACTTCCCTGGTACCAGGTTCCCTGTCAACAAAGGACCGCACAGGCCACTTCCACGCCTTATTCGGAGGACGAGGACGAGGAGGGAGAACTTCCCTGGTACCAGGTTCCCTGTCAACAAAGGTCTGTTCAGAGAAGAGCAAGGGCAGTTTTTCTGGAGGGGGAAGATCTATCATTGGAGCGAGAGGAACAGGGACCTGATCAACTTCATCCCACTTGAAGAAACCTCCAGGACGGACTCACCTCAAGAATCCATGAGGGATTTATTCACACTGGACGAAGTGAGGGGGACGCTGAAGAGGAATTTTCCTCAGTCCGAGACTTCAACCTGGATCTTAGTCCCCTACTTACCTCAGGGTCCCCAAACCAGGGAACCGGCTCGTTGGTCCAGCAGGTCGCCCACATCCGTGGGGATCTCAAAGAGGACGAGGAAACCACCGGACCCAGCTGCCTGACGGACTTCAGCCGGGGGAGGTTCCGGCCGAGGAGACACATCTACACCCAGAGGAAGCTCACGGACTGGAATCTGGTGGTGGAGAAAAATGGCTGTTTATGGGAGATTCCAATTTGGGCCTATTGCCAGAACATTCCTGTCGGGATTTACAGATTGAGGCTTTTCCAGAAGGACATTTTCGCCACGCCCAGGCGCTGATTGAAAAGGCCTGTCCACCTAGGAACATCGTGGTGGAAAAGATCATTCTGTCATTCGGAATCAACTCCAGGGAGAACAAGTCCAAAGAAACAACCATCAAGAACCTGCAGGGGGCTGTCAGATCAGCGAAAAAGAAGTTCCCCTATGCAGAGGTTCGGATCCCGATGCTCAACTATTCAACCAACCTGCCGATGGAGGAGCAGCTCAACCTGCAGACCCTCAACGAGCACATCCGCCGAAACATGGGATTTATCCAACCCCTTACCAAGCCATCTGTTCCAGACGGAAGTGGACGACATTCACTGGACTGGAGAGACAGGTAAGGCTATGTTTCAGCACTGGTGGAGGGAGTTAAACTGGCCTCCCCTGTAAGTCTTTTAGCAGAGGGGGATGTAGAATCACCTCCACCTCTTCTCTCACAGAATGTGGTGGTTCTCGCACAAAAATTTAAATTGTCAAGGTCACAGCATGACCTTTTGAGCAAAGGGTTGACCTTTGTACCATGTTTACGTAGGGACAGAGATCACAAATTACAATTATTATCGGATATGCAAAATTATCATCGTAAAATTAAATTAGCAGATTACTTTAAAAATTCGGCACACAAAGATAAGATACCTTTTGTTGGACCTTCGATTTGGACTCCATCATTTAGTGAAATTGACCCAGAAATTCAAACCTTGATTAAAAAAGATAAAAAGACTTTAAAAACTTCTACAGTTCATGTAATGAGACTCCAAATTTAAAAACAAACGAAATTCATGCACTATTTGAATTAAAAAGATTAAAAAATATCATAATTAAACCGGCTGACAAAGGTTCAGCAGTAGTTATTTTGGACCGAGAACAATACATTTACGAAGCCAAAAGACAATTAAGTGATCAAACCTACTATAAAAAATTAGACAGACCAATTTTCATGGAAACAATTCCTTTAGTTGATCAGATTTTAACAAAATTGAAAAAGAAAAAAATTCATAAATTTAAAACAATTTCATTATTTAAAAGGGGACATTCAACCCAGGGAACGCAGGTTTTATATTCTCCCAAAAATTCATAAGGACCCGAGTACTTGGACTGTTCCATTTCAAATTCCTAAAGGGAGGCCAATAGTCTCAGATTGTGGGAGTGAGACGTATTTTACAGCGGAATTTTTGGATTACTACTTGAAACCTTTGTCTGACAAACATCCGGCATATGTAAAAGATACATATCATTTTGTTGAATTGGTTAAAAATCTCGAGGTCCCTTTAAAATTTTATTTCTTTTCGATGGATGTGACAAGTTTGTATACAAATATTGATATTGAGGCAGGAATTTTGGCGGTGAAAAAGATGTTCTCGAGGTATCCAGATCCCAGGAGACCGGATGAAGAATTGCTCCAATTGTTGGAAATTAATTTAAAACGTAATGATTTTGAGTTTGATGGACAATTTTACCTCCAGATCAAGGGCACGGCTATGGGGAAACGATTCGCCCCGGCATATGCCAATATTTTTATGGCCATCTGGGAGGAGGAAGTTTTTGTAAAATGCCCAAAAAAGCCTCTGTATTATTTTCGTTATTTGGATGATGTATGGGGAATTTGGGAAGGAACGGAAGCGGAATTTTGGAATTTGTGTGTGTGTTGAACTCTCATGACCTTTCAATTCAAATGGAAGCTGACATTCAGGAACAATCGATTGACTTTTTAGACACTACGGTGTATAAAGCGGAGGATTTTGAGTCTACTCGGAGTTTAGATATAAAAAGTTTTCTTTAAAAAAACTGATTTGCATGCACTGTTGTCCATGTCAAGCTTCCATCCACGACACACATTTGCAGGATTAGTTAAATCCCAATTATTGAGATTTGATCGGATTTGCTCTAGGACCGAGGATTTTCAGAAAGCGGTCACTATTCTCTTTAAGGCACTTCGCCAAAGGGGATATTCAAGGCAATTTTTAAAGAAAGTATTAAAAAACTTCAAAAACAAAAAAGAAAAAACTGAAAAAAATTTGATCCCTCTAATAACAACCTTTGATTCAACTAGCAAAACATTAAATTCAAAATGGAAAAATAATTATAAAAAAATTGGTGGTTTGGAACTACTGCCTAATTTCAAGGTCCTTTCGGCATACAGGAAAAATAAAAATTTGAAAGATCTCTTGGTGTTTGCTAAATTACCGTCTTTACGGGTTAGCAAATCACAAAAATTTATACAAAATTTTCTTAAATTAAAATTCATTAAGAGTGCCAAAGAGGGAAGAGTTTTCAGAATTTCGCAATCTTTTGCTACCAGATCCTGCAATTGTGTATATGTTTTGTGTTGTGCCAAATGTAGCAAAATGTATGTTGGAGAGACAAAAAATTCTTTATTTACACGATTGACGCAACATAGATACAATGTTAAAAACAAATTACAAGTACACACGTTGGTTGTACAACATTTTTTATTGCATGGATATGAATCGTTGAGAATTGCTGGCCTACAGAGGAGCGACACCTGGACAGACTGGGAACGCAAGAAGATGGAGAAGAGGTGGATTTATTGGTTGGAGACAAGGGAGCCGTTTGGATTAAATATGAAGAATTGATTTAGCCCTAACCTTAACCTGGCCCTAACCCTAACCCTAACCCTAATCTGGCCCTAAACCTAACCTCAGTCTAATTTGGCCCTAAACCTAACCCTAACCCTAACCTGGCCCTAAACCTAACCCTAACCCTGATCTGGCCCTAAACCTAACCTCAGTGAAATCTGCCCTACACCAAACCTCAGTCGAATCTGGCCCTAAACCTAACCCTAATCTGGCCCTAAACCTAACCTCAGTGAAATCTGCCCTAACCCTAACCTTAGTCTGATCTGGCCCTAAACCTAACCCTAACCTGGCCCTAAACCTAACCCTAATCTGGCCCTAGACCTAACCTCAGTGTAATCTGCCCTAAACCTAACCTCAGTCTAATCTGGCCCTAAACCTAACCCTAATCTGGCCCTAAACCTAACCTCAGTTTAATCTACCCTAAACCTAACCTCAACCTAATCTGGCCCTAACCCTAATCTGGCCCTATACATAACCTCAGTCTAATCTAGCCCCAAACTGAACCCTAACCCTAATCTGGCCTTAATCCTAACCTCAGTCTAATTTGGCCCTAAAACTAACCCAAGTGACCCTAATTATACTTTAAAATTCCTAAGGGTGACCCTTGACCCCAAACTCAATTTGTTCTTCTTTATTGTTTTCTTCATTGTTGGTTTCACTTTTCCTTGTTAGGATTTAATTTCATCTTGTCTATAGATAGATACGGAAAAAAAAAAATAAAAACATTTATATAGGATTAAAAAACAGGTTAAAAATTTATAGATTAATAAATAATTAAAAACATTAAAAACATTAAAAAACAATTTGTAGATATGATTTTTTGTTAAAAAACAGTTAAAATCCATGTTTATATACCTCATTTTGTTAAAAAAACGAATTTTTTAAAAAAAAGCGATAGACGAACGCTTGTTCTACAAAACTGAAAGTAACCGCCCCAGAGAGAGAGAGGCGGAGTATAAATAGAGCTCCGGTTTCTGGAGAGCTCACTTTGCTTTGTGCACTCGGAGGGACAACATCTCCTGTTCTTAATACCCACTGGATATATTAGCGCTTTAGCATTTAGCGAGTTTTTTTGTGCCCAGCCTGAAGAAGGCCCCTTTAAGGGCTGAAACGTCGCGAGGGGCACCTTTTCTTTGATTTTATTTTTTATGTTTATTTTTTTATTTTTCTTGATTGCAGGGTTTGCTAGTTGTGATTTTACTTTTGAAAATAAATATTTTTTGGAGAAGACAATTTGTCTGTTTTTCTTTCTTGAAGGACTTTTGGTCCAGTTTTTCGTTTCATCATAAATACACAAATACATACATAGATAAAAATATTTTTTACAAAAAATAAATACATAAATAATTAAAACAACAATACTTACCCATGGATGACGGACGTTGGACGGTGGTTCGCTACGGCAACCGCCGTCAGAGGCCCAACCAGCGGCGGGACCAGTTCCGGGGAGACACCAGGAGGATGGACAGCGCCATTTCCACCCCTCCTAGGAGGAGTTGGAGACCTATTTCTGTCCCTAACCCTAACCCTAACCCTAACCTCAGTTTAATCTACCCTAAACCTAACCTCAACCTAATCTGGCCCTAACCCTAATCTGGCCCTAAACATAACCTCAGTCTAATCTAGCCCTAAACTGAACCCTAACCCTAATCTGGCCTTAATCCTAACCTCAGTCTAATTTGGCCCTAAAACTAACCCAAGTGACCCTAATTATACTTTAAAATTCCTAAGGGTGACCCTTGACCCCAAACTCAATTTGTTCTTCTTTATTGTTTTTCTTCATTGTTGGTTTCACTTTTCCTTGTTAGGATTTAATTTCATCTTGTCTATAGATAGATACGGGATAGAATGTATAAAAACATTTATATAGGATTAAAAAACAGGTTAAAAATTTATAGGTTAATAAATAATTAAAAACATTAAAAAACAATTTGTAGATATGATTTTTGGTTAAAAAACAGTTAAAATCCATGTTAATATACCTCATTTTGTTAAAAAACGAATGTGTTAAAAAAAAGCGATAGACGAACGCTTGTTCTACAAAACTGAAAGTAACTGCCCCAGAGAGAGAGAGGCGGAGTATAAATAGAGCTCCGGTTTCTGGAGAGCTCACTTTGCTTTGTGCACTCAGAGGGACAACATCTCCTGTTCTTAATACCCACTGGATATATTAGCGCTTCAGCATTTAGCGAGTTTTTTGTGCCCAGCCTGAAGAAGGCCCCTTTAAGGGCCGAAACGTCGCGAGGGGCACCTTTTCTTTATTGATTTTATTTTTATTTTTTTATTTTTTTATTTTTATTGATTGCAGGGTTTGCAAGTTGTAATTTTACTTTTGAAAATAAATATTTTTTGGAGAAGACAATTTGTCTGTTTTTCTTTCTTGAAGGACTTTTGGTCCAGTTTTTCGTTTCATCATAAATACACAAATACATACATAGATAAAAATATTTTTTACAAAAAATAAATACATAAATAATTAAAACAACAATACTTACCCATGGATGACGGACGTTGGACGGTGGTTCGCTACGGCAACGGCCGTCAGAGGCCCAACGAGCGGCGGGACCAGTTCCGGGGAGACACCAGGAGGATGGACAGCGCCATTTCCACCCCTCCTAGGAGGAGTTGGAGACCGATTTCTGTCCCTAACCCTAACCCTAACCCTGACGTCGGGATTAAATCCCCTTCCTCCTAACCCTAACCCTAACCTCGAGTTTGGGGAATTCCCCATCGTGGTAAACTCACTATATACCTAACCTAACCCTAGCCCTAACCCTAGCCCTAACCCTAGCCCTAAGCCTAACCCTAACCATTTTTAAATGGCGCAATTTCGAGACAAAAACAAGCCTAGGATGCTCAGAACAGCCCCTAGAACGCCATCCCAGAGTTTTAGCTCGATAGCGCCACCTATCATTTCCTCAGATTTCCCAAAAATGTCCCTGAGACGCACTACCAATCCACTCCAAATGGCCTGAAACGTGCTTAAAACACATTTCTGTAGGTAGGTGAATTTCCCAAACCATAACCCTAAACACTTTGGAAAATTTCACCAAAAACCGCTGGCTGGCTGGCTGGCCCATTCATTTCAATGGGGAAAGTTCAAACCCGTTTAACTCCGGATCTGGACCTCGGAGAGCCTTGCAAACCGCCTCCGTCTGACATAATTCGACCACGGGGAACACGCCTGTCCAATCCCCGACCTTCTACGACCTTCCTAGCCCGAGATATGGCCAAAATAAAGTCCATTTCCGGTCTAGCTCCCAAACCGGAAGTCGGATCCGGACCAAACTTACAGCATCTTCATCCTATCGCCCGACTTACCTGTGTACCAAATTTCAGACCTCTAGCACTTACCCTTCTCCAGAAACCTCGAGTTTGGGGAATTCCCCATCGTGGTAAACTCACTATATACCTAACCCTAACCCTGACCCTGGCCCTTGCCCTAACCCTAACCCGTGACCCTAACCTTGAACAGGACCAGGCTCATGTAGGGGGACCCTCCTGCTGATGGACACATGGATAGAGAGAGAGGAGAGGACAGGCAGAAGATAGAATAGGTAGAGGATAGAACAGGTAGTAGAGGGGAGGAGAGGGGAGCAGAGGGGAAAGGAGAGGCACAGTGTACAGAAATACATTAATATTGAATAAGCAGCCGGTTGAGTGGGTCAGCGGGGTCGGAGGTCATTATGCAGCTCTGAAGGCAGCCATACCTGTAAACAAACACACAAGGGGGGGGGCAGAAAAAATACACAACAAATAGCATCAAGAAACAGTCTACTGATGAAGTGGAGGAGAGCAGAGGAAACCAAAGCTTAACCTAAACCTAACTGTGGCTCTTCTTAACCCTAACCCATTGTAACGCTCACCTGGGCTCTCTTTATAACCCATTCTAATCCTAACCCTGGGCCCATCATTTAACCCTAACTTTGGCTTTAACCCCATATTTCAGCCCTCAGATACAGAGTGGTGCTGAGGTGATCCCGGTATGAGAGGTGATGGACAGTGCCTTCAATCGTGGTGTCTGTGATGCTAGGATTAACTTTCTCTCACCCTGACCCCTGACCCAAACCCCTGACCCTATCAATTAATTTTGTTTATATAGTGTCTTTTACAATCAAAAATTGTTTCAAGGTGCTTTACAGAATCCCAGGACCTAACCCCAGACAAGCAACAGTGGCAAGGAAAAACTCCCCTTTAACAGCAAGAAACCTTGAGCAGGACCAGGCTCATGTAGGGGGACCCTCCTGCTCATGGCCGGCTGGACAGAGAGAGAGGAGTGAGCACAGGTAGAGAATAAAATAGGTAGGAGGGGAGAGAGGAGGGGAGAAGAGGGGAGAGGAGCAGAGGGGACAGGAGAAGAGAGGAGAGAAGGGAGGAGAAAAAGGGAAAGGAGAGGAGGGGAGAGGATAGATAAGGGGAGAGGAAAAGAGGGGAGAAGAGAGGAGAGGCACAGAGTACAAAAATAGACATAGAAATACATTATATTGAATAAGCAGCCAGTTGAGTGGGTCAGCGGGGTCGGAGGTCATTATGCAGCTCTGAAGGCGGCCATACCTGTAAACAAACACACAAGGGGGGGGGCAGAAAAAATACACAACAAATAGCATCAGTAGTCTACTGATGAAGCAGAGAAGAGAGAAAACACTATTTTCTGTTAAATGGGGAACTAACACGTGCGAGGAAAACAATATTTAAAAAGTATAAATGTATATTCAACAAACACGTATACATAAATGGATTAGAATTTAACTCCACGACACACAATCAAAAACATCAATCATCCAACATTACTTGTGCAAAACTTTCCTTAAGAAATGAAATTTTCATATATGACAAAATGTGATGGCACATCGATAATAAAATATAGTAAATGTATGTATGGAATACACATTAGAGATGAGATTCTACATTCAGGTGAATATCTCAGAAGCGCAAAATGTTGTGAGAGGAGGGGAGAGGAGGCACAGAGTATAGAAATACATTATATTGAATAAGCAGCGGGTTGAGTGGGTCAGCGGGGTCGGAGGTCATTATGCAGCTCTGAAGACGGAGATACCTGTAAACAAACACAGAAGGGGGCGGGCAGAAAAAATACACAAGAAATAGCATCACTAGTCTACTGATGAAGTGGAGGAGAGAAGAGGAAACCAAACCCTAACCTAATCCTAATCCTGGCTGTTCAGCCCAAGAAAACAAAATGGTGCCCACACTGCCCTCCATGTTCTCCAAACATAACCAGTGCCTGATTAAATAGTGGGGAGCACCTGGGCGGCATTTGTGCTCCACACCACACTTGTGCTCAGGTAGACCAGAGACGCCATTGGTATGTTCTGTGTCCTTTTCACATTCACATTAACTATGATTTATCACTTATTATGGATGCACTCTTTCAGACTATTGACTTATAAAGATGATGTAAGGAAGATTTAATGTAATAATTAATTTGAAAAGTTAATTGTGTTTTCTGTTCCCATCTGTGTCGAGGCAGCAGAGAAGAGTGTCGAGGCAGCAGAGAAGAGTGTCGAGGCAGCAGGAAACCTCCCTGTGGAGAGTACTCACGACAGTGTTTTTCAGGGATAACAGTATTGGTGTCATTGAGCTTCCGGTTCCGGTTGAGTGAACGCTGGCGCGTTTTGCTGCCGCTACTCACCGGCATAATCTTAATGTTACGTTTTCCAGTCATCTCAACGGCAGCTCCTGGTTTTTGTTTTTTGGACTCCATTTTTCCATTTTTTCTCTGTCACCACCATCAAAGCGGCCGTCATCCCTCTGTGGCACCAGGGTAACTCGGCTAATTTAGCTCTTCTGGTCGGCTCACCGCTCGGCTTCGAGTCACTCCCGACCTTCACGCCTTATGTGGGCCTGTAAGGTCTACGTATGGGCCCTCCTGGTCTGGACTGCCTTGTTTCTCCTCCTCTTGCCTGTGGACGGATTACTCCAACACTCGGCAGCAGAGCTTCTCAGGCTCCGCTCTCGGCAATCCTGCTCTCCACTGGCGGCTCTCGCCCGCCATCCGGACATCACCTTCCATCGTCGCCCGAGGTACATCCACCGTGGTTCCCGGCGAGGTTTCCTCTTCTCCGGCTCCAAGGGGATTTCCTCCTGGTCCTCCGCTCGGCGCCCTCCCAGACACTCCGGCAGAACTGTCAACCACAGTGTGTTAGCCCGCCTGGCTAGGTCGGCTAATGCTTCTCTCACCAGCAACACCGCCGACATCTGCTTCGGTCTTCTGAACATCCGTTCCCTCCCGGGCAAAGGGCATCTCGTCCCGGATCTCCTTACGGACTGTAAGCTGGTTTTTATGTGCCTGACTGAGACTTGGCAGCTACCCGGCGACTTCTCCCATCTGAACGACAGCACTCCTCCAGGGTTTGTTTACCTCTGCAAACCTCGCGGCTCCGGTCGCGGAGGTGGTCTCGCGATTCTCTACCGCGAGAAGTGGAAGGTCGTCCAAGTCTCCGTGTCTCCGTGGTCATCTCTGGAATGCCTCACCTGTCTGATTTCTGGCCCCACTCCCACAGTTATTGCCTCCGTCTACCGTCCTCCTGAACCCCACACCGATTTCCTGAATGAACTCTCCACTCTTCTCTCCCACCTCTCCACCCTCTCTCCGAACATCATTCTACTGGGAGATTTCAACATACATATGGACAATGCTGCTCTGCCTCTCACCAAAGACTTCTCCTCGCTACTCGACAGCTTCGGCTTCCATCAGTTTTCGGACTTCCCCTTCCACATCAAAGGCCACTCAGGACTTAATCTGCTGCACAGGTCTCTCCCCCTCCAACTGCTTTGCCGACAACCTACACATCACGGACCACTTCCTCCTCTCATTTAATGTTTCCCTCTGTCTCTCCACCTCCAAACTCCTTGTGTCATCTTCTTCCGCAATATTAAGAACATCAACATGGACTCCTTTTTCTCCTCCGTCGCCAACCTGACTCCAGACTCCTCCTCCTCCCCTGATGATCTTGTCTCCCTCTACAATACCAGTCTCTCCAGAATCCTCGGCTCTCTTGCTCCGGTCAAATCTCGCTCTGTCCATGGTTTACTCCCAACCTCCGTGCCACAAAATCAAGGAACCGCCAGCTGGAAAGACTCTACAGGAAATCCCATCTCACTATCCACAAGAACATGTTCATGGCCCAATTGTCTCTCTATAAGGACTCCATCTCTCATGCAAAATCGTAATATTACTCCGGGTTGATCTGCTCCAACTCAATGGACACAAAGACCCTCTTTTCTGTGTTTAATAGCAACTTTTTCACCCTTAAGGTCTCGAATATCCATCAGCAACTCGGTTCTTCAGCTGCGCCCCTTCCCTATTCTGATCTCCCCTCCCCGACCTGCAATTCTCCAACTTTGATCTCCCCCTGCCCTCAGCCATCCTCGAGCTCGTCACCAATTCCAAACCCTCCACCTGCCCTCTTGATCCCCTCCCCAATCCCCTGGTCAAATCCTGTCTCCCCGCCCTGCTCCCCCTTATTTCAGCCATTATCCACTCATCACTTTCATCTGGAACTGTTCCCACTTCCTTCAAATCTGCAGCCATCAACCCTATCCTGAAGAAGCCTGGCCTTGACCCCAACAACTTCAATAACCTCCGACCCATCTCGCACCTCCCTTTCATCTCCAAAATCCTTGAAAAATCTGTTGCATCCAGCTCCATACTCATCTCTCCCAAAAGTCTTTATGAACCTTTCCAGTCTGGTTTTCGTCCCCGCCATAGCACTGAGACAGCCCTACTAAAAATTACAGACAACCTCCTCATGGCATCTGACTCTCGTTTGCTCACTATTCTCATCCTCCTTGATCTGACTGCGGCCTTTGACACTGTTTCTAACCCCATCCTCCTCAACCGTCTTTCCTCTATTGGCATCTCTCACACACCCCTTCACTGGTTTCAGTCATATGTCACCGGCCGTACTCACTTCATTCAGCTCAATTCCTTCACCTCGGATCCTTCCCCCGTCACTTCTGGTGTGCCGCAGGGCTCTGTCCTTGAGCCCCTCCTTTTCATTATCTATATCCTCCCTCTTGGCAATATCTTCCATAAATTTGGTATCCACTGCTTTGCGGATGACACCCAGCTCTACTTCTCCTCTAAGCCCAACTCCCCCCTCCATCACCAACTGCCTCTCTGAAGTCAAATCCTCATTCACTATCAACTTCCTCAATTTAAACAGGGACAAAACTGAACTTCTGGTTGTTGGCACCAAATCCTCCCTTTCCAAAGCTGACAGTTTCTCCCTCACCATTGACAGCTCCAGTGTCCCCCTCCCCTCAGGTCAAGCAACTGGGTGTCATCCTGGACAACTCACTCTCCTTCCAATCCCACATCAACAACATTACCCGGTCTGCATATTTTCACTTACGCAATATCAATCGTCTCCGCTCCTCTCTCTCCCCCCATGCTACTGCTCATGTTCACAGCCTCGTCACCTCCCGTATTGACTATTGCAATGCACTCCTTTACGGTGTCCCCCACAAATCCCTTCGGAAACTCCAATCGGTCCAAAACTCTGCTGACCGCATCATCACCAGAACCCCCTCCACTCATCGCATTACCCCTGTTCTCCAGCAGCTCCCCTGGCTCCCCTTCAAGATTCTTCTACATACGTTCAAAGCCATCCACAACCTTGCCCCCCCTCTATCTGAGTGACCTTCTCCGTGTCTCCATCCCCTCAGGTCTTCTTCCTCCCTTCACCTCTCCGTGCCATCCTCACGTCTCAGCACCATCTAAACTTTGGAACTCTCTTCCACCAGACATACCTAACATCACCTCTCTACCCCAGTTCAAATCCAGTCTCAACTCACCTGTTCAAATCTGAATTCTCCCTTTTTATCGTTTTTTAATTGTCTGCCGTTTCTATTTTTTTAGTGTATTATTTATTCCTTGTTGTAAAGTGACCTTGAGTGTTCTGAAAGGCGCTGTTAAATAAAATGTATTATTATTATTACTACTCACCTTGAGGGATATGAGGTGCAGCTAAATCTCCTGGGGAAGAGGGTACGGGAGGTCATCAAGGTCATGTCGGTGTGGGAGCGATGGATCCCTGGAGTGGAGGAGGAGGATCTGGATGGCTGGGTCAGACAACTAAAAGGAGCCAGCAGCGGACTTGAGCTGAGGACCGCTGCCTTTGCCACCGCGCAGAGAAAGGAAAGTCTGCACCATCTGTAGTCATGACAACTCCTACAGTCAGGATCAAACCAGCAGCTCTTCCAACCTTCAGTGGAGACAAGACGGGTTATCACAGATGGCGAAAGGAGTGGGAGAACTTGCAAAGACGAGGAGAACCACCTGGATCAGCAGAAGTCAAGAAAATTCAACTCAACAGCGTTGATGACGGGATAAAGAAACAACTCAGGCTGTCAACCTACAGCACGGCTGATGAGGTCTTCAGAGTCATGGAGAACAGGTATGGAAATAGGTCTACAATTGTCATTGAGATCCTGGAGGAATTAGAAAAAATGGCTTCAGTGAAGGAAAATCAGCCAAGCAAAGTTATTGATATAATACAAACTGTGGAGAAAGCCCTAACTGATTTGACGGAGCTGGGCCGCTCAGGTGCACTGAAGAACCCATTGGTCATCAAGACAATAGAGAGCAAGATGCCTGATCTGGTAAAAAGAGACTGATTAATTTTCATGTTAGAGCCAAGCAATGGTGTGAACCCAGAAAACCACTTTTGAAATGCTCCTGATGTTCCTGAAGAAGCAAGAAGGGGTCCTTGAAAGACTTGAGCAGCTCAAAACTATGGAGAAAAGCAGAAAAAGCAGAGGGCAGCTTCAAGAAACCAGAGAAAAGATACGCTTCCACCAAGCTGACAGCAAAGAAAAGTATGGAAGATGTGTGTGGTGTTTGTGGGGACTGGAGGCATCATGACAAGATCTTCTGCAAAAAGTTTAGAGGACTGGAAAACAATGAAAAGAAAGCTGCTGTGAAGAAGCAGGGGGCATGTAAAAAAATGCCTTGGACTGCACAGCGATGAAGACGGTCTCTGCTGCAGGCTCTATTTCTGCACAGGTAGGTGTCCTTACAAAGATGGTACTGCTGATCACCATTACTTCCTCTGTCCAGCAGCCGGCGCCAGCAGGAAGTCCAGTGAGGACAACAGGAAAGACAGTGGAGGGAAAAGCAAGCTTACTGAGGAGCAGGAGAACTTTCTGGCTGAGCTATCACCTGAGATGGCAGAGAGATGCAGAAATGCAATTACCAACAGTGTTGCACAGACAGCTAGTGCAAACAGAAAGAAGTCTGAGTTTCTGGTGAGAGATGGACCCCGTGAACTTCCTGTCATCCTGATGGAAGTCACCGCCAACGCTGGACAGAAGGTGGGAACCTTGGTGGACCTTGCATCTGATACAAATTACATCACCCATAAGGTTGCTGACAGGCTGAGGGTACGGAGTGAAGGTGTGACCTTAGTTTTGCATGGTGTTGGCAGGATGACTATGAGAGTGAACACAAGAAGATACCTGCTCAAAGTCAGGGTAAAGTCACCTACAGGCAAGGACAGGGCCCATGAAATGGTCTGCTATGGACTGGATGACATCGCCAAGGTGCACAAGGTGACAGAAGCAAAGAGACCGAAAGAGTTCTTCCCAGAAGTGGAGCTGGAGGAACTAAGGAGGCCAAGAGAGGTGGAGCTCCTCATCAGCCATAGAGAGGGAAGGCTGGCTCCTCAGAAAGAGAGTAGTTGGAGACCTCGTCCTGTGGGAAAGTCCACTCGGAAAGACAGTTGGAGGAGCGCATCCCAACCTCTTTGAGGAAGTGGAAATGGCAGCTCATGAGTTGAAAACCCACTTCGCCCGATCCATGAGGGGAGAGAAGAGGAGCAGAGAGGAGAGGGAGGAGAAGAAAGAAGAGAGGAGCAAAGGGGAGAGAAGAGTGGAGAGGAGCAGAGGGGAGAGGAGAGGGAGAAGAAAGAAGACGAGAGGGGAGAGGAGAAGAGAGGCACAGAGTACAGAAATACATTATATTGAATAAGCAGCGGGTTCAGTGGGTCAGCAGGGTGGGAGGTCATTATGCAGCTCTGAAGGCAGTGATACCTGTAAACAAACACAGAAGGGGGGGGCAGAAAAAATACACAAGAAATAGCATCACTAGTCTACTGATGAAGTGGAGGAGAGCAGAGGAAACCAAACCCTGACCTAATCCTAACTCTGGCTCTTTTTAACCCTAACCCATTCTAATCCTCACCTGGGCTCTCTTTAGCCCATTCTAATCCTAACCCTGGGCCCATAATTTAACCCTAACTTTAGCTTTAACCCCATATTTCAGCCCTCAGATACAGACTGGTAGTAAGGTGATCCCAGGATGAGAGGGGTGATGGACAGTGCCTTCAATCTTGGAGTCTGTGATGCTAGGATTAACTTTCTCTCACCCTATGCCCTGACCCTATCAATCAATCAATCTTTGTTTATATAGTGTCTTTTACAATCAAATTGTTTCAAGGTGCTTTACAGAATCCCAGGCGAGGGAGGGCAGGTAGAGGATAGAATAGGTAGAGGATATAATAGGTAGAAGAGGGGAGAGGAGAAGAGGGGACAGGGGAGGAGAAAAGAGAAGAGCAGAGGGGAGAAGAGCAGAGGGGAGAAGAGAGGAACAGAGTACAGCCTTCAATGTTAGCGTCTGACGCCAGGATTAACTGTCTCTCACCCTAATGCCAATATTAACCTTTCTCCCTAACCCCCTAACCCTAACTTTCTCTCACCTAACCCTAACCCAAATGAGTTTGACACCCCATCCCTAACTAATGTGAGACACTGTAGGCAGACAGAAAAAGCTTTAAGATGGGCAGACTAAAAGTTTGGATTGTACATAAAAACAATTGGCACTATAATTGGGACCAAAGAACAGGCAAACAGAAAAAAAAAAAAAAATCATCATTGCATTATGATCTGTTAATTATGCAAGAGGAGTTCCCCCAGAAAACTTACTAAACCTGGTGGTAGAGAAGCCCACCTGTAGCCCACCGTATTTTTCTAAGAATATGAAAGGTTGACAGGAGTTTTTAAATTTAACTTTGTGTTATAAGGAATTTATCAATACGTAAACATAAAGTCTTACAAAAGGCACAATCATTAAAGTTTTAATAAACACAAAAAATACAATTAAAATAAATACGTGTTTTCACTTTAGTTAAATCCTAGTGAATCTTAAAACAAGCCATTGCTGGTCAAATTACATCACCTGATTGGCAACAACACAATAATCGGATCATTTCTGATCATTAAAAGTATACAAGAATTGGCCCGTATGAAGGACAATTTTGAGTCGTTGGAGGCTCGTAATTACAAACAAACGGGGCTCTTTTTGGTTCCTTTCACCTTTAACATCAACATGTTCCTCCAGAAGAACTTACCTGTCGAGCTGAAGAAGCTTCTATTGGACCGGAACCATGAACCAACAGGTGGACCTAACCCGCGATGGTGGGAGATGCAGACGACGGAAGGATTCTGGCGTCGGGACGGATCCAGCAAGACCGCAGCACCGAGCAGCCGTTTCACCGGGCGGATGAATACCGCCGCACCGAGCGGATGAATACCGCGACCCGGTGGAGGGTTCGACCCGGACCCGGTCCAGGTGGAGGGTTAGACCCGGACCCGGTGGAGGGTTAGACCCTGACCCGGACCAGGTGGAGGGTTAGACCCGGACCCGGTCGAGGGTTAGACCCTGACCCGGACCAGGTGGAGGGTTCGACCCGGACCCGGTCGAGGGTTAGACCCTGACCCGGACCAGGTGGAGGGTTAGACCCTGACCCGGACCCAGGCGGGGGGAGACTCTCCCCGACGCCGCTGGAACAGCATAACTTTCTGCCTCAGCCTTTGAAGTCGCCGCCGGGCGCGTGACGACTGTGCGGCGACTTCAAAGGGACCGCTTCCCGCCTAAAACAAAAAAACACCAAGTACCCAACTAATATTAAGTCACTAATATTACAATACACAAAGTTTAAAATTGCACACATTAATTGCGGAACCCCCCAGTATTAAAAACTCACCTTTAATGTGTCTACCTCGATAAAACCGGTGAATCCACATAAAACATCTTTTATTCGAGGGCGAAGCTAAAACTTGGGAGGTTTGTAAAACGCAGACGGATCTGGGCCTTCACCTCAGCTATCTGCGACATCACGGAAAAAAGCGCGACGAATTGAAGTTTAACTATCACAATCCTCGAAATAACGATGGCAATTATGGCAAAATAACACAAACCACACACGCATTTTTATTTATTTCACCGAGTCAAATAAATTCACGAGTATCGTCGAAGTAAAATCCCATTTCAAATTGTCCAAAAGTTACACACGGCTGGTGATACGAAGATTATCTTTTAAAGTTACAATGAATAAATGTCTCTTGAGGCACACATGGAACATAAAAACACATAAAAATACCTAATGTCCCGGTGTAATATTAATCTGTGGATAATAACCGAGCTGGTGTATGACGCAGGCCTACCTTATTAAGTCCATCCGTCGATCTTTCTTCGTGAAGTGGGCGATGGCGCCATCATAAAGTTCGTCCTTCGACTGCAGCTCCAACACGAGTCCTTCCTCTGTCGCCCTCAGGTGTCTGTTTAATGGGCTCTACACTCTGCTGCTCTCTCATTGGATAATTAACACTTCAAAGAGGCCGACCGTCTCTGTTTGGTCCCGCCCACCTCAACTCAAGCCGTGATTGGTCAATGTCCCCGTCACTCTGAAACCAGAGCCACAAGCTCCAGGAGTCCCGGACTAACCAATCAACGACCAGCTCACCGGTCTGGATGGATCCAGACGATTCTGATTGGATGAGATGTTGTCAGGACAGTAACTTTCATTACCGAGGCACACAAGACTGGAGGCTTAACTTTACAATGTCAATGAGGGAACGTGTATTATCCATTGTTGGATTGCAGTAGCTCCAGCCTACCATTTGCTAATCCGCGTGTTCGTTAAATGAAGATCTCGAGAAAATAACTGCCAATTTCAAAATGTATTTGACAATAGAACCAATTCAAGATACAAATATTACAGAGCTCCGGGCCAGTTCATATCCCTAGAATAACAGAGTTATCGTCAGGGCATGAAGTCTGACTGCCTAACTATCCCTTGACCCAGTCTTTTATACAACACAGATGTAAATTTAATGTCCTTGAAGTCCAATCCGGTTCTCTTGGTTCGATGATCTCGTCCTCTTCCTCCAATCCTGGTTGATGTTGGTGTCCATCCCTCTTCCCCAGCGTCTCCCCCGATGGCCAGTTGAAGAGTTCATCTTCTCCCTGAAAGTAGATCTTACCACCCCCAGCGTGATGTCCCGCTTTCTAATGGATAATTTACCACCCACCACTTTGCTGGTTCCTGAGACCCCACTATCTAAACAAACGCATCCCGTCGTAAAATGTCCCTAATGTGTGTTACCATTAATAAATGAGTCCACCATGCCTAACTCCTAATCGAAGACCGAAACAAATGGTAAAACTCATGTTAACAAGTTACAGACACTCTACAATTCCCCCTTTTGGCCTAGCCTACGCTAGGCCAACACTAACAACTCACTTACAGCTCCCTATGACCTCACACAGGTCACACTGAAATGTGGTGTCACTCCCTTTGATGTAATCCAGGATCACCCCTGTATAACCCAGGCAGATCTCCCCCTTTTTACCTTAAGATCCTGCCCACAACGCACACCATATCAGAATCTTAATCATTGCGTCGTCTCCTTCAGATGTTCCCGGATCTGTCCAAGGGTTCTCTGTGGGTTATCTGCTGGGGTACACTGAGTCCAGTGTTACCAGAAGTCACCTTTTCCTTTCAGACGGACAGCATGTGAGGTCCGCTCTGTCACTTCAAAGGGACCAGTCCACCTGGGCTCTCAGGAGGACCCACTCCACTGTGTGTGGAATTCCTGAGTCCTCTGCCGATGTACTTATAGAGTTGACCTGTTGGGAGAAAACTGAGAGGGTCGCTTTTAGTTAATCAAAATATGGTTTATATCTCAGAAATAATGATGGATTGTCCAAGGGATTTTCCGCTCCTGGTCCCGGAAAGGGGACACCCCTCTCGAGCTCAAAGGGAGTGCATCCTGTCCGGGAGCTAACTGAGCTCCTTACTGACATCAGGGCTATTAGAAGCGCCTGTGTCCACTTCATTCCACTGTGAGCACATATCTTGCCAATTTTGCTCTTCAGTGTCTGTTTCATTCCTTCTACCTTACCTTGTGATTGTGGATGATAGACGACGCCAAATGCATGTTTAAGGCCTAGTGCCTTTTCTACTTCTTGTAAGTCTCTGTTCCTGAAATGCGTTCCATTGTCAGACCTAATTTGTTTTGGGGAAACCACCATATTAATTAATCCAAATTTAATAACACTTTTGCATCTTCTAATTTTATGGGAACCGCCTCTGGGCAGCCGGTGTATGCATCCACCGCCACCAAGAGGTATCAGAACCCATTAACCCTATCTATCATGTGGTGTTCCCTTAGTGTGTCAGGCCGTGGGCCTCTTCCAGAACAGCATCTATCAGACCTAGCGGGAAAACAGGTCTTCCGTCTGGGCCCCGCCAAATACCTTCGACTTCACAGCCCCCCTTTTCCTTCCAAACTCTTTTCATATGGAGAAGCTCCCTCTTGATCACAACCCAATCTCTCCCTGTTGTATCTTGGAAGGATCTCATGACCTGTCTTATCTCCTAACAACAAATTGTAATTTGGTTTAACCTGCCACCTTCTTTGCTCTTCGCCTCATTACCTTTTCCTTCTGAAGAATCCTCCCTGCTGTGATCTTTGCATTTTACAACTGCAACCTCCTCTGGTTCCATGAGTGCCTGTACCACATGCCTCATCTCTGGTTCATGTCTTATAGGAGAGCCTGATGCTGTGTTAAACCCTGTCCGCAACCATTGACAAAGTTCTAACTGTATGGCTCCCACTACATATGCCGAATCTGTGTAGATAGTGACTCTCTTTCCCTTAGGTATTTCCAATGCCCTGATAACTGCCTTCAACAACTCTGCTAGTTGTACTGACTTTACCTATTATCTTTCCTGTTTCCACTTCCTCAAAACCTTCTCCCGACTTTCTAATATCCACTCTCACTTTTACATTTCTCTTCACTTTTCCTCACATCTATGTGGTTCACCCTCTCCCATACCATCTGCCATGTTAATCTATTCATGTGTGTATGTTATGTGTGGTGCAGTTAAAATCTTATCCATCCTAATCTGTTTAAGTAAAGTCATGATGAATACTGCTGAACTAACCAGTGCTACCACACTATGTGTTATAAGAACTTTGAAAGCGTGACCCATCACTAAATGTGCTGTTTTCTGTAAAAGTTTTGCTAACCCTGCTACATGCTTCAGTATTATACTTGAATATCCTAATACTTTCCTTTCACCCCCTTTTTCTGAAAGAGAACACCATTCACTGTATGTTCTCCTTCAGAAACATCCATGAAACCTCTGAATTTGTCAATGTTGTAAAATGACTGAATTAGTGATTGTGTGCATTATTTTATAACTCTTTTCTGACAGAGAATGTAACCAGCCAGGAATCTAAGTCGATGTCCAATCTGTAGCTTTCATTCATTAAGTTTTTCCCGTGCCTCATCTAACTGCATTTTTAGGAGCTGTACCTGCGCTGTCACCACCTCCTCTTTCTTTCCCTGTTGCTTAGCTTTAAATATACTTATGTGATGAGAAAGATGCCTCTCCCAGACTTCTGCTGTACTGCCTGGAAGGTCAGGATTTCCTTCCATGGCTTCTTTAACTGATTTTGGAAGTCCTATAATTATTGCCTGACGGAACAAAGTAGTGTGTAGATTATCTGAGCCAGGATGGCATCCTGTGGCACACATCCATTCCTCTTTACACTTCGTAAGGAACCCATGTGCTGACTCTTTTTCCTCCCATTTAAATCTTAGGTTCTGCATTGCCCCTGGAGATATCGGAAATATCTGTCTCATAGCTTCACCAACCCTGGTTGCACAAGGCCCAAAACGTGCAGCATTAGGTCTGTCTTTTATGCCTGCTGCTATCTCAACCTTATCTAAATCCCAGAGAGACACTTGTCTCCCTAAAATTCCTCTAAAGTCTCCCATCGCCAGCTGCATGCTCTGTGTTAAACTAAAAAGGCTAGACATCCACTTGCCGCCTCCTTCTGAGGGTGGGGGCATCTTATCCACTAAACAATTAATATCAGTGATAGCAAATGGAACATATACTGGTTCCTGTCCTCCTCTTTTCTGTATCAGAGGGGCCTGGAACTGCGGCCTTCCTGAAACCGGCCCCCTACTCCGCGTGTGTATTCCTATCTGCTCCCTGCGCTCAGCCCTAGCAAATCCTCCTGAGGGATCAATTCTCCTAACTTGTTTTGTTTGATTCCTTGATGTTTTGAAGATATTCGATGTAGATTTTTGAATATCCTGTTTTTTTAATATAGTTTGTTGGGAGATTTTAGGGCGAACCACTTGACCTTCCTCTCTACATTCATTTCTTCCTGACTTATCTCCAACCTCTTCTTGTCCCTTCTTAATCCTCCTTACCTGTCTTCTAAGTTCCCACACTGTCTCTCGCAATTCCTGCAGTTCATCCTTGTCCACATCTAACTGACCACTATTAATAGTCAAAACTGGCAATTGATATGGGGGTGGGGAAGAGGTAGTCGGTAATGATGGGTAAAGATTACTGTTAAGTATCAATTTAAGATTTGGATCTTCTAATGGAGGCTTCTCAACATTAGGCACCCGTGTAACCCCCCTAGATCTGCAGTTGTGCACTGCTGCACATGCCACAGCCACCAGATGTATCCTTCTACGCTTCTCCTCTAATTCCTTACCCTGTTTCTTCCATGATTTTCCCGCTATAAAACCTGATTTGGGATTTGCAAGATGATCCTGTAATTTAGTATGAATTTCCGATTCCCACTTACACAATTTCTCAGCCAAATTAACCTTCACCCCTGGAGGGGGAAGTTTCTTTTGCTTCTGAGCTTCCTTCCACAACTTTTTTATTGCGTCTAATTCTCTTTCCCTGTCCTCTTTTTCATGCCACTCACAACCTGATCAAGAGTCCACTTCCACTGTTCCTCCACAGACCGAGGGATAGGGAGAACTTTCTCCCTGATCCCAACACGCTTCTCCACATTCCAGTTCCATCTTTCGCTGTACTCCCAAGTGAGATTGAATGTGAATGACTCCGACGGTCAACTCAGTGCCTCAGTGAAACAAGCTTCTAGATCAACTCCGTTGATCCGGTTCCACTCTGGGGGTTAATTCCCAAGGACAAAGAGCCTTTTAATTCACGTTCACTCTAGCACTTTTCCAACCCACACAAAACACAAACTCGGGCGTCGGGAGTGTCCGTCCCGTCAACTGCGCTCCGAGCCCCAACCCAATTTTATATTTTATTTACTTATTAATTTTTTATTAATTTTTTTTTTTTTTTTTAATATACTCTCTTATATACAATACACAATACACAATACAACACAATACTATTTCCCGTTTACTCTAACAACTCCAATTTTACCGACTATAACCGTATTAACGGACTCTACTCGTTCAATTTGCTTATTTATTGACGGCCTCTAACCGTAACTCGTTTATTGACGGCCTCCAACCGTTACTCGTTTATCGACGGCCTCTAACCGTTACCTTTTTACGGCCTCCAACCGTAAAATTTTTTTATCAACGGCGTCCAACCGTTTCCTTTTTACGGCTTCTAACTGTAAGTTTTTTTATCGACGGCCTCTAACCGTTACCTTTTTTTCTACTGCCGGACTCTAACCGTACTTTTCTTCTGACGTCTTTTCACTAACTACTATATTTGTATCTAGAATTTATAACTAGGACACCTCACTTGACAATGACGACAAATCTTTTGGAAATTGCCAATGTGCAGAGCTTTGATTAAACAGGCGCCTGCTTACCTTCTTGTTAGGGTACCCTTTGTCATCAGTTGTCCTCTGAAGTGACCGTCGTTCAATTCTTTGCCTCAGATGATTTCTCAGTCTTCATCACGTCAGGGTCACCAAACTGTTGGATTGCAGTAGCTCCAGCCTACCATTTGCTAATCCGCGTGTTCGTTAAATGAAGACAATAAGAAAATAACCGCCAATTTCAAAATGTATTTGACAATAGAACCAATTCAAGATACAAATATTACAGAGCTCCGGGCCAGTTCATATCCCTAGAATAACAGAGTTATCGTCAGGGCATGAAGTCTGACTACCTAACTATCCCTCGACCCAGTCTTTTACACAACACAGATGTAAATTCAATGTCCTTGTAGTCCAATCCGATTCTCTTGGTTCGATGATCTCGTCCTCTTCCTCCAATCCTGGTAGATGTTGGTGTCCATCCATCCTCCAGCGTCTCCCCCGATGGCCAGTTGAAGAGTTCATCTTCTCCCTGAAAGTAGATCTTACCACCCCCAGCGTGATGTCCCGCTTTCTAATGGATGATTTACCACCCACCACTTTGCTGGTTCCTGAGACCCCACTATCTAAACAAACGCATCCCGTCGTAAAATGTCCCTAATGTGTGTTACCATTAATAAATGAATCCACCATGCCTAACTCCTAATAGAAGACCGGAAAAAATGGTAAAACTCATGTTAACAAGTTACAGACACTCTACAAGGATAAGAATGTAAAGTGAACCAGAGTCAGCTGCAGTGAGAAGGTCATTGGTTTTTATGAGAGCAGTTTCAGTGCTGTGGCGGGGGCAAAAACCAGAGCCTGTTTTTTTCAGGATTGGAATGATGGCTGCCGTTTTGAGGAATGAGGGAACAGTTCCAGCAGAAAGTGACGATTGAATGACGGAAGAAATGAGGGGGAGCACAGCAGGGAGGCAGGATTTGACCAGATTGGTGGGTAGGGGATCCAGCTGACATGTTGAGGGTTTGGATTTCCGGATAAGAGCTTCGATGTCAGAATTTTATGGGAGAAGAAAACTAGAGAATTGCTGAGGTGAGGCAGATTAGTTGGTGGGCTGGGAGGAGCTCCGGGTTGGAGAGAGGGAGGTGAGCCTTTGTCTATGTGATGGTGAATGTTTAGGATATTGTCCTTGAAGAACTGCATTAGGGAGTTGCAGGTGTCAGTTGAATACATGTGTGGAGGTAGGGGGTCAGGTGGCTGGATAGTTTTGTTGAGAAGTGTGAAAAGAGATCTGGTGTTTCTTTTGTTGGAGATCAGGGCAGAGTAGTGTTTTGTCTTGGCTTGGTGAATTGTGTCCTTGTATTGGTGAATATGGGCAATGTACATTTCCTTGTGGATCAGGAGTCCAGTTTTCTTGTAGAGTCTCTCCAATTGACGGCCCTTGGTTTTCATGGAGCGGAGATGAGGGGTAAACCAGGGGGCAGTTGTGGAGAATGAAACAGAGCGTGTTTTGGCTGGGGCGAGGGAGTTGAAGATGTTCTTTAAACTGGTGTTGTAGTGGGATATGATTTCGTCGGTGGAAGTGAAAGAGTCAGGGATGACAATATCGGTAATGTGGGAGCTAAGTGTGCCAATGTTGATGTTTTTCAAGTTGCGGAATGAGATAAGGCGTGGTGACATAACTCTGGAGTGGCGGAGTGCAGCGCTAAATGAGATGAGGAAATGGTCGCTGACATGGAGATCATCAGCAGTGCAGTAGAGGGGGGTGAGACCAGAACAGCAGAGAAGGTCCAGAGTGTGTCCTTTGGTGTGCGTTGGGAAGTTGATGAAATTATGCAGTCCAAAGCTCTCCAAGCATGTAAAAAGTCTTTGGTGAGAGGCAGATTGGTGTTGTCCATGTGGATATTGAAGTCCCCTCATATTATTATGTTAGGAGATAGTGTGTAGATGGGTGAGCAAGATGGCAAAGTCATTTATGAAGTCGCTGTGGGGCTTGGGGGGCGGTAAATGGTGGCAATGGTGGGAGTGGGTCCAGGGATTGTAAGTGCCAGATGTTCAAATGAGGATGATGGAAGCAAAGACAGCGGAAGGACCTTCCACTTCTGGTGGTGAATCACTGCGATACCACCACCACGGCCGTGGGAGCGGGTCAGAGCTAAAATGAAGCCACTGTCCACAACAGTGTCCAGAAGCCGCGGTGAATTCTACAGACACAGAGTGTGGATACGGAGCCAGGTACATAAAAATGTTTTTAAAGGGGAAACCCAGGGATGCCCCCACACAAGGAATTGTGTTTACCTGATCACTTGTGGGGTGTGTGGCATTCAATATGTTGGGGAGACCAAAAACACCCTTCTGTTGCGGTTCACCCAACATAGGTACAACATCCTGAGGAAAAAGGAGACCCACACCCCACTCGTGAGCCACTTTGTCGATCATGGGTGGCATGGGTGCTCCAGGCGACAGTCATCGAACATGACCACAGGTGGTCCACCATCCAGCGAATCAGGGCTGAGCGACGCTGGATCCTCAGGTTGGGCACACAGGTTCCACGAGGCTTGAATTTAAAATAAGCCAATCCTGACCGACATAATTGATGGCCCGTGCACGGAGTTCCTAATCCTAAAAAACCCTACCCTAACCCGGGTCTGTAGGAACACCCTCGACCCTACAGGCCCAACCGCAACAGGGGCCAGGCCCCTGGGAGCACCCATAAGTCAACTCCCCACAAAATTGAGGTATAGCTAGTGCCCCCATTCCAGACAAGTCTATGGGGGCTGTGGCAAGTCCAAGTTATTAGGCCAGTGCACCGCAAGTCCACGCATGAACCCCAGCCCTAACCCTAACCCAACTTTTTAACCCTGTACTAGCCCTGGCCCTAGGGGTGGGCAGTGAAGCCTCACGAAGCACTGAGGCTTTCCTAACAATTGTGTCAAAAAAAATTCAAAGCTTCAAGACATCCAGAATGATGACATTTGGTGGACAACTGAAGCCATAGCAACCTCTAAGGAGCACGACTGAAGCACTGATGACACCAATAATAGTTTATTGTGTGGTCAGCCAGATGTTTTGTTCATTCATACCAAATAATTGTATCATTACAATAAAATATGCAGATGCTCTCCCCCTTACTCTAAAACACATTCAAGATTAACCTAAAGAAGAAATGCGAATTCTATTAAGGGTTCAGTGTTTATTGAGCACTGAGATTTATTTACTGTACCAAAAGTCCCCAACAGGATTAGAGATCCTTTCTACTTTGTGTAGCAGGATGAAGGCGGTGCTCTGCCCCGCCCTCTCGCTCCTTCTCTCTCTCCCGCTGCTGCCTTGATTGGGAGACCGAGCTTGGGAGTATATATGTGCTGGCGCACACCTGTCCCAGATTCACCTCCTGAGAACCAAGGGTGTGGCTCAGTTGCGAGAGGCTGTAGCGTGGGAGACAGGTCGGTTTGTTGCTGGAACTGGTACTCAGACCATTCGAATGCGGGTGCGTTGTCTGACGGACAGCAGATGAGAGGGCTTACGCTCTGAGTGGGATCGGCTCGTTGCGGTGGTTTTGTTCCTCATCTGCGAGTTCCCCGTGCGGTGGTGGCGCAGTTGACCTCCATGTCCAGTTTTCCCACGCCGGCTCTCTTTCGGCTCGGAGCCTTGGTGTGCGGCCCTGCCAATGCTGGCCGCCACTCCCATTAGAGCTGCTGTTTTGTTTTGTGTTACTCTTTGTTTTATCCTGTTTTGTTTTATCCTGTTTGGTTTTACCGTGTTTGGTTTTAATGTGTTTGTGTCCTTTTTATTTTAATAGGCCATTCTGAGCAGGCGTGGGTCACGCCAGCAAAACCACGCGGTGGCGTGGCCTGTTCCTGTCCCTGGTGATTCCAGCCTGCGGGTCGTTGTGTACAGTAGGCCTGAAAGTCTTGGCTCTAACCCGTTTTATTCTTTGCATATTCACTGTTTTGTTGTCTGATCCTTTAGTGTTTATTTTGTATTTGACCTGGGTTTATTTCATCCAGCACTTTTGTGTCTTTTGTGTCTTTTGGATAATTTTCTTTGAATATTTGATTTGCTTAAATTTTGTTAATAGTTCTATTGCTGGGTTTGTAACGGTTTTGTGTTTCTTTATTTGTGTTGAACAGGAGCTGTGGGCCCCCAGTGTGTGGCAGCCAGATCCCTTGGTGGTGGTATTTACTTTGCAGTGAAGTGCACTCCGGGTGTCCCTGATTTTTTCACGTGGTGTTACATAGAGTTTTCCCCTGCTGGCTGCCGTGGTAAGCCCAAGCCCGATTTCTTAAAGTTGTGTTTAGTCATGCTTTTTTAAAATTTTGCCCAGCAATAGTAACACATTAATCGCACTGAATTTATTTGTTTGTTTTAAAGAGTAACAAGGACCAAAATAAACTCAATTCCATTTTAGGAAGCACGTCTCAGCCAAATCCTTGTCATCTAACCTGTGTCTTTTTACCGGGTGTGAACTGCACCACCCCCATTAAACCTAGTTCTTGGGACGAAATACCCCAGGTGGCGTTTTCTGCACCTTGTCCCAAAACTTACCGCCCCGTCACATTTGCAAATGATCGTGGTGTTTGAATTCAGAAACATTGTTTTTGTTTGAAGTGTTTAGGAAAACCTTTAAAGATAATAGTTTGTCATTTGGGGACTTGTATGTTTGATTTGGAATGATTATTCATAGAAGCAGAAAAGTTATTTGTCCTCACAGGTTTTTACTATGAAAAGGCTTCAAAACATTTTGAAGCAATGAAGCACAAAACGAAACAGTGATGACAAAGCTTTGAACGTCATCGGTCACATGACACTGGTTTTTCGATACAAGCTCCGACACAGTGTTTTGAATCACTCTGCTTCGGGAAGAGTGACACAAGCTCTGAAGCATCGATATAATTTGCCCATTACTACAAAGAAGGCAAGGCCAAATAAAATACACTCACTCATGAGCGTCGAACAAACAAAGGCTGTGAAAGTCTCAAATAATCTGGCAGCAATGAAGGACAAGCTGGTGATCATGACAAGGGATGCGATACACTGGCACAGGACCAAGGGAGACACCGGACTATAAGCACATAATGGGGTAATGGGAAACAGCTGGAAACAATCAGGAATCAGTGAAGACATTGGACTGGTGACACATCAGGAAGGGCAAGTGGCCTGAAAAGAGGGGAGAGTAAGTTTCAAAATAAAACAGAAAGTCACAAAACCAACATGGAGACAGGACAAAAGGGCCAACTTAACCCACAGGTGTGAAACCCACAACCCTAATCCATAGGAGACTATACTTACCACTCATCTAACCCTAACCAAAGTGCAAATGACATGAGATAAAAGAAATATATTGGAAAATATATGATAGATATGTCTACGTAGGTTCTCAGTTATCCAGGTCATAGTAATTATGCTAGTTGAATCATAGCAACTGAACTGGTTGAGTTTCACAAAGATGTTTCGCCTGTCATCCAAGAGGCTTCATTAGTTCTAATAGATTGTTTGGGAGTTCCAGATAATGCTGCTTCGTCCTCCTGGAGGTTGAACAGTGGGGGTTGATAGCCCAGGGCCGCCATGAAGGGGGAGAGACCGGAGACCAAGGACCAGAGAGTTCTGGGCGTACTCCACCCAGGGCAGGTAAGTGCTCTGGACGGAGGGATGCCGTGCTGCCACGCAACAGAGCACGTCCCTGAGGACTGGTTCATCCATCTGGCCATTGGACTGAGGATAATCGGAGGAAAGACCCACTGATGCCCCTATGGCAGTGCAGAAGGACCTCCACGCCCGGGATGTGACCTGGGGACCCCTGTCCGACACAATGTCCCAGGGAATCCCATGGAGGCAAAACATGTGTTGCACCAGCAGCGCCCCTGTTTCTGCCGCTGAGGGGAGCTTCGGGAGCGGCACGAAATGTGCTGACCGGGAGAACCGGTCGACGATGGTCAGCACCACAGTGTTGCCGTCGGAAGGTAGGAGGCCCGTGACAAAGGTGCGCAGGCTGAAACTACACTTGCCAGCACGCCTACTCTAGCTGACAAGCCCTGTCTTTTGGCCGCGTTGGACAGGAGGCGATGACATGGCCCGACTGGCCGCAATACAAATACAAACCCAAGGCCAACCGTCAACAATGCTTGTTGGGAGAGAGGCGGGCCCTCCCCAGCTGCATCGGTTCCTCCGTACTGGGACGCGGTAGGTGGCTTGCAGACCAGGAATGCGCTGGAGAGTGGGTGCATGTGGGATGGAAAACCCGCCGCCGTGCTCGTTGGTGGTTGTCTAGGTCGATCACTTGGTCCACCAGATCCACCAGAACCATTGGCTGCGTCCCCATGGCAAGTGCATCGCGAACCGGATCGTTTAGACCCCGGCGGAAAGCGCACAAAAGGGCGGGCTCGTTCCAGCCGCTCTCGGTGGCCAAGATGCCAAAATCCACCGCAAAGTCAGCCACCGACCTATTCCCCTGGCGCAGCGTAAAGAGCTTGTCCCCGGCACAACCCGTATGATCAGGACGGTCGAAGATGTGCTCAAAGCGCAATATGAATGTGTCCAGTGGGAGGGAGGAGGCGGGAACCCGAGTTGGCCTGAGCCCAAGCCAGGGCTCATCCCCATAACAGCCCGATAATATAATTAATTCTAGCACGGTCGGACGGGAATAGATGCGCCTGCTGAACAAAAACTAAACAGCACTGGAGAAGAAAACCCCGACACTTACTGAAGTCACCGTTGAAAGGTTCCGGATCGCATGTGTAGGAGCTCGTCTGAGCGGACGCCTCCCAGTCGCCTGCAGCCCCGAGGCCAGGGACCCAGTTAAGACGAACAAGTATGCGACGCTGCGTGCGAGCGCGACCAGACTCTGGTGGGCAATCTGGATGGATTGTTCGTGCTGCCCAATGGCAGTCTCCTGATCCACCAGAGTCTGCTGCATGCCCGCTGGTTCCATATCTTAGAGGTCGGGTTGTTCTGTTATGGTTCAAAACCGAGGACCCAAACGCAGGCACAGTGGTGGCGAGAAAAATGTTTTATTAGCATAACGTTCAAAACACAAAACGCTCCAGTACTGGAGGAAAACAGGCTCTCAGGCCAACACAAAATCACCCTTCACAGGGAAAAGGAAAAACGCAAACTAACGTTAACCGAAAATCGCCCGAAGCGGAGAGAAAACAAAAACAACAATACGTCACCGACGATGGGACAGGCTTCTGCTGGCAGCAACGAGCCTTAAGTAGGCAGGTGATGATGGGATGCAGAACAGGTGCGAGAGCTCCCGCTGCTCCCAGTAGAGGTTGGCGCCCTCTAAGGGGAAAGTATGTGCCAGACCCTGGCAAGAAGGTCTTACCAGCTTATTCATTCCAACTGCTGTCAGAATATACAATACCATGTTGTAGTCTATTTATTCTTCTATTCGTCTATTATTCTTAAATGCAACATATTCTATAATCTCATGTGCAATATTTTTCTATTATCTCAGGAGCATATTTTAGATTTAATACCACGTGTAATAGTATATGTATATCTCTTCTGGTCAGTACATGCTAATTTTACATATTTATTTAAGTTCTATATTATCTTTATTTATATTTTTTTTTTTTTTTAATTTATATAGCGTCTTATACAATCAAAATGGTTTCAAGGCGCTTTCCAGGATCCCAGGGCCTAACCCCAGACAAGCCACAGTGGCAAGGAAAAACTCCCCTTTAACAGGAAGAAACCTTGAGCAGGACCAGGCTCATGTAGGGGGACCCTCCTGATGATGGACAGATGGGTAGAGAGAGAGGAGAGGAGAGGAGAGGAGAGGAGAAGGAGAAGGAGGGGGAGAGGAGAGGAGAGGGAGAGGAGAAGAAGAAGGAGGAGAAGGAGAGGAGACGAGAAGAAGAAGGAGAAGGACGGGGAGAGGAGAGGAGAGGGGAGGAGGTGAGAGGAGAGGAGAGGAAAGGAGGTGAGAGGAGAGAAGAGGAAAGGAGAGAAGAGGAGAGGAAACCATGACCAGTGTGGTGACAGAGGCCTGTCAGGTGATCATGTTTCTGGACCCTCAGCCTCGGCCTATAGCAGCATAACTAGTATCTTAACCTAGTGATCCTATAGCAGCATAACTAGTATCTTAACCTAGTGATCCTATAGCAGCATAACTAGTATCTTAACCTAGTGATCCTATAGCAGCATAACTAGTATCTTAACCTAGTGATCCTATAGCAGCATAACTAGTATCTTAACCTAGTGATCCTATAGCAGAATAACTAGTATCTTAACCTGGTGATCCTATAGCAGCATAACTAGTATCTTAACCTAGTGATCCTATAGCAGCATAACTAGTATCTTAACCTGGTGATCCTATAGCAGCATAACTAGTATCTTAACCTAGTGATTAGACGACCCCCTAAGTATGATCATTAGTCTGTCTATGATAGTAACTGAACTACAAGGTTAGTAACAATAAGCTTTATCAAAGAGGTAGGTTTTAAGTCTGGTCTTAAAAGTAGAGATGGAGTCAGCCTCCGTACCTGGACAGGGAGCTGGTTCCATAGCAGGGGGGCCTGGTAGCTAAATGCTCGGCCCCCCAATCTACTCCCAAAGACTCTGGGAACCCCAAGTAGACCAGCGTTCTGAGAGCGGAGCGGTCTATTGGGCTGATAAGGTATCACTAGCTCCTCCAGGTAGGATGGAGCTAGGCCTCTGAGGACCTTGTAGGTCAAGAGGAGGGTTTTAAAAATGATTCTGAATTTAATGGGCGGTCAATGAAGCAACAGTACAGGGGTTATGTGATCTCTTTTGTTAATAAGAAAATCCAGGTTATAGTATATTTAGATTGTTAGTGTGCACTGTATATTGTAGATATAGGTTAGGATGTTATGTAGACATAGTACTTGAACACTGAGATTATGTAGACATAATACATATATTATATGTTTGTAATGTAGGCATAATGTATATTGTAGATTGTTTCGTTTCGCTTCTGTTTAGGGGTGGGCAAGTGAAGCCTCACGAAGCACTGAGGCTTTCCTAACAATTGTGTCGAAAAAGATTCAAAGCTTCGAGACTTCAGTGATGCTGACATCTGGTGGACAACTGAAGCCATAGCAACCTCTGAAGAGTACGACTGAAGCACTGACACCGTTTCAATCCCATGACACAAATACAAGTTCATTGTGTGATCATCCAGGTGTTTTGTTCATTCACACCAAATAATTATATCATTACAATAAAATATGCAGATACTCTCCCCCTTACTCTAAAACACATTCAAGATTAACCTAAAGAAGAAATGCGAATTATATTAAGGGTTCAGTGTTGTACCAAAAGTCCCAAACAGGATTAGAGATCCTTCCTGGTGTTTGAATTCAGAAACATTGTTTTTGTTTATGTGAAGTGTTTTTCAGGAAAACCTTTAAAGTTAATAGTTTGTCATTTGGGGACTTGTATGTTTGATTTGGAATGATTATTCATAGAAGCAGAAAAGTTATTTGTCCTCACATATTTTTACTATGGAAAGGCTTCGAAACATTTTGAAGCTTCGAACGTCATCGGTCACGTGACACTGGTTTTTCCATACAAGCTCCGACACAGCGTTTCGAATCAATCCGCTTCGGGAAGAGTGACACAAGCTCCGAAGCCTCGGTATCATTTGCCCATCACTACTTCTGTTAGGCATGTATAGTGTATATATGTAGACCATGTAAAGCTGTCCTACCTGGACTGCTGCAGCAAAGTATTGTCCTTGTTGTGGGATTAAGTACTGTCTAATGTAATCTAATTAATGGAGCTCTCTATATTGAGAAAACATCTAACAAATTTCTCCTTTATGATTTGAGATATAGTCTATTCTTCCTCAAACAGGAAGGTACAGGATGTTCCTCATTACTGACAAGCAATAGTTCAGACTGAGCAACAGCTTGATCCACTTATTTTTCAAGACCTTGCTCTTAAAGTCTTTAGGTCTAAAGAAACACTCTCCACATGCCCTTTAAGGGCATGTTTCCTATATCTATGAGTAGGGTTGGGCATTGAGTCTTGAGAATCAATTGGAATGGGGGTATTTCGATTTGCCTGCAATCTTTTACATTTTTATCCCTAATTTCGATATTGTTAATGGGAAGAAGCTGCCAAAGACCAACAAGTAATAAAATGGCACTTGTAATAAATGTATATTGTACAAAGGAGGCTGCGTGACCAATATGATTAAACACCTCTGGGTTCATGGTGTAGAACTTATAGTGTTTCCTGTCTTTGACCGGCTGTGCCGGCCTTCATCCACTGTGTCTTCCTCCTTCAGCTCTGACCATTGTCAATCTAGCACATCATTAGAGTCAGAATCAGGTAAGTAAAAAAGTCAAATATATGTCTTGTGCTCATATAAAACACTGAGCTAACAAGTTATGCTTGACCTATGGTGGTGGGTCAATGCAAAAAGATTTTTTTTTCTTTTCATAGCCTAATAACCTGAAATTGCTGATGTTAGACAGACACTTGACAAGACTCTTGTGTGCTACCCTACTATGAACAGACAACCATCCATCTAGGCTCATATTATTATTCACACTTAAGAAAGAAAAACCTTCCTGCCTGTAAATGAGATATTGTCTATATAAGTGCAGCCTCCTCTATTACAAGGTGTCTTGACGCTGTATATAAGGCTGAACTATGTTTTATTTCAAACCTAAAACTTCATTCTCATCACCATATTCTGTATGATTTCATTGGTAGGACTCCATTGCCCTTTGGCAGACACTTACTGATATGTTCACCTTATAGTGTAGCTAGGTAACCTTCCTTCTGCTGTTCAGGTAGTTCTCATCTCTTCTTCTGAACTCACTAGCATTTCCTGGATTAAATACAGGTTAATAATCATTATTTTACAAACTTTTCTCTTATTGTTATTTTGACTGCACACTTTGATAAACATAAAGATACATAATATCTGCTCAAATTGTTTTCAAATTATTTTCCTTAAGAATTCTATGATTTTCCACAAGTTGTATTCATTTTCTCAATATTTATTCCTTGCACTGGATTGGAAATGGGATATATTAACAGTTGGAAGGTACAGTAGGAGTAAGTTAAAAAAAAACAGGTTAGAAAAATGTTACATGTTACAAACAGAATAAAATAATCTGTAGAATGTACTTCTTTTAATCATAACATTTATTATCATAGAAACAACATGACAGTTTCACCTCGATCTTATCCATCTGAAGTCTGTACTTGGAGGAGGTCAACAAGCACATTTACAAATATGATGCATAACTTTTCACACACACAAACACACAACACACACACACACACACAGCTCTTTAGAAATACTCCAATGGGGGTATTTACAGAGGATTTATTAATAAAACCCAGCTACTCTGATCCAAAGTGAACTTAATTTGGGTCAAATACATTACACTGACAAGTTGTGGTCTTTAAACATTTAGCTTAAAATCCAGATCTATATGGGTCAAACCAGTCTCTCCAGTGGGGTGAATTTCCCCATCATCCCATGTAGTTTATCCACCTCTTGGCTTCTCTGAAAACAAGAAAACTGCAGATCAATTCAAAAACAATGGAAACTTCATAGAGCAAACAGATTGGCTAGGCTAAAATTAGGAACTGTAAATATAATAGTGCCCTCTAGAAAGCTTAGGTTTTTCCTTTTTTTGACTAAACCACTGAGTAGTTTTTGGGTGTCTGACCTGAAATTACTAAGAAAAATAAATGAGACTTTTTTTTAGGTTTCATTTTGCTTTTATGTTACACCACAAAGGTTTATCAAAAAAAAAAATCCAGATGGAATTGCAATAGAAATGTTAGGGATTCAGAAAATTACTATAAGTAAGAAATTTAATTGAATTTAATGTAAGTGAAGTGGGAATTGGATCGAAAAGATGGGTTGTGGAGTTTACTTGGGGTTACATGTGGGCCTCTTCCTGGTGCCTGTCATGGACCTATTAAGAGGACTGGCTATGAGAAGCAAAAGACCTGCAGGTCAAACTGTGGTGCTACAAAGATGATGTCAGTCATGCACTTCCATTTGTCCCAAAATTAATTTTTTCTATAGTTTAACGCTGTGAAAGAGACATCTGTAAACAAATGGTTTGTAACTACAGAAACATACTAGTGAGGTATTTTTACTCTTATTTGCACTTAATTACCCTTGTTTTAATCATTACAGTCAAATGCACTCTGGATACACACATATACAGACTAAAGAACAGAATAAACGAGTTTTGCCAACAAATCCACTTTAAACATAATCTCAGATTTCCTGAGACTATGTTATGCCTGAAGGACAGACCAGCTGGACCAGTGCTCCCTCGCACTCATTAGGAAAGATTGTTGCTTTTTTCTACATTATGGCAGTTTTGTCATGACAAGAAAAATATTTCTAGAATAGTATTACAGACCAGAGCATTTTAATTGGAAGCTGATGTTAACAATACATGAAATTTCTCAATCATCAGAAGGGTCATTAGAAGTTATATACAATCCTTATAGTTGAAGGAATACATCCAAATGCTATATTATTTAAACAATGATTAATTTACATACCACTATCATCCTGTCGTTTGTGATACATTTTGGCATATTAAACCTGACTGCATATGGTAAATTCTATATTTTTCTCCAGCCACCACCGAAAAGGAATGACACAATCACACCTTTTCTATTTTCTTGTCCACTAGCCCCTTGTGGGGTCATGGTGAGGGGGCTGGAGCTGAACCGGTCTACACATAGGTGAAGGCAGCATTCATTTGAGCATTGAGGGGGTTTATTGTCTTGCCCAGTGGTACCTCGGCAGTGCCCTGAGTGCTCCATCCAACCAGCACACCTTCTATTTTTTTGTCTGACATAGGAATTGAACCAGGCAGTAGTTTAGGGTTTGTAACAGTGCAGCAAATACAGCACAAAATCAACAGAATCAGTGGCTTTTAGGAGAAATGTTGAACATAATCATGAAGTTGGTTCCAAATATTTAGCCTCTAGTGTGTATACATCTCCCCTAACCCCAACCCATGTAAGGGAGGCTCTGACTCTGACGTGTGTTTACTGACCACTGACTCTCTTCATTGGGCCTTGGTGGTGGAACTCCTCTGTTGGGAGATGTTGTAGATGTCCTGCAGCTGTTTCTTTTGGTCTTCACTAAGTGGAGCCATCAAAGAATGATACCAGGCTGCATCAGTGTTCTGGAGCCCTGAAACATGAGAAGAAGCCAGCTGTGAAGGTGCATGCATGTACATATTAAGGCCAGCAGAGAGGGAGTGACATACGGAGAAGGGTGGAAGTAAAGAAATGATATTCATCCTCTCCATTTTCAAAGTCTAGTGGGGTGCTGTACTCCTCCAGAGGTGTTCCCTCAAAGCCATCATCATCCCAATAGTCATCTTCATCATCATCATCTTCAGCACCACCCTGACAAGCTGTACTGGACTGTTGCTGTTGCGAGGCATTATGGTTGTCATTTACCTCATCCTCATCACTTGGTATCTCCTCTGTTAGCACAAAAATAAAGAAAACCTGTTATAGGGATACTGTCAAATCTCAATAAATATTATTATTTAAATATTTAAATATTACTAAAAATATAAAATTATTAAATATATAATATCAAATGTTTCTGTATCTCTTCGAGTGGGTTGCCGGAGCAACATATACACATGGAAATCAATCCATCCATAGTGTCCACTTTATCTCTTGCGTGTGACTCTTACCATTCTGGTCTTCATCCAGTTCCTGCGCTTGGGTTAATAAGTCCGGTTTGTTGACATGGCGGGAGGCATAAAGGGGTTTGAGGCCCAGAAACAGTAGGAGAATGGAAGGAACAATCTGGGCAGCAACACTTTCCAATACTGCTGGTCGACTGGGCAGCTCCATGAGCACACTTAGACCAATGATGCACACTTTACGATCATGGAGGCTAAATAGCACAAAGAAGTGGTGTGTATGTTTAGTAGATGGGAAGGCTTAAGAGCAGCAATTCTCAATGTTATTAAATGGCTTCTCTTTATTTGTTACTGATAAAATCCAGAACAGACTTTTAAAATACTTCTCAGTCCAGGCTGTTGTTTTACAAAAACCTCAGCTGGTTTGGGGGAAAAAAACTTTGGAATGATCCAATAATTTATATGTTGCTTTTAAAAGGATTGGAAATTTAGACAAACCTTGCAAAGAGATTTTTATAAACCGATGCCAATGAATTAAAATAGAGACTACAGAGTCCACCTCCCACTGTATACCTATTTTGCAAATTCATGTCATCTACAATAAGAAAGAGAAACACATCCAAATTTGTTTATCCATTGTAGTTAGAAAACCAAAAACTAGTAAAAAAGCGTCCCTCACCCAACAAAGAACTCTGTGTCATTTATCCACTGGTTGATGAAGTGCCCCGTAATGGGCTGACGGTTGTGCTGAAAGTGCATTCTGTCCAGGGTATCAATGAGGAGGACGGGATTATAGTACAGAGCAGCAATAGCCACCTGCAAACACATGGTCCTCAGCTCACTACACTTCACTCCCCTCATCAATCGCTCCATGACCACCTCCACAAACAGAGGGATACACTGTGAGAAAGAAAGGTAAGCTGTTAAGATTGACATGTATGAGCGGATAAATATACAGGAGACATGTCCAAATGCACATTAAGAGAGGGAGAAAACAGATTCACTACAAAGGGGCAAAAAGCTCCTCATCCCTGAAACTTTATCCATATCTGGTTGGCCACTCCTTTCTTTTTGCGGGCTGATGTCTGGAGCAGCCTTCAAAACACTCAAATTACATCACTGACTTCTACATTTTCAAGTGTAAAATTAAACAAATCATTGGCACACATTTGCATTCCCACCCATACTTTACACTCTCAGTCACATGAACATCCTGAGTGTGTGCGTGCTTTAACAGGAAGAAACCTTGAGCTGGACCGGGTTCACATGCTGAGACACTCCCACTAATGGACAGATGAGTAATGAAGGAGAAATTGAGTAGTTCAGGGCAGAAAGAGGAGAGGAACCCATGTATATGCATTAGTTATACTGAAGAAGCAGGAAAAAAAGGTGGATCAGAGGTCAGTGAGCAACTACAGTCAATTTGGATGGATAGATGGACAGATAGAGTTAGATAAACATAATCACAATACTACAGAAGAAATGCCTTTTAATTACATCAAAGAGTGACGAGCAAATCAGGAATCAGAAACCTGTCTGGTGATGTTTGGACCCAGGAGCTACAGCCTATAGCGGCATAGTTAAGCTGATGCTAACGGCTATCTGTTCCTATGAAAGATTATGACAACTATAAATACAGAATTACTGACTCTAAACTTTGTTCTGCAAGTTAACTCTGCAAGATGTCTAAATTAAATGTTAGTAACATTCTTTGGTCTAAAAACTGAAAGACTGAGTCCACATGGACTCCAAATACAGCAGATTTCAGCCCTGCTCAGAACAGACACTTTCACCACCTTTAGCGGTAAATGCTAATGAGCTACTCTTGCCCTGGCCATCTCTGCCAGAGGAAGATGTGAGGACAGTTTCATTAGGCCAGGTATCTCCAAGCTCTTTCCCAAAGGTCCGTGTGGCTGCAGGTTCTTGTTCAATGCTTCTCCTTCAATACTCAAGTTGCTGAAGGCCCTGGATAGAGATCAGGCTGCAAAGTCCCTACAGTTACCTCTATCAGGAGACACTTGGCTCTCCTTCCAGCTTGATGATAGTCCCTTTGTCCCTGAAGCTTCTGTTAGAACAGTCAATTCTAAGCAAAGAATCAGAATGAAGAACTATATCTGGTCTCAGGGTTGTGGTAACAACTTGTATTGGGAACATGAGCTCCCAGTCTCTTGTGGAGGCCAAAATGCCTGTAGTTGTTCTAGTGGTAGATGTTTTGGGCTGCTTTTTTGGCTTTGACAAAATTGATACATCTCCGGGAATGCTTCACCAGGCTCTTCAGGACCCGATCATGCTGCCATCTAGATATACTGTCACTTAACACATTTGCACAGCTGCTCAAAATGTGCTCCAAGGTACCATGCCTGGAGCACAGAGAACATTCTGGCACAGCCCCTTACTGCCACATCCCGATGTGTTGCAGAATCTTGTCTTCCTCCACTGCTGCTCTCACTGCGCCCTGAACTAGCTGGTGACTTCCCTTGCTGTTGGAGGTGTTGGCAGGGTTAGGGTTAGACAGGAGTTTTGGGAGATTAGAGATAAACTGAGAAGACCATGGGAATCTTTAACAAGTGCTGTTTCTGTGCTGTGATGATATAAATTTTCACATGTCTCTAGAGAAAACATATTTGGCTTCACAACACTGACTGTCAGTTTTGCTACAGTGCTAAAAGGAAACCTGAGGTTGTTCTGGTTTCCTTTAAAGAGAAGAAAAGACAGTTATAAACTTATGGAGGCCCTTTTGGTAATGTATCAGACTGTCCCTCTGGGTTAGTAGCCTTCATTTCTGCCAGAATACCACTTTCTTTCTAATCTTCATGCTTTCTTGCTTGAGGGTCCTAATCTGCATATCAAACCTCCTCTAATTCACCATCTACTTTCTCAGAGGGCCAGCAGTATTGAGGGCCATATGGTGTGAGGCATCTGCACCTTCAACAAGAGAGTCAATCTCAACAGGGCTTAGATTCTTATGCTAAGGGTTTTAATAATAAAGAATTACAATGTTCCCCAGGTGTGCAAAGTTTCCTTCTCACTGTGTATCACAAACATATGAAAGAAGATTGACAGGAAATGACATCATATGCGTCTCAAGTATGTCTGTTATAAATTCCCTTTTCCTGGTCACGAAGTCACCGAATACTTTTGTTTGTTATTTTACTCAGGCAGATTATTTGGCAGCCTTAGGTTATGGGTCCTGAGCATTCTTTACCTGTTAGGGTGCAGCAAAATCATTAAAATCAACATTGGGGAGTCCAGACAGTCCAGACTCTCCAATAACGCCAATGTGATATTCTCAAATTTCTATCATTTTTCATTATAAAACTCATTTCCACTTTGTCATTATGGACTCATATAAGAGTAATGGGTGGGTAATGGTAAAAGAGTCATAAACTTTCCAAATTCACTGTATTCATAGACATTTTAAGTTTCACTATATATTATATTATAGTTCAGCAAATTCCCCAAAACATACTGCAAAGCAAGATACAGCGGGACCTCTACTTACGAACGTCTCTACATGCGGAATTTTCAGGTTACTACACGTCTCAACGGGAAAATATTTCCTCCTGTTGTTATGAAAGAAATTTCAGGATACAAAAGGCAAAAACATGCTACCGCTGCTACTCGCAGTTCGCGGAGTTTAGTGAACATAAACATGCTTGTAGCTGTTCTGCCATTGGCTATCGCCTAGCAACGTCCTGTCATCCCATTGGCTAGGAGGGAGGTCAATATGTACAGGTGTGTGTATCCCAGCGTCGTCTTCGTTTAACTTTTATTCGCTATGGACCCCAGGAAAGTGATGGAAAAGTGAAAGAGAAGAAAAGAAGAAGAAGAGGAGAGCTTTTTTGTCCATACAAACGAAGCAAGAAATAAAAGAAAAGCATGAAAAAGGGATGCGTTTGGTTGATCTCGCCAAAGAATATGGCCGTAATACATCGACGATCAGCACGGTATTAATTAGATGGCGGTGTTACCACAAGTGTTAACGTTTGTTGCTAGTATTGACGGCTATTGTAAGATTAGCCTGTAATAATTATTTATGTTCCTGGAGAAGCCTTGCATTGTATTCCTACATTTATTATGTGGTAATCTAATTGTAACATGTATTTGTTATATGTTTTGATGCATTTTTATGATTTATAAAAAAATATGTCTGAATTTTTGGGGGCTTGGAATGGATTAGGGCATTTACATGAAAAATGCGTCTCTACTTACATAATTTTCAGGTTACGAAACAACTTCCGGAACCAATTAATTTCGTAAGTAGAGGTCCCACTGTACAACATAGACAACATTTTACCTCCACTGTGATTCTCACAAGTTTCTCCTTAATTTTTCTTTCATTTACCATCTTCAGCCCCATGGTGGCCTATTGAGTTATAACTATGACAATTCAAAGCTCTGTGGTCCACGTCATTCTAATGCTCCATTTACCTTGGTTATGAATCAACCAAAAGCCGTCATATTTCCATGAAAGGAATGTATTTGTAAAGTAATTTGGTTAAAAAGAACTGTTTGCCATTGATTTTTTGATTAAGTGTGCACAAATCAATACATCCAGCAGTTCCCTTTTGTTGATCTTTTCCTTAAAGGTATCAATTGTACGATTGATTTCTAGTATTTTTCTTCCATATCACTTGACTTCACTGACCATCTGCTATATTGAGTCTACATTAATGTATTGGAATAATTAAGGCATTCATTACTAACAAAAGTCAAAATGCTGACCTGGTCAATGCCCCTGCCTCTACACTGTAGGATAATGACCTCCAATAGCTTGGCAGCATGGCACTCTGAATCTTCACCAGCATCTATAGTCAGCACCTACAAAAGAAGAATGTCATGAAATTTACACAGTCTACACAGCAGCAAAAATGGTGCAACATGTTGGTGAAAATTTACTGAAAGTGCGACCAGCACAGTACTGCATTGCCCAACCTTTTTGCACATGTTATAGATCACTTCCAAATGTTTCGAGTTTGACAGGAGTGTTTCCGTATCAACAGTTACATAGTTGTGCAAGAGAGGCATCATATCTGCAAAATAAAGACAAGGCCTTTATTAAAATCACCATTTATTTTTTTTGCGCCGCATATATAAGCCGCGTGTAGACACCTGTATCCGCCTGGTATATACATATAATACAATAGCAATAAATATGGAATTTATAAATGTTACTATTGGTAACTATAAATATGAATACCCTACGAGGTCTGTACAGGTATGTACATGATAATACAATACTGTAGTGCAGTATTACAAAGACAATGGGTGTAGATATGGTATGGAGTTCAACAGTATGATAGCTGAGGGGAAGAAGCTATTTTGGTTCTGTTTGTTCTCCCAAGAAGCCTGCGATACCTTTCCCCCAAGCAAGTGATTGTGATTGGGGTGAGACGCATCATTCTCATACTCATGACTTAATGGCTCTGCATCCACTCAGAATGCCACACTGCCTCTTTCAGGTATAATTTCCAATCAAAAGCAACAGCTGAGTCCCTATACAACAGACCCACTCTCAGAAACCATGGTAACGCATCTCCACATAACCACAACCCACAGTGTCCCTTCAGCCTCCATGCCTGCCAGGTTGTCATCACAAGTATCCCCGATAGATCCAATAGCAACAGCCATATACGTGCATTATCAGTTGTAGCTCATTGAGGGGAATGATAGTAGAGTCCTGTCCTGTCTATGTAGATCAGGGGTGGGGAACCCCCGGCCTCCAGGCCGTATACGGCCCGCGAGACCATTTCTACCGGCCCGCAACGCAAAAAGATTTTTATATTTTATTTGTGCACTTATACAGTGGGACCTTGAATTACGAACGTCTCTACATGCGGAATTTTCAGGTTACGACATGTCTCGACGGGAAATTATTTCGAAATATTTCGCTACGAAAGACATTTCAGGATACGAAAGGCAAAAATACGCTACCGCTGCTAGTCGCGGAGTTTAGCGAACGTAAACCTGCTTGTAGCTCTCGCTCTGCCATTGGCTGTCGCCTAGCAACTTCCTGTCATCCCATTGGCTAGGAGGGACGTTTCTATTTATGTAATTCTCAGGTTACGAAACAACTTCCGGAATCAATTAATTTAACGTAAGTAGAGGTCCCGCTGTAGTATGAATGAATAAAAAAAATCAGGAAAAACGTATCGGCAGACATTCGTTTTCTGAGATAAAACAGACGGTTATGTTATGTCCGAGTCAACGTCAGGGTCAGTGAACGCAGCATGTGGTGTACGTAGTGGGCCGGACTGATTGACACAGAAAAAAATGATGCATCGTGACGACTGTCAAGAAAAGGAAGGTGTATGCAGAATGCCGTGTATTCCAGGAGAAATGGACAAAGAGAAGCAGTTCCAACCATCGCATTTGGTGTAGAAGTGCAGCAATTATTGTTATTATTATTGTCTTTATTGTTATTATTATTGTCTTTATCTTTCTTTCTTTTCATTTATTTTCTTGATTATCTTGTTGTATTGCAGTTTTTGTGAGTAGAGGCCTCAAACAGCGAGTAGAGGCCTCAAACAGGCCCGGGTCTCTTGCCTCAATTCTGCACCTCTTTTTTTTTATTGTTTTGTATGATTGTGTAAACATATTTTACTTGTTTGTCATTTTATTCTATTTTTTGGTGATTTTATATGCATGTGTGCTAAATAAATAATTCAAATTCAAATTCAGCAATCATGAGACTTAGTAACACAGTGGTTATAGACTTTTTTTTCGTCTTTTTTTGCATCCCTAGGTATGTGTTCATAATACTGTAGTACGGCCCTCAGAGGACTTTATAAAAATTGAAATGGCCCTCGATATGAAAAAGGTTCCCCACCCCTGATGTAGATGGTCCCAGCAGTACCAGTTTATAATAAAACACTGAGTATATTTAAGGTATGGACTCTCCACTCACCTCTACATCAAGGGCACACCAAATAAGGCCGACTGTGTATCAGCATTTCTAAAGAATCAAATCTGATACACAACTCATTCTTTGTAACTTGCTTGTTAGTTGTGCCCCAAAAGCAATCTAACATGGCTTAAATGTCTTCATAGCTTAATATCAATTTTACCAATATTGACAGATTCACATGCATATTATACTAATATAGTCAACAATCCTCGTCCATAGTCTCGTCACCTCCCGTTTAGATTACTGTAACTCCCTCCTCTTCGGTCTCCCTCAAAAATCTGTCCACAAGTTACAATTGGTCCAAACTTCAGCTGCCCGCATCATCACCAGAACCCCATCTTCCCAACAACTCCACTGGCTTCCCATCACTTTCCGGATCCAGTACAAAATCCTTCTACTCACCTTCAGAGCCATCCACAAACTCGCCCCTCCTTACCTGTCTGACCTCCTCCACATCGTCATGTCAACACGCCCCCTCAGATCCTCCTCCTCCCCCAACCTCACTGTGCCCCCTGCCCGCCTCAGGACCATGGGGGGCAGAGCTTTCAGTCGCTCCGCTCCTCACCGCTGGAACTCCTTATCACCAGACATTCGAAACACCGACCATCTCCCCGTATTTAAATCAAAACTCAAAACACACCTTTTTCGTCTGGCTTACTCACTGCACTTCCCTTAATTGTTTTCTTTGTTTATGTTTATGATTAAATGCTGCTTTGTTGATTTTATGTATGTATGTATGTTGCTATCTGATAGACTACACTATTTTCTCTCTCTCTCTCTTTCATTCTCTCTCCTGTCTCCTTCTTTTTCTACTCCTTTACCCGGCCGACTACCAGCAGGATGGTTCCTCCTTGTAAGCCGGGTCCTGCTCAAGGTTTCTTCCTGTTAAAGGGAGTTTTTCCTTGCCACTGTGCTCACCTGGAGGCCCAGGCTGTGGGTCTCTATCTCTGTAAAGCACCTACTGACTATTTTTTGTTGTAAATGATGCTATAGCAATTGTTATTGAAATTTTAACTGTGAAGCTGACCTATGATTTTAAATTGTAAATAGTGTTTAACTGTTGCATAGATGTACTGTAAAGTGTCCTTGGGTGTCTTGAAAGGCGCTTTGAAATAAAATGTATTTTTATTATTATTATTATTATCATTATTATAACAATTAAAACTGAAGGCTTAAAAAGCACTTTGTGAAACATAAATGAAATCACGGACACTTTTGTATCCCCCTAAAGGCTAAACTTGCACAGGTGCAGCACATCAGATGTGCCAGAACAGAACATCATTACATAGCAGGAGGCCACTTTGGTGATTTTTAAAATGACCCGGACCATCATACTGAAACAGAAAATCTGTCTGATGCCATCAGAGAGAAGATTATTGGTCTGCTAGCAATTTCAGGTCTTCATTTACTAGAGACGCCTTTAACACTAAAACCAGCAGCAGAGCAGTGGGGACACTGGTTCATCACTGAACTGAACCATTCGTAGGTGTCTGTATTTGCATATTTTCAAAATGCGCATAGCTTCAAAGGACCAGCTTCACTCTGTACATTAGCTTTAGTCAAGTAAACTAACACTGGAAAGTGGAACAATCATTCCATCCACTCTGGTTTTTAAATAATACCTGCTGGATATAGTTGTCTTACGTACTAAAGATGATCACATTGGAGAAATAGATACCTGTAAAATAGTCAAAACAGTCATGTTGGAAGACCTCGTACAGGACTCCAAGAAGCTGCCACATCTGGGGGGAGATGGTCTGACATGTGAGACCAAACGCCAGCGACAGGATCTCTTCATAGAACTCTGCAGAGACAATAAAAGCTGTACATTCACGTACATAAACATAAAAGCACCACATCTTCTGAACAAGACCAGAAAGCGTGAGGTCTATTTAACTTCATACAGTTTATCTGCTTTTTTCTATGAACTACTTGCTTACAAGGTCTGTATGTGTTGAGCTGAATGCCCACAGACCAGCACAGTCACGTTCACCTTGTGTGCTCATCAGTGTTGGGGAAGTCATTTTGCTGCAATACACACACACCTGCCATACCTATGATTGGCTTCTGCAGGACAAGGCCAATCACCTGCAAACAAATCCCTTCGAGCTGCTGAGTGATCTGAAAAGAAGATTAAACAAGGTCAACCGACTCAGATACAACAATTGTGAAAACACAGCACGCAGGATTTTGAGAATGCGTTGATGAATTGGTGAGTCAAAGACCTCCTTGTGGTCTTCCATGACAGTGAGGATGGTGTCAATGGTGCTCAGGACACCCAGTGCCATTACAGTCTTGTCCTCATTTTCCACATACTCATCACTTTGAAGAACTCTGATGAATATTTCAGCCTGGCAAACACATAATGGTAGATTTTTAGAACAGTAAAGACTTTCTTGATAATTAATATATTTAATGACAGAACAAACATTTCATTAAACAATTACTAAATCTCTCAAATTCAGGACCACATCAGCCCAGTGGCACGGTATTTGTCGGTTTTACACAAAGGAAGTGGATTTTTGAGGAGTGTCTGTGAGCTAAATCACAAGAGTTTAGCTGTAGCTCAGCACTCTGTCGGACTGGGTCAGAAATAAAGTTGTAAAAGGTGTTTATGTTGTCCTGCTACCAGGTTCTGCGTCATGTCCACAGCGATGATGGCCACCTCCTGATTGTACTCGCAGATCATTTTCTGAATGACATTGGTTAGGTCATCGTTCTCTGTCTCTTTCACCACATGCAGCAGCTCCTGCATGATTGGGCGGATGTACGGCCTCATGTACATCTTGGCTACGCACAGACACACAAAAAAAACATACAAAAAAGCTCTTGATGAACCCTTTAGGCCTTTTTTAGTCATTAATTAAACAAACACAAGCTAAAAAATTAAATGAAAATATCTATGAACACAGGTCAAAATTGAACAAAGTTGGTGGCCTCAAAGCAAGAAGGTTGTGGGTTCTTTGTCGATTTACTCTGCTCTCACCTAGGTTTGGCTAGGGTAAGGTTAGGTAAGGTAGGTTAGGGTAGGGTAGGGTAGGGCATCATTACATTCCCCCACTGATATTTGTTTGCCAATACCACTTTATGTTTAAGTTCAAACAGTAGAAAATCTCGCTCACATCATAATTCGACCAAAACAGCACTAAAACAACTGGAAAATTCAAACTGATGATGGGACAGCAAAAGACCTTACAGCAGTATCTTCTGTATCTGTACATTTAGTCAATGTCACAAACCTTGTTCCTGATTGCTGATCAGTGTCTGCAAAGCAATGGCAGCTTCCACCTTAACAGGCATCTCTTGGTTCTCAATAAGGTTGTGTTTGACCAGCTCCACAGCGTTTCTTAGCACTAACTCATTGTGGAAATGCAGCAGACTGAAACAGTGCAACAGCCAGCAGGACTGAGAAAAACAAAGTAGAAATAGCAAGACTGAGACATGCCTTTTTTTCAGCTAAAGAAATGTACAAGTAGGGAGGAAGGTCAGCACACCCTGGCTCTCAGGTAACCCATGGGTGAGTTGAGCAGAGGGAAGACATAGTTTTGCAGCATCAGCTCCATCTGTTCCCTGTACATCCGTTTCTGTAGAAACAGATAAACACAATGAAAACAAAAAATACCAACATGGACAGAAGTTGTAAATAACCCCACAAACTCCCAACAATCTGTCAACATGTGAACCTTCAGTAAAAGCTCAGCAAGTGTTCCAATGCAATGCAGAGCTCCGTCCTTCCTGTGAGGGTCAGCACAGGGGTCAACCAGAATCTGGTGGCAAAACTCCATCATCTGAGGAAGAACCTGATGACGGCAAGACAAATGTGAAGACAGAACAAAGCTGTTCTGATTTCAGGCTGGTTTTAATCTACTTTAGGAAAAAAAAAAAAGAAATCTCTATGTGATGTCAGAGGCACAGCCCTACTCTAACCCTCAGATTAGTGGCTTTAACAATAATTTTCACAAAAAACTATGAATAAGAATTTATAATCTATATCTGAAAAATACTAAGATGTAGTAATCAAACATGTATCTGCAGCTTGTAACATGCTGCTGTAAGGGTGCTGCTAAAGTCAAGAACTGGTAAAAATGATGGCAAAATGCAGACACAATTATTTGATTATTTTCATCATCGTGGTCTTTTTATTAGAGATTACCTGTTTTTACAGACAAATTTCCTGTATATCTGGAGCTCTACGACCCTTTGGTAAAGGAATAGTTCAACATACAACAGAAAGAAAATGGTAACACACACACACACAGATGCTCACCTCCTTCCTCTTGCGGGCTGCTTTAAACAGGAGGCCCTGGGCTGCAGAGGCTGGGGAGGTGTGCTCGTCATACAGGTCTAGAATGAAGGAAGTTCAAAGAAACAACATACTTTTGGTCCAGCCCCACTTAGAACAAAGGTATGTATCTACTACTAGAGGGTGGGAGGGTGAGGTTTTTTTTGGCTAATCACTGATCACTGAAGACATGATGAATAGATCATGTCCGCAGACCCACATGTCTGCAGCCACTCTTCTAGATGTCTTGCTTTGCTCCCCACTGCTATCTATGTCATTGGACATAGCACTTTGGAACTGTCTTTTTAAGGTACACACAAACTTGCTTCAACTGTACATATGTACATGCACCATGGATATGTTCAGTCCTTGTCAGAATTAAGATCATGGTGCCACCCACCAGGCCAGGAGGGTCTCAGCCCCCCTTATTGAGATATGACCCCCCGCCGCCAAAAACATGATTTGTCAAATTTGGGGGTCTCTTAAATGTGTTGAACCATGTTTACTGCCATGTATTACAGTCTAAAGAAAACAGAAAACCTTGCGAGTTTAGGATTCACAAAGCAATGAAAGAGGAATCTGAGGAGCAGCCAAAGGTTAGTTCTTGGGCAGATTTAGTAAATCTTTAAACTGGTGCAACTGATGGTGTAAACTGAGGGAATACTCTAGATTTATCAGAATCAGACCTCACTGGACCTGGAGGAAAATCCTTCAGTTGGAAGCTTCAGCAAGTAAATCTCGGTATTTTTATGTCATTTGAATAAAATGTTCAAATTGTAGGCACATGTAAACACCATATCAGAATAGATCACATCCCATGAAAACATCAGATCAGAGTAGATCATGTCACACATAAAAAGATCAGAATATATCATGTCACATGTAAACACCAAATCAGAATAGATCACAACACATCTAAACTCAGGGGCCTCCTTTATCATTGTTAAGGCACTTTTTTTTACACCCTTTTTCTCCCATTTTTGCATACGCACTTTTCTCCACCAAATTTTCAATCCATCAAACCAAAACCTGACGGAAAGAAGTTTGTACACACCCTCCCTGACCATATTGGCCCCTGATTTACACCTTTTTTGAAGACAGGAGGAGTGGTTACACCGGTGCTGAGTCAGTGAATTACAACATGTGAGTGAGAGAGGAAGGGGGGATAAAGGGACAGATTAAATATGATTAGTCTTAAATAAAAAAAAATAAAAAATACTGGGTATACACACATACACACGCCCACACGCAAAACTGGACAACAATATTCACACACTCCTTTTTTTCAACGCCACATTAGTCAAACCATGGCCTCGGTGCAGGTCCATGATGGAGTCCACAGAGGAGCTCCATCTGCAGGTTGACCATGGCGGAAGCAACTGTGGAGTCGAGGGTTTCATTGAGGTGCTGCTGCTGCTGCTCAACCTCCAGGAGTGAAGCTGCTGTCTGACCCTCCAGGAGTTAGCAGTTTCCTCTGGCCCTCCAGGGTCTCCCTCTGACCCTCTGACCATCAAGGGTCTCAGGCCACAGATCAGAATAGATCACGTCACATGTAAACACCAGGGGCCTCAGTGATCAATCCTTGTGTAAAAAAAGGTGTAACTATGGAGTACACTCAAAATCTGAAATGTGCATCACCAAAAATATCCACCACCTTCAGATCAATCAAACTGGGCGTACGCTCAAGTCCCCACAGTTCTCATAAATGCTTCCTGCAGCCACAGACTTGTGGGTATAAACACGCCTCAGACTCCGCCCCCTCCATCCCCAAACACAACCATAGATGGCCAATGGGAATGAACCCTAATTATAAATTAGCCATCACAGGAATATGTGGAGAGACATTGGAGGGAAAACCAAGAAAAAGGAGGAACTTCTCTGAAACAAAGATACACACTTGTTGATGGTCCAGACCAAGAAGAAAGTCCTCTTTGGATCAATTCTGGATTGTTGATCACAGTTCAGTGAAATCCTATTATTAATTTAAGAATGACACATGAACACCTTCTAATGTTGAACCAAACAACTGCCCCTCCAGAAATAAAGACTCTCATCTAATCAGCCAGGGCCTCAGCAACAAGAGGAAAAACACATTGGAGGGACAGAACGCAATCTGAGAAGGAGGGAGCAGCACCAGGGAGAGAGATGGAGGTCTCACTGAGACCCTGGAGGGTCAGAGGGTCAGAGGAGACCCTGGAGGTTCAGAGGGAGACCCTGGAGGCTCAGAGGAGATCCTGGAGGTCTCACTGAGACCCTGGAGGGTCAGAGGGTCAAAGGAGACCCTGGAGGGTCAGAGGAGACCCTGGAGGGTCAGCAGTCAGAGGGAGACCCTGGAGGGTCAGAGGAGGCCCTGGAGGGTCAGAGGGAGAGCCTGGAGGGTCAGAGGAGACCTTGGGGGTCAGAGGAGACCCTGGAGGGTCAGAGGGAGACCTTGGAGGGTCAGAGGAGACCTTGGAGGGTCAGAGGTCAGAGGGAGACCCTGGAGGGTCAGAGGAGACCCTGGAGGGTCAGAGGGAAACAGCAGCTGCAGCGCCTCAATGATACCCACAATGGCACAGTTGCTTCATGGTCAACCTACAGGCCATGACAGAAGCAGAGGAGACCGTGGGGGGTCAGAGGAGACCCTGGAGAGTTAGTGGTGTTGACACAGGGGGTCACAGATCTCACCGAATCACTCACCCTCACTTTTCCTCTCTCACTCACACATTGTAATTTAGCATTGGTGTCACCAACTCCTCCTGTCTTCAAAAAAGGTGCAAATTGTGGTACGCCATGGTCAGGGAGGGTGTGAATGTACACACTTCTTCCCATCAGGTTTTGGTTTGATAGATCACTTCCCATAGAAACAGCAGATCAGAGCAGATCATGTCAGATCAGAATAGATCACTTCACATGTAAACACCAAATCAGAGTCCATCATGTCAAATGTAAACAGTTGACATGAAATCTTCAAACAGAATATTTCAATTAGAATGAAGTCTCCATGTAAAGGCAGCCATGATGTGAGACCAGACCCAGATAAGCTGATGAGCTAATTTGATTATTCGTATTTCATCTTGAAAATTGGTATACACTAAAATATACTGACCAAAAAAAGTGCCAAAAAACTATCAGGCTTCTGCTCCAGAAGTTGCATCTGTCACTGATACAATGCATTGCAGTTGGTTTGAAATATGACTGCATCTGCTTCTCAGATGTACTGATGCTACAGCATCAGTTTTGGTGTAGATCAAAGAGGGACCCCTTTAACGTGCAGGCGGGTTACACAACACACATGAAAGGACAATGACATTTCAGCTAATTGAGAGCTTTCTCATTTTCAAATGGATCGCATCAGTTTAATGGTTGAATTTCACATTACTTACTGAATTTCATGCGAATGTACTCGTATGGATCCTCCTGCCAGAGTTTCTCATCCTCATCTTTGTAACACATGAGAGGGAAAATGACTTCTTGACAGATAGCCTGTGAGAGATAACAGACAAATGGTCTTTTGTTAGTTAGCATACATGTAAACCTGCAACTCTAAAAGGAATCATCACCCAGAAATCCCTTGTTAACTTTCCTTGTTGAAATGTGTATATTGGTGTTAGACCTCAGGTGAAACGCCTGAAAATCTTTAGTTTGGAAGTGTGTCTTCTTTCGGCTATGTTAGACATAATAAGACACATTCGGTTGGGTTGTATAAAAGACCTCAGCAGACGGTTGTCATTTGTAAAGTGTAAAGTGGGTTAGGGTTAGTGTTTCAGTGTTTTGAGCTCTGATTAACATTTCGAGCCTGAATGTTTCACTAATCTGGAACAATACCAGGAGAAAATTAGTTTACTGAGTATCTCCACTGGTGTAACTTTCTGTTTTCTGTGTAACCCTGAAGTTACGTAGACAGACAGCAGCTACCTGCCTCTAAATTTAGCTCCTGGTCCCGCCCTCCGTTCCTCTGTTCTTTTTGCGGCCCATCAAGGTGTGCCTCATTAGCATAATCACAACATACAAATACCCAGAAATCAAAATCTCATGAGTACTCTTGTGAGAGAAAGTCACAGTTTCTGTCTGTCATTTATTATTATTTTTTTCTTTCATCTTTTTCTGATTTTCTTTTTCTTTCATCTGCCTAAACAAAAGGAAAAAACAATGGGGGCAGGGCTTTAATTCTGTTAGACTAAGGCTGTTTGTCTCTGGCATGAGGATGATACGATACGAATTCACTGTCCAAAATCTGATACATTTAAGATAGATATTTAGTATCTACCAATGTGATTCACAACTCAAGTGTGATTATTCATTAATCAAGTAAAATTAAACCTCTTGCTCCGAGCCTAATATTCATTTGTTAATTGATTGACATCATTGGAAGGATTTGATGGATCCAGTATGGCCGGAAATAATAAGAATTCTGCTCTGCAGGAATCCATCAGGCCCAGAACCCTGGTTACACTCTCAACCTTACATGATTGCAGAGAATTAGTTTCTTCAGTAGATTGTCTCAAGACTCTCCTACCGGCATGTGTGGCTTCATCTGTTTCCAGGTGAGCGAATGGGAAAGGCCTTGGTTCAGGTAATTGATACACTGCTGCAGGATGCGAGGAGTCACATACTGCTTTTGTCGATGCTGGTCCATCACCTTTAGTATGACCTGGAAAGAAAACAGCCCACACAGTGGCAACACTCAAACCAAAGCCAGCAGATTCCGTGTAAAAATACATCCAGGGGAATTCAACACATTTACCTGGAGTATACCCACTGCATAGGTCTTCAGGAAAAAGTGAGCAAAGTCAGAGTACTCCTTTGTCACATTACCAGGGCTTCCATACCTGTAGATCCAATCAGAAATATGTATATATATGATGAATGTTCTAGTAAAGAAGAGGCTGAGAGCTCACCTTTCAAACAGCCTCGTAATGATACGCAACGCCCACTTCTTACACTTCCACCAGGCCAACTCAGGACGGTCATCCTCATCAACTTCCAATGTCTCCTGACAAGCAAATACACACACCACCACCGATGAACACACACATACTATAGAACGATCACTTTAACAGAAAAAGTGGAAAAACAGAAATATGCTTGTCATTTGAGGAAAGCTGCTGACAATCAGACACATACAAGTTCTGTTCAACATTCACACTGATGAAAACCCCACATTTTCAACGATGCACAAGGTTTTTGTCACTAATGTGTCTTACTGATGGCACAGCTCGATCCATTATGTCTCTGAAAATTTCCATCCACTGAGTCATCACCGTGTTGTTGATCAGCTGGAAAGGCAGAGAGTACTGCAGAGAAGCAACACGGTCCATTAAAGTGGGGTCATTGGGAACATCACAAAGACACATGAAAACAGAGGAAAAGCAATATACTGTTATACTGATATGTTCCATCTATCTGCATCCTTAATATATTGTTATATAAATATACTCTCTGTACATCTATTGTTGCGTGATGGGTTAAATGTAAGATGAATGGAATCCATCTCTACCTGAATAAGAGCATGGAAGATCTTGAGAATTTGCTTCTGGATTAGAACAGAGAAGATGCTGGAGTCAGCCAGCACTTGACTAATGAGCTGCTGAATCCTTGGGAGGAAGATATGCATCGCTGCAAGCAAAGGCTCCCTTTCATCTGCCTTCCTGTACCTTCAGTACACAGACATAAAACAATCAAAAGGCATCTTTAAATCTGCCGTATCTGCATGAACCACACAACAATGACAAGCTTCAAACACATTGACACAATTGGAGAGAGACTAAAGTAAATAGATTATTGGAGGACAACCGTTACAGTGCCAGCGGTGGTTCATTCTCATTATCCCTTCACAAACATTGAAGACATAATCAAAACTATGATAGGCATGACGTGGCTCCACAGTCCTGCTCCATGTGTGATGAGATAGAGGAACATCAAACATCTACTCACTCATATGTTTTAACCAGCTGGTAGAGAACCAGCAGGGCGCCGTACCAACTGCCACTGTTCTGAGACTGCAGATACATGCCGATTTTGTCCACAATAGCCGTCCAGCGTCCAGGGAAATCGTGTTTAATGATGGCTCGTAAACACATGGTCAGTTGGACGCTACAAACAAAGGTTTGAAATAGTCATTATGGTGTAATGAAGAGTAACAGGTAACGTGTGGATTACCTGCAGGACGTTCTTCACATTCCCATTAAGAGAAACAGTCAACACTAGCAGCAACAGCTTCACGGTCTGGTCTCCCAGTTAACACTCACAGCATCATGGGTTTTAGAGATGATGGGATAAAAAAGAGAAAAAGAATCCCTCTCTTTTTTTTCCTTGAATCACATTGAGGACTTTTCTGAAAATGAGGCCGAAAACCGAAAGGACTCATGATGGCAATTATTAGTCGCGTCGCATTTGTGGCTGAGACTGACTAATATTAAGGTATTTAAATTAATAAATGAATATTTACGCTTCAAATAACAAATCAATTGGAAAATTATGAGAATATTTATTCTGCACTGGCACTCTAACAACATAAAATAAACATTCTAAATCAACTGTTTAACTACCTGAATAAGGTACAGGCCGATCCTGCGTGGCTCAGCTACCACTCAGAAGTGCTACTGTGTGGTTCTGGTCCCACCCCCTCATTTCATTCAAGTGTCAAACCTCCGTGTTATCACCCAATCGTCTGTGGAGAGACGTCACTTTGGACTACAGGGCAGCATCATTTGTAGTCAGACGAAGGCGTATTTGGGGAAAGGGGCGTGGGTGGAGGAGCAAGCAGCAGATCTAGCTTTTGACCTCATCCTATGCAGCCACCCACAGACTGTAATGATGGAAATATTTTCAGATGGACCCTTAGATCATATTTTAGGATGATGAGCTTTAGCTGTTGACACGTTACAAGTTGTGTAAAAAGATTATTGAATGTGTATTTCATAATTGAAAATGAAGGGGAGTGAAAGGAGCCAGGGCTTTAGAAGACTGCCCCCCAGTGGGCCCATGTAGTATTGCATTTATAGTCACTTGTAGGTGGCTTCACCTTTCAGCCCAGATGACTCTGTACATCTTTTATATACACTCATTTTTTTAGAAACACTGGGACTAAACCATAGCATCTCTCCAATGAATGAGCTTGGCGAAAAAAGGACCCTCTGCTGCTCATCTGAAGTCATGAACGCTGAGCTTCAACAGCTTTAATAACTGAGATGCTGCAGGAGCAGATTAGAAGAAGGCCTGTCAGTAGGAGCTGATTCTTGTGGACAGTGTTAGTTAAGGAATTGGAAACAAGGGTACAGCTTTGACCATTTCTTTTGAAGACTGTCAACATGTGTTTGTGCTGGTTCTGATGAAGCTTTAAAGATTAGGCCTGTCAGTCCCCAATATTTTCAACCCTGGATGGCTTTCTTGTTCTTCGTAAATACATTGGAACTCACAGTTATTTCAGAGCAGGGAACTGTTATTACTGTAAAACTGAATACAAAGGTTATGGTTGTTTTCTCTTTGATGGTTTTCTCATATTTCCCCAATTACCTGAAGTGAATTTCCACTTTTAAATATTAATAAAATAAAATACAGAGTAATGTCACCTTAATAGGTTCTGATGTTATTTTATTTCATGCATTTTTACATTCAGTTTTGAAAAATGGTGATCAAACACTGCAGCGGCAGGCTGAGCTTCCAATTCCCACGTGTGGAAAGACCTCATGGTGGTTCTATGTGCTAGCGCAGTGTTAAGGCTGTAATATGCTGATGTACGGTCCTCCTACCGTATGGACTCGGGGCAGCGGATGATGGCCTCCACTATGTGGTCTCTGATTTGTTGTCGGTCGTTCTCGTGGATGTTGAAAGGAAAGACCACCTCTCCCAGGGAGGGCTCCCGATCCTGCCAGTACTGGCTCACCATGTTCTTCAAGTAGATAGCCGCTACACACAGACGTGAAAATGGGCAACATTTGGAGCAATTTCTTCCTTATTTAGTGGTCCTTTCTTTTATGTCTTAATAAATGTTCATGTGTTTAGATCTGACAGCTATTCTTCTATGTTACCAAAGCAAACCCATCAAGTTAATTCAAATGAAAAACATGACTTATATTAAGTCATAGTAAACATATATGGACCTACCTCGTGGTTAATAATGTCATGTAAAAATGGGTAAGAGCACATGAGGGCCTCACAGAAGCAGAGAGAGAAGTGAGATGCTGAACATGACCTTGACAGTCTTACCTGCCTGGCGAACAGGAAACTCCACCTGTTCTGACATGATGACCTGAAGCAGCGTCGGGGCAAAGTTGATAATTTTGTAGGACTGAAGCACACAAAATAGAGCCACTGAGAGAGCACATTCTTGAAAACAGACATTCATCTATTTACATGCACCTCATATGTGGTGAAAAATATCAGGATCCCATCACTGAAAGAGCATCATCATCAATTAACCTTGTAAACAGTGGAAAACTTTTCAGAGCTTTTTTTCCCATTTTGTTGCAACCCTAAAGCGGTTACGAAGTCTCTATACCGACAAAAGACAAGACAAAACTGAACTTTAAAGAAATGCAAAAAGCTGAGACTAAGACAGTTATCTTTGGCTCAGCCAGAACTCCATTTTCCTAGATTATGAGATGTTTCTGCAGTTTTGGAGTTTACTTCTAGTAAATTTAATGAGCCTGATGTGATTTGGAAAGATAAACACATGCATGGAGTATATGTCTCACTACTGACAATGCATATTAAAGCATATAAAAGCCAAGGCATAAGGTCAAAAATACACGAGAGCTGTGTATCTGGTCAGAGATCTGGGCACTGAACGTACCCAACAACACTGTGGCCTCCTCACCCTGAAAAAGGAAGAAGTTTGGACCAAACGGGACACTTAACAAATCTTGCCTTTTGACCAAACAGCAATTTGGGAAGGTAGTGACCCAAGGGTGGTGACCCAAGGGTGCGAGAACCTTCCAGAAGTTCAACCTACAGTGCAATGTGGCAGAGTGGCCTATCCCCAATGAATACACAAGAAAGTCCACCTGTAGCTCACAAAAAGCACCTCCAGCACTCTCAGAGTGTGGGAAACAATATTCTCTGTTCTGATGAAACCAAGAACAAACCTTCTGTCATTAATTCAAAGCATAATATTTAGAAGAAACCCGCCAGCGCTCCTCCCTACATTCAAACATAGTGATGGCAGCATCATGCGTCAGCAGCTGGGACAGAGACTGGTCCGGCTTTAGAGAAAGCTGAATGGAGCAAAGTATACAGATATAATGAATGAGCCTGATCCCGAGTGTTCAGGAGCCCTGACTGGGCCCAAGGGTCAGCTCCCACAAGGACAATGAGAGCCAGGACAGCACAGAGCTGGAGCTGGAACATCCAGAGGTGTGACCAAAAGGCCAGGCCAGGCCACACCGACTTTGTCCAGCAGGCGATTCTTTATGGAAAATATAGGCAATGTTCCCCATCAATCACACAAAGACAGATGGTTCCCAAACTACATCTACTGGTAAGAAGGTCTTTGACCCTCTGACGAGGGGCTGGCCTGCAGACATCACCAAACACACACCAGGCTCACACACACACACACACACACACACACGCTTGGTTGCTCCATCACACTGTGAAAGCTCTTCTTGATAGAAGGTTCACATGTGACAGTCTTGACACTGACAGTTCTGCTGCCAACAAAGTCCTCCAGCAAGACTGGTTTGGTAATGGTCAGTTGTGGTCCAGGGAGAACTATTCCTGGGGGCTGCGCAGGCCTTCACGTCCACGGAGACACCTTCGGGTCCCTTCAGGGCCACGCCCAGCCTCCTGTGTGTTGACGCTGTTGCCTGGCACCTCTTCTTCATCATCATCATCATCATCCTGTATCATCGTGTGTGTCTGACTGATGACCAAACATATACAGGTGCAACAGTCCAGCATCCTTCACCAGGGAGGAGCTGGGGCGTAACCATGACAACCCTGAACCTCTCAGATCTGTAAAAGCTGATGGACATCAGCTCCTTTTGGTGGAGACAACACGACGACAAAGCGCTAAGGCCATGCCAGGACAAAGATGAAGAAGACGATGGAGGGCTCCTGTCCAGGATAGGACCTGCCCCTGCTCCAGGTTCGGGACGGATCCACAGACCAAACCCACTCAGGGGTCAGGAGGAAGCAGCTTTGACCATGCTGGACTTCAACATCTGGACAGATTCTGTCAAATACATGCTGGACTGACTGGACAACATCTGGACAGATTCTGTCAAATACATGCTGGACTGACTGGACAACATCTGGACTGACTGGACAACATCTGGACTGACTGAACTCCTGTCAGAGTCGCCTGGGGTTCGGGTTTGTCTCCTCTTCCTTTTGGAGTCCTGAGTTCCTGACAATGGGGGGTTGGTGGGCCCCTGTGGTCCTCGGGCTCCAGCAGACATCACAACGAGCCCAAACGGGACTGCTTCTTCCTAAATGTCAGACTTCAGCTTGAGAAGAGCTCACCCACCTGATTGAGTTCGTTTTCCGCCGCTATCCTCATGTTGGGGTCTATGGTCCCCTTGAGAGCCTGAATGATCCTGTTGGGGTCCATGGTGCTGTTTTTGTCGCGTCAGAGAGACTTTAATGAGAGCTCAGAGGCTCTTTTGTCTCCCCTAACCCTAACCCAGGCGTCAGAATGACTTTAATGAGAGCTCAGAGGCTCTTTTGTCTCCCCTAACCCTAACCCTTTAGCCAAACCTTCAACACCTAACGGCTCCAGTCACGATGCTCATGGTGGCCGCGGCTCATCGTCGGGCCGCTGTTCGCGATGCTGCGCGGCTCATCGTGACAGAAAAGAGTTTAGTTAGTCTGAAAACGAGCAGTTTGATCAGTGAGCTGCTCGAAGCTCCACAAACATCTGACGTGAAGAACCTTTACGACTTTGATCTTCTTCTTTGATCCTCCAGAGCGAGGCGCGCCTCCACCGCCCCCTGCAGGAGCGGCCCGGCGCTGCCGCCACCACACATGAACCACATTCAGCTCTTTGAATAAAGGGCAGCACAGTGTTGCTGAACCCACAACCATGGTCGGGTTAATCCTGTCAGAACGAACCACAGAACCATTGAATAGTTGAAATCAAGGTCAACTGATGCATCATTCACAATCCATGTCCAACCCAACAGAAGATAGGTGCAGCAACAAAGCATGTCCAGCAAAGACAAAGACACAGTTTCAACTCTAATTTTTCTCAGTACTTTCAAACCACCAAGATTAGAAGCACTCTGCATAACATTTCTACAATTACATAGAATTTAATACTGTAGATTTCCCAAATTTTGACAGTGTTGCACATCAGATACTTCTGGACTAAACTAATAAAATGCTCAAGCTAATTATGACAATTACAAGTGACCAACATTTCAGGTAACATACAGGAATTATGCAAACCTGTGGTCGTCAGGTTCCATTGGCTGTTAAAAACAATGACAAATGCAGGTCACATTAGTGCAGTGAAAAGCTGTCTCGGAATCTCCAGAGGACAGGACAATGTTTGGAAGGATTAGTCCAGTAGAGGTGATTTAGACAGTACATTACTCAACTTTGTTGTGCCTTGTCCGCTTTCTTAAAGTTTAACTGCAATTATGGTTAATAAATATACAAGTTTCTTTGTGGTCCAACTCAGTGACAGCACAAGTGTGAATATTTAAGAGACTTTGTAAACTACAGACAAGGAGAAACAGTCCAGTCCCTGTAAAGACGAACAGCACACATTTAGAATAATGCAGGGCCCACTGAAGTCAAAATTACCCATTTGGTAAAATAAACGAACACACAAACTCAGCTGCTCATTTATTTAAGCCCATGAAGGAACAGAGGATCTCTCCGGTGGTCAGTGCAACAAATTTGCATCAAGTGAACTGTCACCACACCCATCACCAACGCAATCTCTCCTTTTTAAAGATTTATGGAATCACCAAGAGCGCACACACAAGAGCAACTCATCCAACACACTACAGGTGTGTCAAATTCCTTAGAGGAAAAAACTACCGTCTCACATGTTTGCAACCCTGAAGGTTTGGTTTTAAAAGGGCACCAATGATTCACAACCAAACGCATCTTTCAGCATCCGCCATAAACCTGTGAGAAAAGGACCACTTAATCCTGATAAAGTAAGAACCCTGAAAAAGTGCTGTACTTCCAGGTGCTGCCATAGATGGCGCCACGATGCAAACGGAGCCAAACTTGATCTCCTTGGAAGAGAGGCAGGATGGCATGGTTGCTGGCCGTCTCATGATCAGGGGCACCGTCATTAGCATACGCTGATACAATTACCTCTTCATTGCGCATCAGATTAATATAAAGTGGTACATTGATGGCGAGCTTCAAAATATTGAAGATGAAGACGTAAGTTCCGTTGACCGGGGAGGTGAAGCGACCGATGTGTGAATCATACATATCCCCCAGGTTACTGTGCAGCTGGTCAAACACAATGGGCTGGTCCAGATTACTTGGTGCAAAGTTGGCAGTGCGTGAGGCAGTGAAGGCTACGCGCAGTGATTGCGATAGTGGGTAGAAATGCAGAGGAAGCAGGGCAGTGTGCTGCTGGTCATGAGGAGTGAGCCCAACATCTGAGGTGGAGAAGGAGAGGGAATCCTCATGGCCAGAGTCCACAACTGTAAAGGCTTCTTCCCCACTGGGGCTGTTTACTGGGGATAAGTCGCTTAAGGTGGCTGGAGAGGAGACAAACAGGAGTTAACCCCAACCGCTGTAGAAATTTTTCACTTTCATAAATCTAACCCTGTCAAATCCAAGGGAAATCATCTACTACTAGGAGCCAAGCTAGGTATTGCAGTTAAGAGTTATGCACATTTTATTCTTACCGCACGAATTACGCCTTGTCAATGCACGTCTACAGCTATTTTGGTATCCAGCGTCCTACAGAAAGAGCAGAGAGGCTATCAATCATTAAAGGAGAAGTGGATTTAATACACATATGTGAGCTGAGCACTGAGTTTTAGGTTAACATTTTATTTTGACTAGTCAAATCAGAACCATCATCACAAATATTCTTAGTTTGATCCATAATTCAATAATCAACACTAAAGAAAAATGCATCCACGATTTTACATCCAAATGTGAGCCAGCCTAACAAACTATTACCGGAGCTTAGCGTGTCCCCGTGTAGAAATAACTCACTCTAGCAGCATAGACGACAGGAAGAGGATCCATGACTGGAGTCTGAGGGACATACAGTCCACCTGAAAGGGAGACATTGGGGAGGAGTTTTAAGCTTTTCCTTTCAACCAAAACATTTCAGTAATGTGACTAGACTGCATTTATCAGTTAAAGAGTTCACAAGTGAGAATGTGATTGTGGGATAACGCCAACCTCTCAATGAGCCCCTGTTGCAAGGCTGCCCAAGTCGACTTCCACTTCCCTCCGACTGGGCCAGCGGCAGCAAAATCTGTCCGTCATGGTTGGCCATACAATCTGAATAACCTGTCCGTGATTCAACAGGAAGGCCAGACGCTTACACAACGCTCGGCTATTTAAGATACCAAAGAGGTGATGGGCATACCATATTGAGATTCATAATCTGAAGGAGCAAATTCTGGTGGAGTTTGTGTACCAACGGCATTGTTCTTGGGCTCAGAAGACATAGCAGAATCCCTCTTGTTGGTGAGCTGCTCATTCTCAAGTAGGAAGCCATTCAATTTCCTAATCTGAGTGCAGAGGAAATTAGCCATAAGAGCTCCATTTCAGTTTAATTCAGTCATCAAACCCGATTTTGCACACTAGTGATCTGAATATTCCATTAGCCTACTCTGGACCATGGAGTAGGCAAAAACTGTTCTGAACAATTTACCTCCTTAGGAATGCATTCTAAACCAATTGTTGGAAGAACAGGAATAAAATTCATCAAAACACTCCACTAGAGCTTGAGGTTGAAACTCTTCAGCTCCTTCCTGAGCTTGCGCCAATGTTTGGCTGGCAGAGCACATGAGTCCAACCCTAACAGTCTAAAGAACCATCTAAGGCAGTTAATCCCCAACCTTCGGGCCGCAGACCGGTACCAGTCCGTGGATCAATTGGTACCGGACTGCCAAGAAAAAAATTATTTCCGTTGCATTTATTATCTGAGTCTGAACAATCTATTTTGAAAAATGACCGGATTCTCTCGGTTACATCTCACATCTCGCTCACTTGAGCGACAAAAGCATCAAAATGAGTAAAAAACATGTGGAAATTTCTTTTCGAAGGGGAAAAGGCCCAGATTTAGATTTGCGGTAAAATTGTCAAGCATTGACCAGTCCACAATGATAAAAAGGTTGGGGACCACTGATCTAAGGGACGTGTACCTCGTTATAAGTTAGCTTCCAAAAAGTGCATATTGAGCTCAACCAAACAGCAAAAGGCAAACGGATGCAGAGCAAAACTTACCGGTTTGGTAGTCTGAAAGTGCCCAGATGACAGACTTGGAGAGGGGGGGCCAGAACAGGCCTGTTCCAGTGGTGGGGGGAAGATGCAGGATTCCAGTCTGCTGCAAGGGGGGTCCTCTCTTACAGGTGTCTGGTTGGAAAAAGGTTATTTAAAATGTTTTGACAGTTACAATCCCAAAGGTGTGGGCTTTTTTTAAATCAAGAAAGCTTGTTTACAGAAGAGCAGCTCTTGTCCTCCAGGCCGGGATCCTCTTTGCAGAGCTGTGGTGGTGAAGGGAGCTTCTTTCTTTCAACTGAGTGCAAGTGTTTCTACCAATACATAAACACATTCAAACAGAGGAGAAATGTGAGTGACATCCTGCAGGCTGCTTCTTACATGTAGGGTCTTTGAGGCTAGTTCCAGGTCACAGGTCTGTCGGCACTGGTCCCCATTACTGAGACTGGGTTCATAATCCATAATCCTATTGGGAACTGGTGTGGACTGAGTGGGAAAAGAGATTCAAGTAACATTTCCAGAGTTCAAAATGTTGATCATTTAATTCACATGTGACAGAACAGCTTACATGGACTGATTTGGGAATCACATCAGAATAAGTTTTTAAGTCTGGGGAAAAAAATGATAGAGATTAGAAACAACTTTGAATGTACCAACAATTTAAAACTTGACTAACTCCTTTCTCAGCATTAAGATGTGATGCATCTAATGGATAGCAGCCAGCAAACTGATCTAGTGACAGCACAACTGAATTTGAACAGAATTACCCAGAGCAGGGGGAGACGGAAACGACAGTTTCCTGAGGCCTACACGGCTTTTAGTGGACGAGAGCTCACCGTCCAGAACAGATTCCTAAAGGAGATACATCCTCTTAGGTGTTGCAGCAACAGGGAAAGTCAAACATTTCAAACTCCACCTGCATGAAGCTGAAAGAGCCATGAATGTCAGTCATGAGATCCTCCAGCTGTTGCTTCCTCAAGACAGGATCTTCTGGCAAAGCAGGTGATGAGTTGAAAACCACGGGCACAGTCATCTGGGCAGCCTGTCAGGAACATGGCAGTCGTTGACCAACAGTCAGGAGGAATGAGGCCGTCTCTTCCCTCATACGCACCAGGCCGACATGTTGCCCCCTCTTGGTTGCTTGCATTTGCTGGAAGACAACATTGATAGAACTGTAGGGAACCACTAAAAGGTACAGACATAAAAAATTTACATCTCAAATTAGACTGTCAGTCAATTTCAGTAATTCAGACAGGTCAGAATGATACTTGATGAATGTGACTTAGTGATCTGCAGCTTCTCCGACTCAAACGTTTGTTAACTGCAGACGCACATTTAGACACAAATCAGGCTGAACATGTTCTCAGTGGGAGATCAGGTGCTGATGTATGGTGCTGGTCCCTCTCTGCTTGTGCTTGGGGCTCTGATGGTGACCTTCAGCTCTTAACTGTTGCCTCTGGTGTCTCATCTTCCTCCTCACCATGGATGCTCTCCAGGGGTCAGGTCAGACCAGTTCACTGACCAGTCAAGCTCAGGGTCACCATGGTCCTGAAGCTACTGGTGCTGCCAGTGGTCTGGGCAGGATCCAAGTCCTGCTGGAGAATGAAACCAGAATCTCCATGAAGCTGCTCAGCATAAGGAAGTGCTCTGGAACCAGCTGGACTCCGAGCTTCTCCACTCTTCATCCAGACTTCATCCAGGTGAGACTCCCCTGACCCCTCCTCCAGGTCCTGGATCGTCCTGAAGCTCTGTCTCAAGCTGAAGACCTCCTGGTCAACCTCAGTGTTTTTGATCCTCTCAAGGTTGTGCTTCTTGTTTCAGAACTATCTCTACCACATAGTTACTTTCATCTCCCCATGAAGGTTCTTGGATCCAGCTGAGAGCAGCAGCTTCTTCAGCTGTGATGTTTGGAGTCTGACTATCCTGGTTCTGGGTGTCAGTGATGGTCTTCATGATGGTGAAGTCTCCTGAACCAGACTGGAACCATTTAAAGTTTTCAGCAACCTTTGCTGTAATGTTGTAACGTACCAATTACAGTCTGACAGTGAGTCTAAGATGAACCTTTAAGAAGATTTTTTTCTAAGTTTGGGAATGAATATGTAATGATCAACACTCAGAAACAACCTTTTGAAATATATCAGTCTTTGTGGAATTAATAAGAACTTGATTTGAATTACTGAAATAACCGACAATATTGGAACATCAATACTGAAGTTATTGAGACATTTTTGTTTAGGACTAGCAGTGACCCCAATGATGAGTCTTACTGTGCTGCATACATGTATTGCATGTAGTATGTATAGAAAAAACACTTGCATGTTTGAAGGGCACAGGTTGTTTCTTGGTAGTGCCTGGTACTTTAGGGACTAAAGTGGCAGCGCCTCTCCATGTTTTGGTTCCTGTATGCGAGTTGGATCCATTTGAAGGCTTCATGTCCCAACAGTCAGGGGGCTCTTGCTCAATGGTTTTCTGAAAATTCTGCTTCCAGTTCTGAGTGAGAAACAGTTGTATCAGTAGTGGTGTCCGAACACAACAGTGGAGCATGCAAATATTGCTCTGAAGCAAAGCTCGAACACCACAACTTACCTCCTTAGTAATGTCATTCAAAGGGGCTGTTGAAAGGAGTATATCTTAAATTCACTGGCAGTTTCATCAAAACAAAATCATTTTACCAATTTTAACCCAGAGTAAATTTTGTATGAACAAATGCTATTATTTACTAGTATTTGAAAGAGTCAGCTTACTTCTGTGGCAGGTAGAGCTCACCAATCCTGGATACTTGGTAAATCGAGGGGAAAGACCATTGAAATACTTGCAATTTAGCAACCCAATAAGCTCCTCTTTCAGACACTTAACTGAAATGATACGAATTGTTAAAATCCTTATTTGTGCAGGATGATGGCAGCACAAGTCCTGTTTTATTGGCTGCAGAGGATAAAAAAAATACACACCTTTTTATACAAGAGCTAGCACATCAGTAACGGACACATACAAATAGTAATTGGTTAGATTCGTGACACAATGGAGGGGGCACAGGCTCATGTCCTTGAGCCAGACTCAAGTCTGGATAAATGTAGAGGGTTTGCTCTAGAAGGGCATCTGGCATGAAACCTATGCAAAAGCAAACATGCAATTCCAATTGATTCTATGACTCATAAACTAGATGGGTCCAGAATGATGTCAATGATCACCACTGGTGCTGCTGAGCTACAGGTGTAAGTGGAAATTACTGCTTCTGTGGGCTGAAGGGGAAGACATGCCCTTCCCCTCCCCATGTCCAACCCACCTAGGTTAAAACACCAAAGCCTTGTTCACATTGAACCTCCAAATCAGACTTTTAGCACACCCAGGTTGGATGCAGTTTGTTTTACGCCAGATTGGACAAAAATCCAAATGATCCGATTTCTCCAAATCGGATTCAAACCATATATGCCAGTGGTTCAAATCGGATTCCTACAGGTCTGATTCAATCTGAACGTCTTGGTTATTCCAAGAGTCTTCTGGGTCACTTGCAACACAACACAACACCAGACAACAATAACAATGTACCAGAAGTTGATTCAAAGCGCTGTTAAACATCTCACTCTCGCTAGTAAACATGGTATTAAAGGGTAGACGAGGCCAGACTGAGGGTTCCATCCAAGCAAGACAACTACAGATGCAGATGTGGGGGGCCTCTGCATGCTTTTATTCACTCCCTCAAATATCTGGGCACAATCTTGATGAGGCCAAGGGTCTCCGCAGACCTTAAGTACGATCCAAATCTGGCACTCTACAGTTTTTGGCGCTCCTTCATCCAGGAATTGTTGACACTCCATTTGAACCATCATGCAAAAAATTTTCATTGACGGATTCCACCTCATTACAACACATTGCGATATACTTACATGTTGATCCAAGCACTGGTGCGTCTTTGCCATCTAGCAGATCAGAATAGGCCACAGCTGCTGCTTCCATCTGCTCCTTCAGGCTACAGCATGAACACACCATGTTGGTTTGAAATTGGTAAGGATTTTAACACTTTTACCGTCTGCCTAATATACTCCATGAACATTTGATTGAAGAGATTTAGCCTTCAAACCGCAGAGAAAAAAATAAACCCCCCCCAAAGCTCAGTAGGTAATCGACTGTAGATTTACTAGAAGCAGAAACAAACAGCTGAAAAAACAGGCAGGAAACAGAAAATCATTTTCCAAGATCATTTCAGCTTTATCAATACTGACAAAGGCAACTAAAGGCTGATGTTTGGAACATTTGGGCTTAGATCCCATCTATCCATCCATCTCCAGAAATGTAATTACACATCAGCACCTGAAGAAACAGATGAAGTGATCTGTGGCTTTTTAACCTTCTGTGGAATTTCATGTTTAATTTTGTGGGTTTTCAGGCACTACATTTAAAAAAATGTCAATTTGTCATTTCTGACAGAAGCACTCTCTGATGTGGAAGTGCTCTGATGGAGCAGCTGCTAAAATCTTGGATTTTTTGGGCTTCCCATCTGTGTCTCCTATTTCTGCCCCCCCCCCCCCAAGCCAGAATCAGAGACATGTGTGGAAGGATGGAACCTCACCTTAGTCTGGGATCCCGCTCAGCTCCCAACAACAAGGCCAGCTCCTTCAGGTCATGGAGCTTTTGAGCTGGAAGCCTAGGTGCATGGTTGTTTCCAGCCAGCAGGTCTCTTTTCACATGCTCCTGCTGCAGACCTTGAAGAAGGTGCTGAACCTGGAGCACAATGCTTAGATGCCTCCTCTCCAGCTCTGCTTTAGCCAGCTGCTCCTTCTTCACTGCCTTCTTCTGAGCTCTGAGCAGCTGTAGCAGAAAGATGCACATTACCGTTAAACTCATCTCTGAAACTAGAACCTCCTTTTAATAACCCCAGCAGTCAGGCTGGCTCTTCCTGGAACAGCACTGAACCCTCTGAAGGCCAGTTTCCTTCACAAAAGCAGCAGTGGCCTTAGGACATGAGATGGGAACATTCTTGGCCGTCTACTAGACTGGGTACGTCCATCCAGAGTCAGACCACGTGCAAAAGGAATTTATTAACAGCGCATGTGTTGAAATCGTTTAAAACAACTTCAAGAGACCAATGTTGTCAAAGGCCTACATTCATGGTCAACCCATCAAGGGTGTTGTGCAACTCCTGAGCAAACTGCAGATGATGCAGGACCTCCTCGTACTTTTCCACAGCCACCTGGGGGGAAAAAGGGAAAAAAAAATTTTTAAAAATCAGAGGACGCCAAAACAAGCATGATGGTAACCATTTCCATGAGTTCCATGACACGACTCAGCCGTACCATCTGATCGCTGTTCAGCGTCTCTCCCCTCCTCAGCCTCTTCTTATAGCCTTCGAGTTTCAGCTGTGGGGACACAAGTAGGAACTAGCTCCGCTTCTGCACCTCCAACCATTTCTCTTCATCTCCTTACCTTTTTCTTTTCTAGATTTCGGACTTTGTGTCTGAGGCAGATGAGACCATTTTCGATATATGCATCATAGCCGTGATAGATGATGGAGGCCTCCAGGCTGAGGGGCTGGATAGCCGACCCCCCTGATGAGCCCACCTTTGGGCTGTCAACCAGCATTAATCCATTCTCCATCATCCCATGAGAGCCCTCAGAATGAGGGCTAACGTCCAGATTAGTGGAAGGAAACAGTTGTACCATTTTGAACTCCTTGCTGGAAAAATGTTCTTTTAAATTGGAGAAAGTAAAATTGGACAATAAAGTGCAGCTGTAAACTTTATGAAATGAATGAATCAGCATCCATCCAATAACAGATGCAACAGAGTGATTTTAGGTTGAAACAGATCTTTAAGGCTTCATATAATTGATTAAAGCCGGCTGAAGAGCTCATCTCCAAGTTAGAAGAGAGAGTCTGCTTCTCAGACCCAGAAACATGGAGGAGCCAAACAAGATAGACAAAAGCCACAATTCACCCAAAAATCCTATGCGCTGCAGACAAGTCCTACTTTTCAAGATGAGATGAGAAGATGGCATTAACGGTGACTGCTGATTCAAGACTGAGCTGGAGAGGGTCCAGCTCCGATTGTCCCATTACCTGCTCGATGTCCTCTTCCGACCACGATGTTACCGTCCGGAGGGAGGGGCCCAGCCCCGCCGCCACCTTTATACCTGCAGGGGCCAATCCCAGCCACATGACTGCGTCCAATTCCGACACCTGCTGCAGGACTGCTCGGCAGACACACCTGAGAGCGAACCATGACCATGACCCACTCGGGTTCCGTGATTTGCGGATGCAGTTGGGCTAAATTGGTTGCCGCTAAGGGTTTAGCTAGGGAAAAAAAAGGAAAGGTGGAAGAGTCGTAGTTTTTGATCGTTGACCCTCCAACAGACGGTCCATGTGACGTTTTCATAATTTGAAATGGCGCCTCAGGCACTTAGTCATTTCTTAATGAGCCTCTGTTTTTTCTGCTCTAACTCGCAGCTCTCTTTTTTGTGCGCTAATAATCTCTGCAGTACGGTAATATCGCTGACGGTTGAAATCAGTTTTAATATTTCGACCTGTTTTGGTTTATAGTGCTATCAGCCTACTTTTTTGAGTAACTTCTTAATTAATCGCCCATCATATAGCATGTGACCCTTTTGCTCAATGTCCAGTTGAATAAAAATCATTTTTACTGTAAAATCCAGAATCCAGCCGGAAATTTAATAACACAGTATTTATCACTGCGGTTTTCATTATTTTCAAAATAACTTGCAGACATTAATGTTGTCGAAACAGTTATTGGTTGATGGTCTAAATTTTCCTCTGGGCCTTGAGTTGCTTTGCACCTTTCTAATCTTTGACCCTGAAATCAGAGATAAGACAAATCAGATAAAAGACAATCAGAGAAAATACCCTCAAATACAGTTTAGAACCATGGTACAGCAGCTCACAATTAATTATAATATTTTATAGGCCAATATTTAAAACACTAGTATATGAAAAATGAATCATTTTACCGTTACAGACTATGATTGATTCGGCACAATCAATGCTTTCAATCAAAAACGTACATCATTGGAAAACTATGAATATGACGGGGTGAAAACGTACATAACTTTATGATCGATATTTTTTTGTTTCACCAAAAGATGTCGCTCTTGGTCTACGAACCTCTCGACATGACTAAACTTGAGTTGGAAGCTTTCTTCAAAGTTGAGGTTTGAGCATCTCAAATGATCCGAACGATCCATCCATTCATCCATCGCTTTCTTCCGCTTCGTCCTCCACAGAGAGTATCGGAGCTGGAGCCTGTCCCAGCTACCACTGGGTGAAGGGGGTCCACCCTGGACTGGTCACCAGTCAGTGTCAGGGCTGACACACACACACACACACACACACACACACACACACACACACACACACACACACACACACACAACCATTCACACTCACACCTGAGGACAGTTTAGAGTGTTCGATTGTCCTCCTCCCATCATGTCTTTGGACTGGGGGGAGGAAGCTGGAGAACCTGGAGAGAAGCCACCAGGCTCAGGAGAACATGGAGACTCAAAGATTCTAACCACAACACCACAATGCCGCCCAATCTGAATGATCAGACGAAAGAAAAATTCATGAGATCACATGCTTGAACTTGGTGAAGTTGTCAGGCCAACCAGGCAATGGGTCTTGGAAAAGTTTCCTGAACTACTTAACAGAAGAATTGGCCAAAACTATGGGAACATCATGAGGGGACCTTCAGATTCAAGCAACACCATTGAGTCGGTGGAGAAGAAACTGCAGCTGCTGCATCTTCTGCTGCTGCACCCTAATCCACATCACGGAGGGTCTACAGACGACACTTTCACCTCTGTGGTGCCCTCACCTGTCCTGGGAAATCCTACATCCACCTGCTCTTGGTGGACTTCACCTGGGACTTCAACACCATGATCCCACAGACACTGGTCCATAAACTCCCCACACTCACACTGAGCTCTTCCCTCTTCCTGCTGCACTTCCTGTCCAATAAGATGCAGTCTGTGAGGACCCACGAGGTGTGCCCCCCCCGGGGCTGAGTGCTGAGACCCCATGATAGACCCTGTTCATCCAAACATCACGGCTGGCAGACTGTGAAGTGTGCAGATGACATCGCAGTGGTCACAGGAAGGAGCTGCAGCACCTGGAAGGGTGGTGCACAAAACCAAGCTCTGCATCAAGGCCAAGAAGTCCGAGGAGACGATTGTGCACCTGAGCAATGACCTCACATGGAGCGTCAGCAGCAGCAACTTGGTCAGGAGGCTCCAGCAGCACCTCCACTTCCTGAGGGCCTGAACGTGCAGGCCTGTCTGGGGAGCTCCTACATCAGCGCATCCTAGAGAAGAAGGCTCTCCAGAGAATGATGAGGGTCACACAGGAACTGTGGGATGCAGCCTGCCCACCACAAACATTTACTCCTCCAGATGCAGGAGGAGGGTCTCCAGCATCACGAGGGACTCCACACACTCTTCAGCCCCCACACACTGTTCAGTTTTGAGCATAAACAAACTTCTGGACCTGGTTCTGGGTTTCTGCTGGCATCTCAAACATCACGTCTCATTTGAATTAGTCTGTTTTCTGCGCACTTAAAAAAACAGGTGAAAAAGAACAATTGTGAGATTTGTCTGAAGTGTTTTTGTGACATGAAACTATCCAACATTTCTTTTGGTTTTGTGACTTCAGCTCATTTATCAGCACTTTCAGTCTCACTTTAAAAACATGACAATGAGAAGGAAAGATATTTAGTTTCTGGTTTTTAGGCAGAATTATTTTATTTTGAAGACAATGTGCAGCATAAATAAATGTGGATGATGTGGATTTTTCTGGGTGGTCTCATTCAGCTCTTGGATGGATATAAAGTGTTCACATGTTAAACAACCTTGATTAAATGGTATTTCAGCCCATTCATACGTCTGATTTGTCATCAGTCAGTGAGCTACAAGCAGCTTGGCCGTGTACTTTAGAGCCGGAGCTCACACAGACCCCCTGCTGGGGCTGGAAGGACAACGAAGCTGAGTTAATGCAGTAGCGATTTCCTGTGGGTTTGGGTCCATCATCAAACCGGTGGCCCAGATGAGCTCCACACTGAAACACAGCGGAAGAGACCAGCAACTGTTACCACAAGCATGTACGCAAACACACAACAACTACACTTGTGTGGCTGCACAAACAGTCACACGGACACAACAGTGCAGTTGCAAAGATAGCAAGTCCCAACAAAGGTTGGTTCTTTTTTGACTTGTCCAGTGTTGATGTTTTTGTCTGGTTCAAAACCTGACTGAAAGACATCATTGATGGGATGTTGAATGCATCTGACTTAGAAGATAATCATCAGGAAGAAACAGAGACAAGAGTAGAAGAGAAAGATGAAGGGAGAGAGTGGTGGGTTTGGGGCCCCAGCTGCATCATAGATGGGTTAAATCCAGACAACAAAATCCACAGTAAATGTTGATGTATAGCACTAAAGGAGGGTAGTATTCTAGTTTACCTGGCTACAGGAAAGCTCCAGTCTGTGCATGCCCATGGAGAAATCATCTGCTTCAGTGATGGAGTTCTCCTCCATCAGGTCAGAGAAGGAAGGCCAACCTGAACATACATCAGCATCGTGTTATATTTCATACTGGAGAGAAAACTGAACCATCACATTCACACAGAATTATTCAGCTGCTGTGCAATAACATCAGACACGACCTAAGCTGCAGTTAGCACATAAGCTCTATACGGTTCTGTTTGGGGTTGTCTTTATGTCCGATAGATGTTACTTTTTGATTGCAAGTTACTGTGCTGTGAATAAGTTTTGTAGTCATAGTGACCCTCTTTTGTTACTACCTTTGTTTGCTTCCAAATGGAGTGATTATTATTTTGAGATGATTTTCTAAGAGTTTGGTATTGCCCCTGACGATGTCATCTGTTTTGTAGAGGATCCAGACTCCTGCTTCCCCACTTTAAACTACAAGAGACATTCACCTTCTGCTCTGGATTTAAGTTCAATTAAAACACAAATCCTAACATTTAACTACTCACCATCTCAACACATACAACGAAATTATAATCTAAATCTATTTTAACACAAAGACCTGATAATGCATAGATAAAGGTAATTACATCAAGCATTAACTAGGAATAATTAAGGAATATTTTCATGCCGCACAATAAGACCAGCACAGATTTTGTAGGTTTCATCCTACTGGTACAGGTGTGTCCAGTGCTAGGTTTCATGTCCTTTGGACAAATAATGACAAATATATTGGTCTAAAATGAGAGTGTGCTCTACCTACGGGCTCTGCCCTCGTATTTCTGAAGAAAGCTTACACATTTGAAGAAGGCAGTTTTTGTCACACCGACAATTTAAAATAAATACACATCTTGACCACTGCCATGTTGGAGAGAATGTGGGCATGTGAGAATGGGATGTTCACATATTTTTTGACTTTATAATCCTGCACTATTGAGAGGATCTTCTCCAAATTATTGTAAGAGTTTTGGGTCATATACCCAAGTAATGCATGTTATTGTATTTCAGCAATTCTGGCTGACAACATGGGATTAAAAGTTCAACCACTAAATGGTAGAAACCAAACCCACCAACAGAGGATGACACAAATGTTATTAGTCACTAAGATATCTCTGTTTGTCTACTCTACACTCTAGTCTACTCTAGTCTACTCTAGTCTATCCTACTCTCATATACTCCCCTCTCATCTACCCTACTCTCTATTCTCGTCTACTCTACACACTAGTCTACTCTCTAATCTAGTCTACTCTTATCTACTCTAGTCTAGTCCCTGTCTACCTCTCCTATCTGATCATTTGTGTCTCTGTTCTGGCAGAGCTAACATCTGTTCAGACACACATCAGCACATCTTACCTGATCCTGAGTCAAATTTTGCATTTGAGCTGAAGGGAAATGAAAATCAAAAGAAAGTGTTAGATTTACATCGGTCCTGCTTTGTATTATTTCAGTTTCCATTTTGAAGCACAAAACACAACAAAGTTGGAGAGTTTTTAAGTTTTGCTCCTAGATACAGACCTCGAAGCAGAGGCGGACATTTATGTAAAAACAACCAATTTCTAATACTTGAAAAGTGTCTCCAAAGTCTTTGATAGACACAGAAGAGGGTAGGTGGATGCTGGTGGAAGATCAGATTTCCCAGATGTTCTGGGTCTGTATGCTGTCCCAGTGGTGCAGTTGTGATGGAAACTGTTATTAAGTGTTGAGCACATCTACGAGTGAGAGCTGGAGGAGAAGCTCTTACCCGAACAGAGGAGTCCCACAGACAACACACATGTAGGTGCCTTCATCTTTATGATGAGTGAATTCCCCAGAGAAGGCACTGTGTGGAGAAGATCATCATCTAGCAGTTATAACAGTAGAACGTACCTCATGTAGGGATGTGAGAAGGTCCAACAGTAATAATGGCAGTCATCATATCTTGTCAAATTTGTTAGTCTAGTTTTATAGTTCCTGTTTTATTTTGAAATCTAACTTCTCCTCCTGATTCAGATACCTTTACCCTCTGGTCTGATGTGTTTCTGTGATAACCATCTGTCCCTCACGGTTTTCCCCCTCATGGTTATTATATCTTCATCATGTGATTTAATAATCAGAGACAGTAAAATCACTTTCAGTGTCACTTTGTTGTAGAATTTTCTATACTTTCACCAGTGGTAATAAACCATGTGTGGAAAAAGGTTGGTCCTGAAGAGTTCTTCAGCACTGAAGCTGAAGGGTTAGGGTTAGAATTAATGGTGGCATCATGAGCTTCAGGCACCACACAGATTAAATCCTCTCAGTCTAACAAAGCTCCACAAACAGTCTCCATGTGGAAGGAGCTGTTCAAGAGCCTGAACAGACAGGAGATGAGGACTGGGTGGCCTGACCTCTCTGTTCCTTTCTCCTGTGTAACTCGGTACTGCACTGGTGTGAGGCGCTTCTTCAGTTCCTCCTGAGAGAAGGTCTGCACCCGTGTCTTCTTAGTCCCACTAACTCCTAAAGAGTAATGCAAGGAGGACAAAATCTATCAATAACTTTGGATGAAATTAAATTTTTTGACCTGGAAGCAAGCCTTGTGAGTGTAGATGCACATGCACACACACATGCAATGCCTCATACCTCAACAAACAGAGTGGTGGCCAAAATGATCAGAACACCTGACTGCAAATATTGACCTTTTTTCTTTTTTTGGTTGCATTTGCTAATATTCCCTGAAGGTGGCGCTGGTTGTTGTGGGTACAGATGGAGTGAGTGCTCCTGTTTTTAACTTCTTTCAGGTGTCTGTGTCCTGTCCCTCTATGCTGTATTGACTGAAGTCTGTGCAAAGTCCCAAACTAATTCCCCCTCGAGAACATTAAGGCACATTCTTCTGAACTTGATTGATTAGATTTATCCACCTTTTGGAGCCATTTCAGCTCCATTATATCTGAAGTCATTATATCAGAGATCTTCAGCGCTCATCTTCTCCCAGATCATCAGCAGTTCCAGTGAACGGACAACATATCCGTCCACTCACCCCAGGTTTACTGGATGGCTGGAGGTCTGGACTCTGAGGGTCTGGTTTATGACCTTCTGTGTTCCAACAGATTCATTTTGTTCCAACATCAGAAGAACAAACTTGACTTAAATTGCCAATTCAAATTCACTAAAAGAAATCTGCCAAATGTTTGAATCATTTTGGACCCTCTCTCCCCCTCTATACACAAGAGAGTTAATACCAGAGCAGCTGACCTGAGAAAAAAGATCATTACCAAGCTCAATAGAACCTGGACCCATAACCCCTAAAACTCAGGTCTATTATAAGATGTGAATGAGGCACTATGGACAATTGCCTCTGAAATAATCAGACCAACAGGCTGATTGGATAGAAGATAAACAGCCACAAGGAGCAAGTTCCTGCAGGGAAGGGGAGGTTCGAAGAAAAGACCAAGGTGACATGGGGAGAAGTTAACAAGTCACAACTACAAAAGGTGTGATAAAGAAGGTGCCTCAGAAGTATAACAAGCTATCCATAATTGAGGCTCTTGAGACCACCAAGCAAAGGTTCACAGCCTGAATAGATACACAATGGAAGCAGAAGCCAGGACAAGAAACAGAGTTTGCCAGAGCCATCCAGAGTGGACTTTTGGAAGCAGAGTAATACAATGAAAGTTGACCCACCATGGGGACTGAACTACTGGAAGATGGGAAATGAGGCTTCGCACAACACTGAGTCCAAAGAACCCACAGCAAGATCCCAGAGCAAGAACCAGTTACCATCACAGAGGCAAACATCAAAGAAAAGGTCTGTCTTATGGTGAACTGGACAGCCCTGGTCCTGAGATGATCCACACCTACAGACTGAAGAAGCTGACTGCCCTCCACAGATGTCTGCACCAGTGAACCAGCTGATCAGTGATGTGACCCTGGATGGTTAACAGATGGACAGACAACCCAGATCCTGAAGGGGGTTAGCCCATCCAACCACCGTCCAATAACCTGCCTCAGTCCAACTTGGAAGCTCCTATCAGGCATCATAGCAGCCACGATAAGGACCCACATGGCTCAATACATGAGCAGGGCACGGAGAGAAACCAACAGGGACACCAGGGGTCCAAAGCAGCAACTACCGGTTGAGGTGGCAGTCACTCCAGACTGCAGGGCCAGACGGACCAATCTGTGTACTGTCTCAATGCTCCCTGGATCCTGAAGTGTTTGGAGCTGTATAAGATCAACTCTAAGACTACAAGAGCCTTCATACAAAGCTCCATGGAGCTATGAAAGAGCAACCAACACTAACCCTAATCCCTACTACTGTTTGCATCAGGCTGAACCCCCCCTGCCAGGTCATTGACAAGACTGAACACCGATATCAACTATAGAACAGGACAACCATCAGACACCTCCTCTACATGGGGGACATCAAGCTGTATGCAAAGAGCAAGTGACACATTGAATTGCTGATCCACATACCAGGATATATAGCAATGACATCAGAATGTCATTCAGTCTTGACAGGCCGAACCAGGAGAGGGAGGAGTCAGGACTGAGGGAGTCAGCTGGGGACATCTGAGATATCAAGGACAACTACAACTACCTTGGGATTCCACAGGCAAACAGGACCCTTGAGGAAGCTACCAGGAAGTCAGCCACAGCCAAATATCTCCAGAGGGTAAGGCAAGCCCTGAGGAGTCAGCTGAATGGAAAGAACAAAATCTAGGCAATAAACACCTCCACTCTGCCAGTCATCAGATACTCCGCTGGTATAATAACCTGACCAAAAGAGGAGATAGAAGCCACTGACATGAAGACAAGAGAGCTCCTCACTATGCATGTTGGGTTTCAACCCAAGTCCAGCACCATAAAGCTAGACACGAAGAGGAAAGAGGGAGGCCAAGGACTAGTGAGCACCAGAGCCACTATACAGGATGAAACCGATAAGACCAGTAAGTACATCTGAATGATGGCCCCTGGAGATATGGAACATCTCAATCAAGTAGCTGCAATAGTGGACAGGAATATCTGGACCAAGTTTGGACTGGAAACTCTGAGATCAATGTGGGACACACCTCCAAAGGCAGTGGAGAATGACCAAGCTGAAATCCTGAGGGACTGCCAGATCCAGACTAAGCAGGTGTAATGCAGAACCAAGTAGACATTGTGGTAGTGGAACCAAGTGGATATTGTTGTGGTGGACAAAATGGACAAGAAGGTTGTAATGACAGATATGGCAGTCCTTAACAAGGACCAGCTGAAGGAGAGGCCCCAGCAGATCAACATCAGGAAGAAGGAACAGCTGAAGGAGAGGCCCCAGCAGATCAACATCAGGAATACATACATATTCACACACGTATATACACTTATATAGGACTCATGGTTTTGGTGCAAAAGGCTACAGCAGGTAAAAGGGCTTTAAACACAAAGATCACAGTCACACAGGTAGTGTTAGTAAAGTGGACAGATGAACTGTTTGTGGAGTTTCTCCAAGTGTTCTTAAAAAAAGAGTGAGGTTTAACTGTTCTGAGCAGGTTGGAAGCAGAAATCTACAACAGCTGAACTCATGCTGACACAGCAGAGACCTGAGGGACGCCTGCGGGGCCCCAGAGCTCCAGGCTGGCTCCTGGAGACAAGGTGCAGCAGACTGAAGCCCGACATGATGCTGGATCCACCTCAACACACCAGAGAGAAGCAGACAACATCAGCAAGAAGAGCTGGGGGAGGGGCAGAGGCTGAAGGGGCGAGGACATGAAGGCATGGACACATGAATACATGATACATGAACACATGAATGTGTGAACACTGTTCCCAGCTGTTGTGATGACAAAGCCTCTGCTGCTTGAGCCTGGAACATAAACACATGCATGTGTGAACGCATGAACGTATGACATTTAGAAGGTGGGTATATGTGAACACATGACGACTGTCCCCAGCTGATTTGCTGATGGTATCTCTGTTGCTGTGGCTCAGAATATGAACACATGAACGCTACTAACGGAACCAGGGCCAGCCCTGATTTGGGGGCGGCTTTAAAACCTGATCATCACCCCAACAGGCTTCACCCTTTCACCTTTTCACCCTTTCACTCTCGGCAGGTCAGTGGAGGAGACAGGACCATCTCCAAGTTTCCATCAGGACACAAAAGTATGACGCAGCTCTTAAATAAAGGCTCATTCATCCACTCATAACTGCGGTTTCAGACGTCTCCGTTTCTTCTGTACCTGCTCCAGGTGACTGTCCGCTCGATAGCAATCATGACGTCATCGGACTGATCAGGATTTGAGAGGATCGATAGGCTGAAGCAGTAAATCTACCAGAGCAACAGGTGTCGGTGTGGCCCCATTAAACCAGTTCAAACCAGTTCAAACCAGCAAAGTGACAGACTCAGAGGGAATCTTCCATAGCGGCTGACCCACCTTCAAAGAGCCGAACCTGGTCCCGGACAGGAGCGACACGGAGCAGGGCCGCTGTCCGCCTGGGGGGGGCCGGGCCTGGGGGGCCGGGGGGGCGGGACGGGGGGGCTCAGCAACATCTCCTATTACGGACAAGTCCGACAAGACCGATACAACGCAGGCGCACAGCAAGCAGAGTGGTTTAAAGGAACCAGATGATGTCCAGCTCTGAGAGGAGGATGAGGGGAGGAGAGGGGGAGGAAGGAGAGGGAGGAAGGAGAGGAGGAGTAGGAGAGGAAGAGGAGGGAGAGGAAGGAGAGGGAGAAGAAGAGGAGGGAGAGGAAGGAGAGGAGAGGAAGAGGAGGGGGGGGGGGTAGGAGAGGAAGAGGGAGAGGAAGGAGGGGAGAGAAGAGGGGGAGAGGAAGGAGGAGGGAGGGAGAGGAAAGGAGGGAGAGGAAAGAGAGGGAGAGGGAGAGGAAGGAGAGTAGGAGGAGAGGAAGAGGAGGGAGAGGAAGGAGAGGGAGAGGAAAGGAGGGAGAGGGAGAGGAAGGAGAGTAGGAGAGAGGAAGAGGAGGGAGAGGGAGAGGAAAGGAGGGAGAGGAAAGAGAGGGAGAGGGAGAGGAAGGAGAGGGAGAGGGAGAGGAAGGAGAGTAGGAGGAGAGGAAGAGGAGGGAGAGGAAGGAGAGGGAGAGGAAAAGGAGAGGAAGAGGAGGGAGGAGAGGGAGAGGAGAGGAAGGAGAGGGAGAGAAAGGAGAGGAAGAGGGAGAGGAAGGAGAGGTAGAAGAGGGACAGGAGGGAGAGAAGGAAAGAGAGGAAGGAGGAGAGGAAGAGAGGAAGAAGAGGAGAGGAAGAGGAGGCCCCACCTGAATCAGGTGTTCTTCATCAGAGCCAGGAGGCCAAAGAAAAGCACACTTGGTTGGAAAACCCCTTATAAACCTTTAATTATAGCTGTTTGTACAATAGACAAATTACATTACAACCCAGACTGTTTGAAGTGTGGAATATTGTACAAGTCCTCCCTTCAGCTGGTGGGTCAGGTCAAGGTCAGGTCAAGGTCAGGGACTCGGACACCTCCAAACGCACACAGCAGAGAAGTCAAGCTACATATAATAGTACATATGACAGTCCATCAGTGTACAGTGTTTACAGAAATACATGAGGGAAACATCAACGTGGATCCATGTCAGAACAGTCAAATGACACGTAACAGCTGTCAGCAATCGTTAAAAATTCAAATATTTGGTATATCACAAAGTAAAATCTTACAAAATACCTAATTTCAACATGTTGACTCTAAAACTACATCTATGGCGGCCATGTTGTCTCACTGGTTTCCACATTCTCCAATAATGCAGTGGCAGAAAACAAGAATAATAAATAAAGGCTATAAGGCACAGTTGAATTATCGGCTATAGCAGGCTCCAAACCTTTGAACGCAGCACAGGTCAAAGGTCAGTGCATTTTAGGGTTTCTCCACCCGCGTTGTCTTGTTCTGAAGAAACTTAATTGAGACTGTTCCCGTCACCTGACCCCCCCACTGAACAACGGCGACATGCTGGGAGCGTCTCCACTGGTGAGGTCAGAACCTGCCGCTGAGCATCGTTAAAGCTGTTGGCGTCTGCTGACGGCCTCAGGGAGACCGGACCTGCCCCTCCTCAGGGTCTCGGAGCAGACCACCACACCGCTTCAGCTCACACGCCCCAACACCAACTGGTGCTGCTGGTGGTGGTGGTGGTTCTGTGCTGCTGGGGCTCCTCAACATCTCAACTTTGATCACACGTTTCTCCAGCAGCACAAACACGGAGTGTGATTAAGAGGTTCGTCGGACCAGGACCAGTAACCAGGACCCAGTAACCAGGACCCATCCCAAGTAACTGGTCCCCAGTCACCAGTAACCAGTCCCCAGTAACGAGTAACCAATAACCAGTCCCCAGTGCGGACACTCCGGAGGTGCCAGCGTGAGGAACCCTGGAGTCGTACTTATGGAGGAGATGACAGAAGCAGAACCCAGCAGAACCCAGCAGCAGCTTCTTCCTCTCAAGACTGAAGTCCAGCTGCTGAGACACGGTGGACAGACAGACAGACAGACGCTAACGCTGATGCTAACACTTTCAGGAGAAGCCTGAGCGGCAGCTCAGTCACACTGAGGATGGCAGGGGGGGGGCGTGGCCCCGCTGGGGCGGGAGGCCCTCAGGGGGGTACTACAAGCCTGGGCCTCCGGGAAACGCTGGTGGTACCGGTCCAGTCTCAGGTACTTCACAGTCACCAGCTTACCTGGAGGACAAAAGGGAGGGGTAGGTCAGCACCGTTCAATGCCTGATCAATATCTACAGGGCTGATCAATACTGGAAGTTAACAGGGATTGTTGATGATTTCTTATTGAAATAATGTTGATTTTCTACACACTCTACAGAAGAGTCACCAACGAGCTCCTGAATGAACCTCTGAGAAGATGGTCTAACTCAATGATGCTCTCTCTCTCTCTCTCTCTCTCACACACACACACACTAGTGTGTATTTTACCATCAAACCAGGATCCATGTAGAGCCTTGAAGGCCTTTCCTGAAGACTCTGCAGAAAGACACTTCACATAGACACACCCCTGTGAAGAAGCACACATGTTAAGAAGCACATGTTGGAAGAGACACACACAGACACACACACAGACACACACACACAGACACGGGGCTGTACCTCTCTGGAGTTCTTGTCCACAGCGATGTGAACGATGCCGTCATTGTCACTGCACTTCTCTAAGATGGCCTCGTGGATGGCCAGGTCCCAGTTCTCTCCCACCTCCCTAAAGAGGGAGACCAGTTAACGCTGAAGCACCATCCCATCACTTTACTGTTCAAAGCCAGGCAAGAGCTGCTTACATGACCGGATCAAACATGTTCCTGATCTTGAGACAGGGCGTCAGGCTGTTGGGAGGCGAGTTTCTGCGGTCTAACGGGAAGGCTGGAGAGAAACAACCAATCAGATGAAGGTCAGCACACATCAAAGGCAACCTTCTGTCACAACTTTGGCAGAGAGACCATTGATCAGATCGCCCATATCCTTGTCCTGATGGCTCCAGAGTGACCCAGGGTGTTACTGTGGTAGGGTGTTAGGGGTTAGTGTGTTAGGGAGTTAGTGTGTTAGGGAGTTAGTGTGGTAGGGAGTTAGGGTTAGTGTGGTAGGGTGTTAGGGGTTAGTGTGTTAGTGTGGTAGGGTGTTAGGGGTTAGTGTGTTAGGGAGTTAGTGTGTTAGGGAGTTAGTGTGGTAGGGAGTTAGTGTGGTAGGGAGTTAGGGTTAGTGTGGTAGGGTGTTAGGGGTTAGTGTGTTAGTGTGGTAGGGTGTTAGGGGTTAGTATGTTAGGGAGTTCGGGTGTTAGTGTGGTAGGGTGTTAGGGGTTACTGTGGTAGGGTGTTAGGGGTTAGTGTGGTAGGGTGTTAGGGGTTAGTGTGGTAGGGAGTTAGTGTGGTAGGGTGTTAGGGGTTACTGTGGTAGGGTGTTAGGGTTAGTGTGGTAGGGTGTTAGGGGTTAGTGTGTTAGGGAGTTAGTGTGGTAGGGTGTTAGGGGTTACTGTGGTAGGGTGTTAGGGTTAGTGTGGTAGGGTGTTAGGGGTTAGTGTGTTAGGGAGTTAGTGTGGTAGGGTGTTAGGGGTTACTGTGGTAGGGTGTTAGGGTTAGTGTGTTAGGGAGTTAGTGTGGTAGGGTGTTAGGGGTTAGTATGTTAGGGAGTTCGGGTGTTAGTGTGGTAGGGGTTAGTGTGGTAGGGTGTTAGTGCGGTATATGTTAGGATGTTAAGGGGGAGCCCTGGTGCACTATTCATCCCAACAAATGGCCCTGACCAATGGAGAACCTGTGTTGGGTCTTCAAAAGGCCCACATTGTCCTCATTTCCAAACCTCCAGGACATTTGAAAAGGCAGAGCCTAAATTAATAACTCACTGCTATGATTAGATGAACAATGAATGTTGCCTTACCCTTCCCCTGCCACACCTTTGAGGGCACTGAGGAGGTCTTTTCACAGCTGAGACTAGGCTGGATCCACCTCCAGACCAGGAAGTCTGCTCCACCAATTCTCTGAGTCTCCGTCTGAATCCTCGACTCGTTGGCAGAGAGGAAGTTTACAGCGTGATCCCAAACCTTCTTCATTTTCTTCCTGTAAAATAGAGCCAATGTTCTATTTAACAGCACAAAAACAACGGTTGCTATGAGACCACCCAACATTGGCATTAACTGTGGAACAACTGGTATGTTCCAACATCTATAACAGCCAGACCCTGAAGAGGTACAACACAGTTGCGAAGAGGTCAGCTGGGTTAATAAAGCGATCGGACACCCGGACCCTCCAGAGCTGCTTACCAGGAATAAGTCAAGTATCTAGGATGTCTATCTAGGATGTCCAGAGGGTCTAAATTCTGCTGCAGATATAGTTAACCTCCTATTGATCAACGCACGAACATGTGGAGTGCTGTACAGTCTGTCTGAATTGGGTTGGACTGTTCCGTGTGTACCAACCGGTCCTGAGGCTGAACCAGGGAGTCTCTGACATGGGGAATGGGCAGGTATGGCTGCAGGTCCTGGTTCTCTTGACAGGCCTCGCTGTGGCTCTTCAACACATCTGCTCAGAGGAGAGGACAGAAAATGGACCTTGAAGCTGAGATACAAGACTGCTTTAACTATTTTTAACTATTCTAAGCCAAGTTCATGCTTTCATCATCAGACCCTCGTTCTATTATCTATTCTACCATTTCTTTACATAAAATTATTATATGCATCATACATATTAACCTCATTCAGCTGATGAAGAACATGTTACTCCAAAAACTCTACATCAGTTCCAATTCAAGTGTTGGGTCATCAATCCCGTGTTGTAAGCCGCATATAAACCACGCAAGCAGAGTTTAGCCTTCTGATGTTATCCAATACTTCAACAAAACAAAGAGTTTGGGACTTTAACAACTTTGGGAATAGCAAATAAAACAATATGGAAAACTGTCTCGTTTCACTTGATTCCACTCCAGGGTGGTGGGACAAATATCTCTCCACCATGACTGATGATGGTTTAGAAGCCTGAGGCTGGCTACCAGCAGGTAATGGGCCAACCCTGCACCCTGGCCAGGTATTTCATCATTTATCTGGCTGACAAGGATACACACTGACCACATGACAATTAATTTGGCTTCAAAACATAAAACACCAACTTACCAACAATACTCTCTACCATGTCGTACATCTGCCTGGTCTCCTCCTCCTCTTTTCTCCATCGATACTTCATGTAATAGACCCCAATCCAGACAGAGCAGACAACTGCGCACAGAAGGACTTTACAATTTAGATGCAAAGTACAAACAGCTCAGAACAGACACGTTAGTCTCCTCCATACTCTGGAACAGTTTCAAAAATTCAGAAGTTCGTCACTTCTGGGCTTTAGAAATTTCAGCTTTAGAAGCTTAAATATTAAAATGCAATTTTCAGGAACGGCCTGCAGTGACTCTGGGGAATATCTATCTATTGGATCATTTCTACACCGTTACAGATATTGTATTGACATTTAAAGATCTTTGGTAGAAGAATATTCGGAGTCAACGCGTCTGAAGTTTGCCAAGGAGCACATCAACTCCCCACAATAGCAAAGTATCTCATGGACTGATGAAACCAAGACTGACCAGTGAGGAGAGAAGAGCAGCTAAACAGCATAAAGAGGTCTAATCATGAGTAGATGGTCCTGACTGAAGAACGCTGGAGGATCAGCAGGACCCGGACCTGCTCTGCTGTATCAGGACCTGAGCATCTTACCGTAACTGAAAGGCAGATGAATTCCCAAAAGAATCAAAAATTCATCAGGTTAGTGTCAGGATGTCAGAAGGTCAGCTGAAGCTCTGTAGAAGATGCAACAGGACAAAGACCCAAAACACCAGAGGAAGTCCTCCAGAGAAAGGCTTCAGAAGAACAAGTCCAGACCTCCCCCAACAGAAACAATGTGGAAGAACTTGAATCATCCAAACACGAGACTTCAGCAGAAGGTGACAGAGCTGAAGCACTTCTGTCAGGAAGAATGAACCGATGTGGCTCCTGATCCACGTGCAGCTCTGAACCACAGCTTCAGGTTGGGCTCGGAAAAGACACATCGGTCTCATTTATGAAACGTGAGCAGATCAAATGTGTGTAAACTGTTCAGATGAAAATGTTCTAATAAATATTTTTTAAGGACTGCCAATCTTTTCGTAGTTAACTAAATCTAAACATGCTGGTGTCAACTGAAGAACACACATAAATAGTGCTTGTCACTATTGGAAATTAAAATTTTAATTCATATTGTGCTCTGTTGTACACAGATGCCATTGAAATATCTAAAAAAATAATGCAGCTGTTTTAGAGACACCCCAGCGAATTCTCCCAGGCAGAGATCTGCCCGATGATGCAGTGATGCGCTCGTCTGGGGTTGTGGCTGGGAGCTGCCTCCTCTTCTCTTTCCTCCTTCAGCCCCCCCCTTCTCTTCCTCCTCCAGTGGTTGATGAATGTTTTTGGTGCATTTCTTTGCCTCTAGTGTCATGTCAAACCATGGTGTGAACCACAGGGGAGCCGGGGTGCCTCAGTCCCCCTTAAGGAGGCAGGAGCCCCTTGAAAACATGATTGTGAATTTTTATCTTGTACCGTCACACTCATTGTTCATGTGTAATACGAGGCTGTTTTTAATACCTGATTTGTGTGTCAGCACCATTGCACTAATAACTACTGAATTGTGGCTGCCGTCTTTGTCCCCCTCCCTCTGCATGAGCAATCAGAGTCTTCACCTTCGCAAATTGTGACTGATGGGTAGTCCAGATGCATCTATAGCATATCTGAGCTTCCTGAGGTGTTTGGCATTCCATAGCATGACGACAGTGTAGACTTTTATGTGCAAATTTACACACAAATTTATTGATTTCATGAATCGATCAGATCAGAATTTATAAGAGCTGACTGCAGAAAACATTCAGTTTTTACTATTTCTTCAATAGATTTTTCAGTTTAATAACCATGTTTGCCTTGGTGGCTACCTGAACTTCATGTTGATGCATGCAGTCAAATATTACTTCAACCCTTTACAGATACCATCAACTATGTGTGTGTGTGTGCATGTATACACACACGCGCACACACTACATGAATGGGAACACTTCCAAAATGAGTGCACGTCTTTAGTGACACTGCAGCCGCAACAGCAGCATCAGGCTGCAGAACGGCTACAAAACACAACAGACTCTGGTGAAGGCCTCCCAACAACCACAGATCTGCAGTTCAAAGAGTTGCAGCATTATGGAGTGTTTGGCGTCACAAAGCTTCAGTCACTGGATAAAAACACACAATCCACGCGGCAGGTTACCCTCCTACCCACCTCTTCCACCACACAGGTGATTCCTGGCATGTATGGAGGAGCCCACGGGAGCCCACTGCCTTGATTTAATGTTTCCTCCTTAATCCCAGCCTATAGGGGCTTTTACAACTGACAAGGGTATGTTTGAATGTATTGACTTTATAATACAGCAGGCAGGAAAGCAATGCAGCAGTGTCATTTAAATATGAAATAAACGATCAGTTTGGAATAAAAGCGAGGTGTTGCATCTGTGATGTATCTAAGAGCAGTTAAGAGAACATGCAAAGTGTACAGAGGGCAAACTGCTGACACATAAGCATGCCTCTGTTCCGTTATCTCACCTACTGTGATGAGGAAAATTCTGCTCATGACCGTAAAAATGGCTCGTTGGAAGCGGCATGTGAAGGACATCTTAGGATGACTCGATTCCAGGTGAATGATCTCAGAGACATCTGTCACCGGTTCATCAGCTACCTGCCCAGTCAGTCTGCGCATACCAAACACACACAAGTGATTACCCTTTCGGCAGCCCTGTATTACAGAAAGCATGTAGGTAGAATTGATTATATATATATATATATATATATATTACCTAATCCCAACATCCTGTCCAGTTCTGATGATCCACTCCAGTGAAGTAAGAATGAAGCCTTCAAAGTCCTTATTCTGAGCCTAAAACACACAAAGTTCTGATTAGAGGATGGTTCCCATCTTCAGGAATCAGATTTTTTAGATTAAACACATATTTTGTAGGGCATTAATGTCTCCTGAGTGTATGTTCACCCTGTGATGTGGTGAAAGACCCTGAGCTCCAGTCATGACAGTCTGACACGACTCATTCTAGTAACTGCCCCATACTTACCAACGTTGCTCCATTTCTTGCAGGTTGATGTTGATGAATTTTTCTTTAAACAACTTGGATCTGCCCAGGTTTCTTCCTCAATTGAGGAGAGTTTTTCCTTGCCTCGCTTTCCCAAGTGGGATCTGCTGTGTGAGATATGTTTGGGTCCTTGTTCCTTGTTCCCTGGGTCTGCTGCTGTTGTGTGTGTTATGGCCCTTTTTTGTATGTACATGTAAAGCACTTTTTTAGCACTTTTTCAGCACTTGAGTTGGTTCTCAGTGACCTGAGCTGTCAAAGCTGCAGACCAAGTGAAACAGCTGATTGGTGTGTCAATCACTGAGCAGTGCTGATATCTAGGAGTGTGAACCGGGGTACAATGTGTGTCATGATGTCAACTATGATGCTGTTATCAGTTGCTTGCAACATGAACGTTGAATGTTCCCGTGCATAAACTCCCCCTCGGTGACCTGCTAGATTTTGGGTGTCCCACCTGTCCCAACTTGGTACCTCGTGTTCTCGAGCCTTCTTTAGTAACCTCACCATTGAATCCATCTTGCTCTTCACTATGTGTATTCTGGCCTCCTTCCAGGAACCTTCATACCTCCCTTCCAGGGCAAATCTCCTCTAGACTCTCTAGATTTTCATGCAACTCTCGCAATCTCATCTACAAACATCAGAGTCCAAGGATTGTTATGTGTGAGCCCAGCTATCAGAGAACCTCAACAAGCTAAAGGAGAACCTCTCTCGTAACAAACTCATCAGAACTGAAGAGTTCCCCCCTTAAAAGGTTGATAAGACAAGACTAGAGGAGTCTGGGTATTTATTAAGCTTTGATTAGCAAGACGTGTCCTTTACTATTGATAACTGTGCACAGTCTACTGGTCTGATTCCTTGGTCACAGCTATGCAGGGGCTCAGGTCTCATGGTTGCCCTTCCTTTACTCATAGATACACTCATATTTTTTCAAGGAGTGTTGTGTATTTAACTTTTTGGAGATCATTTCATCCATTGGCTGAATTGTACATGCTGACAGAGACCAGGGAGGGGCACAGATTTGGAGTTCAGTGTATTGTCATTTTAAGATTAATAGTCAACATTTCCAGCAGCAGTATTAGTTGTATTACGGATTGAGCATACATCTTGTGCGTCTGTGAGTATGATTGTAAAAGTATTTTAAGGTTGTTGATGAATTGGTGAGACCTCAGGATGAGTAGCAGCTCATGGGGATCAAATAATCAATTTGCTAAAATTCTTTTGTTTTTTCAAAGATCCAGCACTTTTTAACCAATTTCATAGTTAGCCATTTTGTCTTAAACCACAAAAAGGATGCTGCATCCTGTAAATCTATAGGTGTGTTGGTTAAGAACACATTGTTATTTTCAGTGAGAACCTGTGGGCTAACCTACTGGGAGTATGTAGACATACCATTAAATATGCTGAGGCCTCATCTATGGTCAGACTCCTGTTGGGGTGCTGTGGGTCTCCACAGTCATACTGGCCTAAAAAGAAGAAAGGGAAGAAAAGCAAGTCTTATGAAGACTCAGAGTAAGATGAAACAAACAACTGGTAATCTGTATAGAGAAACAATTATGGTTGTCATAACACTTGAATGGTCACACATTGACTGGTGCAGCAGAATGTAGCTCTTTTTCTGAAGGACAAGCTCAGAGTTTCTCCTCAGTTTTGTTAACCTGCACTAAAACATGTTGTGTAGTGTGGTGTTAATATCTACCAGCAATGTGGGCCAGGTGGTTGTGGAGACTGTGCAGGAGGTTTAGAATCAAGTCCTTCTCCATCTTGTCCTGCAGACAAATACTTGTTATTTGCATATAATCTTAATTTACCTGTATATGCAGCTAACATGCATCTGAGAGGGGGGAAATCAAGATATGCAGACTGCAGATGAAGACAAAAAAGTGAATTCCCATCCTAGAATCTCAGTAAAATCTCTGAGGTGAATATTTAGAACTTTATAGTAAAAAGGACAAATTTCAGCCAATACGGATAACGGAGAAGTTCGTACTGGCGCTTCAAAGGCGTCATTATTGTTATTATTATTGTGAAGCACCACAATCCTTCATAACTAACATACACGTAATGGACATGCTTGTGGGAAAAAAAAATCACAAAAAATCTAAAAGGATGTATGTCTGAGCGTTGGGCCTCACAAAAGTCGTGGAAGGCTTGCGGTCATTTGCTGTCCAGAAAAAGCAGCAGAAGGCCAAATATCCACCATAGGACTTAACAACTCAAATCATCACAGTTAAACGTCTCACCTTGAAAAACTTGGGCTCAACAACAGAAAAATGTGGTCAAGTGCTGTGAATTCCATCACTTTTCTGGTTTTTAGTGTCTGAGTCTCCAAACAGCCGCTAATCCCGTGTTTTTGTTTTAGCATCAGTAGCTACTTCGTATTCCTTCAGGATGGCTTCACCACATCTGCTGTCAAAACATTTTTACCTCTCGGTATCTCTGCTGAACATGGTGCTGATGTCACATGCTACCACCGAGAGCACCCCAGCCAAGGCGTTCACTCAGTTAGTCAGTAGTTGTCCTCCAGGCAGACACGGGGTCCAGCCTGGGTAGTGATAAACGACGCAACCATCCTCATCTTCATTAAGTCCTAAAGTATATTTGTCAGATAAAATGTACTTATTGGCCTGATATAAAACGGATGTAATTTCCTCCCAAATCAGCTGAAATGTTATCAATTCAATTAATGCCGTGCGTCCCTAAAGAAGCCCTAGAATGACTTCAACGTATGCTTTGAGTCACCAACTTCCAGGAAGATCGAACTTCAACGTTGAAATTGAATGGCAGCTGATGTCTAAACGTAATTAACCCATCGCTATACTAACACCTACTGAGGTTCCGGGTTCACTGTCGTGACATCACTGACATCACTTATATTCAGGAAACATTGATAATGGTCCAAGGAAGAGATGATTACATCATCTCTAGCCTATAATCCCATACTAGGAGTTTAAGTCAGTGTGTGAGGAAATGAGGTCAGCACTCTGCCAGCACTTTTCTACTAGGTAGTTAGTTATTCATGAGAATAACTCTCCTCCCACTTATCATTTAGTAGTCACCACTTGGAAAACTTATAATTTTGGCACCATTGATGACATTAATAAAGAGTCACCACTCAGTTTAAATCCCTACACATCATGTATACATCATGTCCAGCTGGAACAGAATGTCCCTGACCCAGTAAAGCCTGGGGACAGTATAGTGATTAAAGACACACACCTGAACATAGATGAACAATTGATGTCCACAACAACCTGATGATGAGATAAATGTGGCCATGGGATTGGTTTGATGTTGGATGTGTGTGGTTGTCTTGACCACTCGGAGCGCTTCACATTACAGGTCAGTGACCAATTATGAGCTCTAAATGAGGGCTCATTATGATAACACTGAATTACTATAGTCCAGCTAAGATGGGAATTACTGTTTGTTCAGCATCATTCTGAGACAATGATTCTAATCTTAGCCCTGTTAAATAAACTGGATTTATATGGTGCTTTCCCAGCCATCTTTGACCACACCAAGCATGCATTCCACCTTTCACACTCGCATTCATACACTGCACCACATTTGCGTCCCAATGTCACTTAAATAATATTTACTGCACAGACAAGTGAAAACAAGTGATCGATGATAGGGTACTTACATAAGAGTCAAACTCCCTGCCAAAAGGGTGGTTTTTAACTGCAAAAAAGTTGGAAGAATAAAAGTCGTTTAACTGGTCAGAGTAAACAATTTGTCTGATATCTCATAGTGTCTTCAATCGTCACACACTATGTGGCTCAAGCACGCTGTAACCCGGTGGGGAGGAACATCAGCATATACAGTTCGACCTGTTGTGATAGGGACGTACACAGCCGTCGAGCCGTGCACTTGGAGGACAATGTTTGAAATGTTAAAGGCTCCTCTTGAACAAAAGCCTTTCAGTGCTTGGACTGCCACGGGTTCTTTGGCGAGCCTATTGTTTTACCGTACGTCATAACGTACGCCAACTGGGCCGTATCGGCGGCGAGGACTCTGCAGAGGTTCTGCAACCTCCCCGCTCAGCAGCGCAGCCCCAGGTACGTACCGACGCCGTCGACGTCCGCAGAGCCGGAGCCTCTCATTCGCAGGTACATGAGGCCCAGCAGCAGGAAGAAGAGACAGGCCGCGGTCAGCAGAGACATGGACAGGTAGTGGGCGCTGAAGCGGGCCGACGAGGCCACCTCTTCCCTCTTGAACTGCTGCAGTAGGGCGTCCTCGGGGGCGGCCGCCGTCTGGCCGGGCAGCGCCTGGCTGTAGGAGTGGTTGGGACCACTGTGGTTGGAGTGGTTTCCTCTGAAGGCCTGGGGGGGGCTGCTGTAGCTGGAGAAGCGGGGCCTCAGCCCCGCGCCCAGCCGGCCCCGGGACGCGGCCTGGCCCCCCTCCACGTGGTTGTTTTGGTCTGCGTCGTCCCCCGTGTCCGGGGGGGACAGGGTGATGGACCTCCTGGACAGGCTGTGGCCCCTGGCGGCCCCGAACACACCCGAGGTCCTTTCGGGGCCCCCCAGCGCGCCTCTGTCGGCCCGGGGCCCCCCCGCGGGGACGACCGGGGCGTGGGGGTCGGCCGGCCTGCTGCAGGGCCCCCGGCGGCGGGGCCCCGGGCCCCCCCCGCGGGTCCCCGGGGCCCCCCCGCGGGTCCTCCTCGTCCGAGTCCGAGTAGTCCCCCGGGACGCGCCCGCCGTCGCCGCAGCCGTTGAAGGCGCGCGCCTTGCGGGCCGGCCTGCCGCGGAGCCGGCCCTCGCTGTCGTCGGCCCCGGGGCCCGGCCCGGCCCCCGGCCCGGCCCCCGGGGCCTGGACCCGGGTCGGGACGCTCCTGCGGCCGTCCGCCTCGTCGCTGAGGCCCCCCCCGTGCGGGGCCGCCCGGGACACCGACCTGCTCTTGAGCTGCGGCCTGGGGCTCCGCTCCAGCCGGTGGTTGTGGCCGGGAGCCTTCATCTTGAAGGTGTTCTCAGCGTCAGACTCGTCGGAGCTGAAGCCGAGGACGGAGCACTTCCGGCCGGGTCGGCCGCTGGAGCCGGGCCGCGTGACGTCACAGGCGCCGGGGCCGGGGCGGGGGTAGCCGCCGCTGCTAACGTAGCCGCTCTTAGCCGCGCCGCTGCGCCGCTTCCCCGCCCTGGGGCCGGGCTGCTCCTGCTCCTCCCTGAGCTTCTTCAGCTTCTTGAGGTACACCGGGCGGGTGTGCTCCGTCACGGGCCCGGGGGCGAAGCCGAGCCGCTTCAGCTCCGAGAAAAGCTCCTCGTCCGAGACCTGCGCTGCCGCCATCTTGGGATGGAAACTCTGGAAGGGCTCCGGCGGAAGTGACGTAATAACCAGGAAGCGGGCGGTCATGTAGTTCCAACGCGTCCAGCGTTTAAACTTTGATTCAACCGCAAACTCGCGTTTATTCACACTTAAAACGTAGTAAAGTTAAAGTTAGTACGTAAAGAGAGTTAATTATTAACGTGTGGCCGCCTTTCCTGCTCCTCCTCCTCTCCTCCTCTCCTCCTCCTCTCCTCTCTCTTCCTTCTCCTCCCTGTCCTCTCTCTCCTCCCCTCTTCTTTCCGTTCCTTCTCCTCTCCTCTCTCCTCCCCTTCTCTTTCTCCTTATCCTCTCCTTTCTCCTTCTCCTCTCTCTCCTCCTCCTCTCTTTCCTCTCCTCCTCATCTTCTCTCTCCTCCCTGTCCTCTCTCTCCTCCCCTCCTCCTCTTTCCGTTCCTTCTCCTCTCCTCTCTCCTCCTTCTCCTCTCCTCCTCTCCTCTCATCCTCTATTTCCTCTTCTCTCTCTCCTCTTCTCTCTCGCCCCTCTCCTCCTCCTTCTCCTCTCTCATCCTCTCTCTCCTCCTCTTTCCTCTCCTCCTCCTCTCTCCTCCTCCACTCATCTGTCCATCAGCAGGACCCCCCCGGTGGGTTCCAGTCCCTGTTGGGATGGAGGCTGGTCTGTCTGTGCTGAGTCTCCATGTTCTCCTGAGCCTGGGGGGGTTCTCTCTGGGTCCTCCAGGTTCCTCCCCCAGTCCAAAGACATGATGGAGGACGTTACTGGGAGACTCTACACCAGGGGTCCCCAACCTTTTCCAGCAAGTGGGCCACAGGGGCTCCCTGCCAGGGCCCCGCGGGCTGCACACACCTTAAATTTACTAAAAACAATGATTGGGAGACACAGTTGATCTTCAGACGTTAATTTAACGCGTTCATTTAGTGAGAAGGCTGGTGCTGCTGGGCCGAAGCTAGCTTCAGAAAGTCAGAACAACACTGCTCACAGACAGAAGAAGGTCTGCAGACACTCATCCATGAGCTGGGCTCGTGAGTGACTTCACAGGCTTCTGCTGGAGAGCTGCTCACACACACGTATGTAGAGCTGCTCACACACATGTATGTAGAGCTGCTCACACACACGTATGTAGAGCTGCTCACACACGCATGTAGAGCTGCTCACACACGTATGTAGAGCTGCTCACACACGTATGTAGAGCTGCTCACACACGCATGTAGAGCTGCTCATACACACATGTATGTAGAGCTGCTCACACACGCATGTAGAGCTGCTCATACACGCATGTAGAGCTGCTCACACACGTATGTAGAGCTGCTCACACACGCATGTAGAGCTGCTCATACACACATGTATGTAGAGCTGCTCACACACGCATGTAGAGCTGCTCACACACGCATGTAGAGCTGCTCACACACGTATGTAGAGCTGCTCACACACGCATGTAGAGCTGCTCATACACACATGTATGTAGAGCTGCTCACACACGCATGTAGAGCTGCTCACACACGCATGTAGAGCTGCTCACACACGTATGTAGAGCTGCTCACACACGCATGTAGAGCTGCTCATACACACATGTATGTAGAGCTGCTCACACACGCATGTAGAGCTGCTCATACACGCATGTAGAGCTGCTCACACACACGCATGTAGAGCTGCTCACACACGCATGTAGGGCTGCTCACACACACACGTATGTAGAGCTGCTCACACACGCATGTAGAGCTGCTCACACACACGCATGTAGAGCTGCTCACACACACGCATGTAGAGCTGCTCACACACACATATGTAGAGCTGCTCACAAACGCATGTAGAGCTGCTCACACACACACATATGTAGAGCTGCTCACACACGTATGTAGAGCTGCTCACAAACGCATGTAGAGCTGCTCACACACGTATGTAGAGCTGCTCACACACGCATGTAGAGCTGCTCACACACGCATGTAGAGCTGCTCACACACACGTATGTAGAGCTTCTCACACACACGTATGTGTGTCCCAGCAGTAGCTGGGACAGGCTCCAGCCCCCAACACCCTCTACTAAGGGAGAAGGTGGATGATGGATGATAGAATTGATATTTTGAAGGTTTAATGATGTTAATGACCCAAAGAATCTTCTGGGTTTCTTGCCAAGACATTTGGGAAGACCCTAATCCAGAGGTCTCCAAACTATTCCCCAGAGGGCCGTGAGGCTGCAGGTTCTGGTTCCACCAGTCCAGCTTCATCTGGACCAGGGTCCCCCCCAAAGGGCCGTGAGGCTGCAGGTTCTGTTCCACCAGTCCAGCTTCATCTGGACCAGGGTCCCCCCCCCACAGGGCCGTGAGGCTGCAGGTTCTGGTTCCACCAGTCCAGCTTCATCTGGACCAGGGGTCTCCAGGTCCCCCCCACAGGGCCGTGAGGCTGCAGGTTCTGGTCCCACCAGTCCAGCTTCATCTGGACCAGGGGTCTCCAGGTCCCCCCCAGAGGGCCGTGAGGCTGCAGGTTCTGGTCCCACCAGTCCAGCTCACCCAGTTTGACCAGTCAGCTGTTGAAGACTCAGATGAGTTGATGAAGTGAGTCCAGTCTGGTGCTGCTGCTCTGGGTTGGACCAGAACCTGCAGCCTCACGGACCTCCGGGGAAGAGGTTGAGACCCCTGATTTAAATATTAGAAAGGTTGGGAGGCCTAAGAGAGGAGCCTCATGTTACGGTTAGGGTTGGTAGTTAGGGTTGGTAGTTAGGGTTATGTTTAGGGTTGGTAGTTAGGGTTAGGGCTAGTATTTAGGGTTAGGGTTGTGGTTAGGGTTAGTAGTTGGGGTGATGGTTAGTGTTGGTAGTTAGGGTTAGTACCTAGGGTTAGGGTTGTTGTTAGGGTTAGGTAGTTAGGGTTAGGGTTGTGGTTAGGGTTAGGATTAGGGTTGGTAGTTAAGGTTAGTAGTTGTCTTGATCTGAATCATGTTACTATCATTAAATGAGACAATGAGTGAGCTGCTGTCGTGGTAACAGGCACTTACCTGGGCCTCACACTGACTCTTCCCTGACTGTCGTGTCATAACGTTACCACGCTTCTACCTGATTCTAATAATTTTAGGCAGTCAAGAAAACACATACTTTTCATGCTATGGCCGATTGCTCCAGTCAAAGACGGCAATAATTCAGCATGAACACATGCGGGGTGTCGAGGACCTCCACCAAACAGTTGGAAGTGTGTTGATGAAAACCCCTGAATCATTTTTTACCTGTGTGTTTACCTGAGTGTGTTTTAAGAGTGGTTTAAGCTGTGGCAAATAAAAAACTAATTTCATTGTAGAGCATAGTTTCTATCTCTCTTTTATCTGTCTGTGGCACACAGATAATGTTTACCTTAGACACGTTTACGCACTTTGGTTGTAAAATTAATAAACATCACTCTCGACTATTTTCATGGGTTTTCCTCATTAAAGCAGCTTTTCAGTAAAGTTTCATTTTTAAAAAACAAGTCATCCTCAGGGACATGTCACCAGTAATAGCACAGTGGGGTACCTGGATATGTCCTTATTATTGTTACAGTCGTGATAGTAGCGGTCATGTTCATGTTTATAGTGGTGGTATTGGTGTGGTCACCACCATCATGTTTCACCCCAGGGTTAGGGTGACCCTATCAAAAGATCACATCTACTGGATGTGTGTTACAAGAATCTGCCTGACTGAATGGATTTCCTGGATCACGTGAATGTTACGTTTAGCAGAAGAAGGCAGGTGTGGTAACCGCTTGACTTGATTATATTACATGATTATAAACTGTTTTTAAAACTCAAAACTCCTCGAGTGAATGATCCCCCAGGAAGGCACGAGGACGTCTTGTTGTCATTGTTCAAAACGGGTGTGTGCCTGTGCGTGTGTGTGTCTGTGTGGGAGTGTTTGTGTGTGTACGCGTGTGTGTGTCTGTGTGCACCTGTGTGTGTGAATGTGTGTGTCTGTGTGTATGTGCCTGTGTGTGTGAGTATCTGTGTGCGTCTGTGTGTGTGGGAGTGTGTGTTGCCGTGTGTCTGTGTGCATGTGTGTGTGTGTGAGTCTGTGTGCCTGTGTGTGCGTGTGTGTGGTTCTTTGGGGTTCTGTTAGTTGAATCATAGCAACTGGACTGGTTGAGTTTCACGAAGACTCTCATCCAAGAGGCTTCATCAGCTCTAACCGAGCTGACCTAACCCTGGGGTGAAACATGTAGTTCCAAAGAGGAGAACCGTCGTGGTGAATCCCAACCAGTCCAGTAGTTGTGAGTCAACTACCATAACTACCATGACCTGGATGACGGACACCTACGCAGCCGGTTCTTTGGGGTATTTCCGCGCTTCAGTGCTGGTTTACTCTGCCTAGCAGCAGAGCGCTAAAAACGCTGATTGGCTGTCCAAGGGCGGTGGGCGGAGCTATCTGCTATTTAGTTAGAGCCTCGGAAGGTTTCGGTTTATTCTTTCCGGAAGCTTCACAAAGCCTTGTCTTGTGAAATATTCGAACTTCGACGCCAACCAACATGAAACTTTTCCTTTTTTTCGGTCTGGCGCTGGTGTGTTACTCTGAGGGCACCAAACATAGTAAGTACTGGATGAATCGTTCATTATTTTTTAATAGAAGGCTGTTTTTGAGAGTCGTAAAAAAACATTTGGGCGTTACTGTAAAATTGTCTTCAGTTTCTGTAAACCTCAGTGTTTAGGCTACTGTCAGGTCTGAGAACATTTAAGAAGCATACTAAGAAATGTAAAGCCTGTAATTTTTCTAAAGTAAAAAATATTCCGTCATAACGAAACTTAGAAGCGCTGCTCACTTTTTACTTTCGATTTCCTTTCCGGGACTAGCGCCCCCCAATGGTGACACTAGAGTAGTACTTTCTTCCGTTAAAGTAACGCCCACAAAACAAAGAGTGGAGGAGGGGAGGAGGAGTGGAGGACGGGCGAAGACAGGTCGAAAACCACCACGGCTGCAGTCTTTGTCAGAGTTTGACCAGAACTTTAACAGACGCTTTAGGAACAAAGCTGAAGCATTTGGAGTCAGGCGTGGTCAGAGTGAGGCAGGTGACGCGCTGCAGCCCCAGGGAGGGCAGAGAATGCTCCGAATCAAGTCTGACCCCTCTTCTTTGGCCGCAGCTCCCCCCAAGGTTCAGGTCTACAGCCGCCAGCCAGGAGAGTTTGGGAAGACAAACACCCTCATTTGTCATGTGAGCGGCTTCCACCCCCCTGACATCACCATCCAGCTGATGAAGGGAGATGACGAGCTGAAGAAAGCCAATCAGACTGACCTGGCTTTCAAAGAGGACTGGCACTTCCATCTCACAAGGAGTGTGTTCTTCACACCCGAGAAGGGGGAGAGCTACACCTGCCAGGTCACCCATGGACGCAAAGTCAGCAAATACAACTGGGGTGAGTTCGCCAACGCTGGCACAAGCTGCTCACAGAAGTGGACTCACTAACCCCGATTCTTCTTCTTTTACAGAGCCAAACATGTGAATCACATAATCACTTCTCCGTCCAATGGGATCAGGCTTCCACAAAAATCTGAATTTGGCATCAAATTTGAATGACGGCAGGAGGGCTGGGCTCTATCAGAGCCTCTGTGATGACTGTGCTCATCAGCTTTAACCATGGCTTTGACTAGTTTGGGTTATAACTATCAATCAACTTCTGTTTCATGACTGTGTAATTTTACCCGTCTTTTCCTCCTCATGAATAGTGGTGATCTGATGATCTGCTGTTAAATCATAAAGATTTTGTGTCAGTGATCCTTAACATGAGGAGACATGGCTCCACCAAATCCACAGTTTGCTTCATTTAAATCTATATGTTTTGGTTTTATAGGCAAGGAGAATAAAATAGTCAGGAATGCAACTTTCATTTATTTACTTTATGTATTAAAGAATGCAATGCAAATGAAAACTTTCACCACTTTCTCAGTACTAGATGAATATTATCCACTTTTGATTTTAAGATTAAAATGTCCTAAATAAAGACCTCCTTCGTCCTATGCCAGTCTTTGTGTTTTTTAAACACAAGGGTTAGGGTTACGAACCCTAACTCTAACCACTGACCCAGAGAATGAAACAGGACAAAATCCCACGAATTCAGAAGCAACACCACTTTTAATAAATTGAAGATGGTACTGGTGCCAACTGCTCAAATGAGCCGCTCTTCATTTACGGTAATAGTAGATATTATAGAAGCTGTTAAAACAAATAACGCAAGACAATAAGAATTAAGAAAAACAAAATATTGAATACATATTGCTGAATATTTTACTTGAAGGGAACTGAATTACCAGATTAAATTAGTATGGTTGTGTTCAAGCTTGGTAGACTACTACCACAAATATTAAGTACTTTTACTTAATAAGTTTGTGTTAATTTGTGGTCCTTTGTGTTAGCTTGTGGTCCTTTGTGTTATTTTGTCTTAGTGGATAGTCGTTTGTGTTAGTTTGTGGTCCTTTGTGTTAATTTGTGTTAGTTTGTGGTCCTTCGTGTTAGTTTATCTCAATTGGTGGTCGTTTGTGTTAGTCTGTCTTAGTGGATAGTCGTTTGTGTTAGTTTGTGGTCCTTTGTGTTAATTTGTGTTAGTTAGTGGTCGTTTGTGTCAGTTTATGTTAGTTTGTGGTCGTTTGTGTTAGTTTGTGTTACGGTGAACCAATCGACTCTTTAGTGGACCACGTGAACAAGTTAAAGTCTCGTGAGCTTTCGAGCATCCTGAAGTCCCGCCATTTTGGGGCACGCACGAGCTCACTCACGCGCACACACACGCACAACACACACTCACACACAAACACACACTCACACACAAACACACACTCAGACACACACTCAGACACACTCAGACACAAACACACACTCAGACACACACTCAGACACAAACACACACTCAGACACACACTCAGACACACACTCGCAAACACACGCACAAACACACACTCAGACACAAACACACACTCACACACAAACACACTCAGACACACACACACACACGAACACACTCAGACACACACTCACAAACACACGCACAAACACATACTCACGCATACACTTGTTTATTATTTTTGTCATCGTTGTTGGTGTTTATTATTATACTTGTAGTTGTTTATTACTAATCTTGTAGTTGTTGTCGTCCTTGTTTATTATCATAATTGTCATCGTCGTCAGCCCTCGCCCCGCCCCCCCGCCCCATGTCTCCGCCCCTCGTCCCCGCCCCTCGTCCCGCTTCTGTGCGTATACCCGCCCCTCGCCCCGCCCCTGCCTCATGTCTCCGCCCCTCGCCCCGCCCCTCGTCTCCGGCCCGGGGCGGATGTCCTCCCGGCCGCGGGGGGCGCTGTGTCCGGGCCGGGCGGCGGCGGCGTGGCGGCAGCAGCGTGTTTTCAGCTGACACCATGACGGCCGTCGGAGTTCATCTGGGCTGCAGCAGCGCCTGTGTGGCCGTGTTCAAGGTCAGTCTGTGCGCGTATCAACATGCATGATATGATGCATGATATGATGCATGATATGATGCATGATATGATACATGATATGATACATGCGTCATATTTGACGCCCCAAAGACAGACGTCCTTTAGGGTCTGCACACACGAGTGTGTGTGGTCACTGTGGTCCAGCAGCAGCGACCCGGAGGGGACGACCGAGGGTTCACCCCCCTCTCCCCCTCCACCTCACCCCCCTCTCCCCCTCCACCTCACCCCCCTCTCCCCCTCGACCTCACCCCTCTCTCAACCCTCCCTCCCTCACCCCCCTCTCCCCTCTCTCCCCCTCTCCCCCTTCACCTCACCCCCCTCACCCCCTCCACCTCACCCCTCTCTCCCCTCGACCTCACCCCTCTCTCCCCCTCGACCTCACCCCTCTCTCCCCCTCCACCTCACCCCCCTCTCCCCCTTCACCTCACCCCCCTCCACCCCCTCCACCTCACCCCTCTCTCCCCTCGACCTCACCCCCTCTCTCCCCCTCCACCTCACCCCCCTCTCCCCCTTCACCTCACCCCCTCTCCCCCCCTCGACCTCACCCCCCTCTCCCCCTCGACCTCACCCCTCTCTCCCCTCGACCTCACCCCTCTCTCCCCTCGACCTCACCCCCCTCTCCCCCTCGACCTCACCCCTCTCTCCCCTCGACCTCACCCCTCTCTCTTTCTCCCCCCTTTCTCTCCCCGTAGGATGGGCGAGCAGAGGTGGTTGCTAACGATGCTGGAGACAGGATCACCCCGGCGGTGGTGGCCTTCAGAGACGATGAGCAGGTGGGTGACGGGAGGGTGAGGGGTCTCGTGAGGGTGTCCCTATGGTGATGTGAGGGTGATGTGAGGGTGTCCCTATGGTGACGTGAGGGGTGTCCTAATGGTGATGTGAGGGTGATGTGAGGGTGTCCCTATGGTGATGTGAGGGGTGTCCTAATGGTGATGTGAGGGTGATGTGAGGGTGTCCCTAGGGTGATGTGAGGGTGATGTGAGGGTGTCCCTAGGGTGATGTGAGGGTGATGTGAGGGTGTCCCTAGGGTGATGTGAGGGTGATGTGAGGGTGTTCTGAGGGTGATGTGAGGGTGATGTGAGGGTGTCCCTAGGGTGATGTGAGGGTGATGTGAGGGTGTTCTGAGGGTGATGTGAGGGTGATGTGAGGGTGTTCTGAGGGTGATGTGAGGGTGATGTGAGGGTGTTCTGAGGGTGATGTAAGGGTGATGTGAGGGTGTCCCTAGGGTGTTCTGAGGGTGATGTGAGGGTGTCCCTAGGGTGATGTGAGGGTGTTCTGAGGGTGATGTAAGGGTGATGTGAGGGTGTCCCTAGGGTGATGTGAGGGTGATGTGAGGGTGTCCCTAGGGTGATGTGAGGGTGATGTGAGGGTGTCCCTAGGGTGTTCTGAGGGTGATGTGAGGGTGTCCCTAGGGTGATGTGAGGGTGTTCTGAGGGTGATGTAAGGGTGATGTGAGGGTGTCCCTAGGGTGTTCTGAGGGTGTTCTGAGGGTGTTCTGAGGGTGATGTGAGGGTGATGTGAGGGTGTCCCTAGGGTGATGTGAGGGTGTTCTGAGGGTGATGTAAGGGTGATGTGAGGGTGTCCCTAGGGTGTTCTGAGGGTGATGTGAGGGTGTCCCTAGGGTGATGTGAGGGTGTTCTGAGGGTGATGTGAGGGTGTCCCTAGGGTGTTCTGAGGGTGATGTGAGGGTGATGTGAGGGTGACGTGAGGGTGTCCCTAGGGTGATGTGAGGGTGTTCTGAGGGTGACGTGAGGGTGACGTGAGGGTGTCCCTAGGGTGTTCTGAGGGTGATGTGAGGGTGTCCCTAGGGTGATGTGAGGGTGTTCTGAGGGTGATGTAAGGGTGATGTGAGGGTGTCCCTAGGGTGTTCTGAGGGTGATGTGAGGGTGATGTGAGGGTGACGTGAGGGTGTCCCTAGGGTGATGTGAGGGTGTTCTGAGGGTGATGTGAGGGTGATGTGAGGGTGTCCCTAGGGTGTTCTGAGGGTGATGTGAGGGTGTCCCTTGGGTGTTCTGAGGGTGATGTGAGGGTGATGTGAGGATGTCCCTTGGGTGATGTGAGGGTGTTCTGAGGGTGATGTGAGGGTGTCCCTAGGGTGTTCTGAGGGTGATGTGAGGGTGATGTGAGGGTGTCCCTAGGGTGTCATTAGGGTGATGTGAGGGTGTCCCTAGGGTGTCGTGAGGGTGTCCCTTGGGTGTCGTGTGGGTGTCCCTAAGGTGACGTGAGGTGTGTCCTAATGGTGAGGGTGATGTGAGGGTGTCCCTAGGGTGATGTGAGGGTGTTCTGAGGGTGATGTGAGGCCGATGTGAGGGTGTCATTGTGATGTGTGTGTGTCTGTTTGTGTCTCTGTGTGGTCTCACTGGTGGTGTTTCGTGGCTGCTGTTACTTGTCTGTCTTCGTCCACCTGAGGAGTGGACGTCCTCACGGTTTGTCTTCTTCTGCAGATCGTTGGTGTTGCAGCGAGACAAGGACGGGTGTGGAACTCTGCCAACACCGTGGTTAAAGTCAAACAACTGCTGGGCAGAAGGTTCTCTTTGCTGCTTTGATGTAACGCCACTCCAGCAGGAGGACGGAGGACGTGAAGCGAGCGGCGCTGCAGGCTGCTTCACGTCCTCCGTCCTCATCGTCTTCTGGAGAAGTGCAGTTTGTTTTGACCAGTTGTGATTTGTGATTCTGTCATTTAAAGGTTTGATCATCCAGAGACACAAATTCACAGAACACAGACCAAATGTCCAGTAAGTGTCCCTGACCACATCTGGAGACAAACATCTGGGCCCGTGTTGACAAAGGACCTGACCAAAGGAGCTCTCTGTGCCCCGGGTGGACCCCTCTGACCTCACCCTTCAGCTACTTTAGGAGCTCTGAGGACCTTTGTGAAGACGGGCCCTGGTGTTTACGGACCACACTGAAGGCCTCTGCCAGAGTTTCTTCTCCATCACTTCTGTAACACTGAACTGGGATTTGGCTTGAGCACCAGTAGCCCCAGTAGCACTAGTAGCCCCAGTAGCACTAGTAGCCCCAGTAGCACCAGTAGCCCCAGTAACACCAGTAGCCCCAGTAGCACTAGTAGCCCCAGTAGCCCCAGTAGCACTAGTAGCACCAGTAGCCCCAGTAATACCAGTAGCACTGGTAGCACCAGGAGCCCCAGTAACACCAGTAGCACCAGTAGCCCCAGTAACACCAGTAGCACTAGTAGCCCCAGTAGCACTAGTAGCCCCAGTAGCCCCAGTAACACCAGTAGCCCCAGTAATACCAGTAGCACTAGTAGCCCCAGTAACACCAGTAGCCCCAGTAACACCAGGAGCACTAGTAGCACCAGTAGCCCCAGTAACACCAGGAGCACTAGTAGCACCAGTAGCCCCAGTAACACCAGTAGCACTAGTAGCCCCAGTAGCACTAGTAGCCCCAGTAACACCAGTAGCCCCAGTAATACCAGTAGCACTAGTAGCCCCAGTAACACCAGTAGCACCAGTAGCCCCAGTAACACCAGGAGCACTAGTAGCACCAGTAGCCCCAGTAACACCAGGAGCACTAGTAGCACCAGTAGCCCCAGTAACACCAGTAACACCAGTAGCCCCAGTAACACCAGTAGCACTAGCAGCCCCAGTAGCCCCAGTAGCACCAGTAACACCAGTAGCACCAGTGTGAGATGGACGCTTGTGTTTAGGTGATCAACAGAGAAGACAGGCCGTGTTATGAGATCACCACAGGGGAACACGTGAAGTACGTCGCTCCAGAGGACGCTGCACAAGCCATCTTCAAGAAAATGAGAGGTACTTTAGAGAAGCGGCGCCACCAATGTTGACGTGAGGTAACGCAGACTTGTGACAGAGACGGCCCAGTCGGCCCTGGGCTCCAGCGTGAGCACCGTGGTCCTGGCGGTGCCCTGTGACTTCACCGGGGCTCAGAAGAAAGCTGTGAGGTGAGAGGGTGTGTGTGTGTGAGAGAGAGAGAGAGGGTGTGTTTGAGAGAGAGAGAGAGGGTTTGCGTGTGAGAGGGTATGTGTGTGTGTATTTGTCTCTGTCTGTATGTGTGTGTGAAAGTGTGTGTGTGTCTGTCTGTGTGTGTGTATTTGTCTGTGTGTGTGTGTGAGAGAGCCCGTCGTGTCTCCACCAGCCTGTGTCTCCTGCAGGGACGCTGCTGAGAGGGCGGGCTTCCACGTCCTGAGGTTGATCCATGAACCTGCTGCTGCTCTCCTGGCGTATGACATCGGCCAGAGTTGTTCATCTGGACGGAGGTGACTGCTGACGCTCGTGTCTCTAGAATGGCTCCTCCACAGGAGCGTCTTCACTCTGGGGCCGGTGGAACCAGACAAAGACCAACCAGAGCCTTGGTTTGACTGAGTGGATCCTTCTCTCTGGTTGAACGGCCTCTGGCCCTGCTGACCTTAGCTGACCTTAGCTGACTTTAGCTGACTTTAGCTGACCTTAGCTGACCTTAGCTGACCTTAGCTGACCATAGCTGACCTTAGCTGACCTTAGCTGACCATGGCTGACCTTAGCTGACCTTAGCTGACTTTAGCTGACTTTAGCTGACCATAGCTGACTTTAGCTGACCTTAGCTGACTTTAGCTGACTTTAGCTGACCATAGCTGACTTTAGCTGACCTTAGCTGACCATAGCTGACCTTAGCTGACCTTAGCTGACCATAGCTGACTTTAGCTGACCTTAGCTGACTTTAGATGACCTTAGCTGACCTTAGATGACCTGGACTCGGTGTAACTGTGTCTTATATATCGATTTGCACTGTGTCAGTAGCCACGTCCTGGTCTACAAGCTCGGTGGGGCGTCCTTGAGCGTGACGGTGATGCAGGTCAACGGAGGAATCTTCCGAGTCCTGAACACGCACACGGACCACAGCGTGGGAGGAGAGAGCTTCACAGAGGCCCTGGCCCAACACCTCGCCACAGAGTTCAAACGGTAACTTCTTCAGAGCACGTCCTGGTCTTCTTGTGACTGAGGGCTCTGCACACAGATCCGACCTGAGCACCTCTGCTGTAGGTTTGCTCTGGTGGCAGCTGAAGGGTTAATAACACTGAGCAAATCAGAGTGATTCTTTAGCTCCGACGTAAGCCGCATCTGACACCAATCCAGGTTAGACTCTCTTCTCTTCCACCAGAATAGAGACCAGTACCACTCCCCCAGCAGCCTCTAGAATAGAGACCAGTACCACTCTCCCAATAGCCTCTAGAATAGAGACCAGTACCACTCCCCCAATAGCCTCTAGAATAGAGACCAGTACCACTCTCCCAGCAGCCTCTAGAATAGAGACCAGTACCACTCCCCCAATAGCCTCTAGAATAGAGACCAGTACCACTCCCCCGATAGCCTCTAGAATAGAGACCAGTACCACTCCCCCAGCAGCCTCTAGAATAGAGACCAGTACCACTCCCCCAGCAGCCTCTAGAATAGAGACCAGTACCACTCTCCCAATAGCCTCTAGAATAGAGACCAGTACCACTCCCCCAATAGCCTCTAGAATAGAGACCAGTACCACTCTCCCAGCAGCCTCTAGAATATAGACCAGTACCACTCCCCCGATAGCCTCTAGAATAGAGACCAGTACCACTCCCCCGATAGCCTCTAGAATAGAGACCAGTGCCACTCCCCCAGCAGCCTCTAGAATATAGACCAGTACCACTCCCCCAGCAGCCTCTAGAATAGAGACCAGTACCACTCCCCCGATAGCCTCTAGAATAGAGACCAGTACCACTCTCCCAATAGCCTCTAGAATAGAGACCAGTACCACTCCCCCGATAGCCTCTAGAATAGAGACCAGTACCACTCCCCCAGCAGCCTCTAGAATAGAGACCAGTACCACTCTCCCAATAGCCTCTAGAATAGAGACCAGTACCACTCAGTGTACTGATCTAAAGTGTCATCCCTTGTGGTTCTGTGGCCAACACGTCTCTATTTTCAAGCAGAATCTGAAAGGATGCGTTGTCTCCAGGCCTGGGAGACTAGTGGGTTATGTTTAATGATCAGGAAAAAAATAGGCTGTTAAACACCAAAGCAGAATAAACACAGAGTAGCACAAACTAGGCTGGGGAATTTTGAAATTAAACGAGGTCTATATCCGAGAAATATAGAATATAATATATGGAAATAGCTGTAAGACCTCTAGATAGTCCTGCAGTGGGTAATTAATATCCTGGTCACGAAAAATGAACTAATGACTCCGACAGCAGTATTGAAGTATCGGTAATAACAGATAAGACAAAAGCTCTGTCACTATATGATACTCTACTTTTATTTACTATGACAGTTGAACAAAGTTAATACATTTCTTCCCCCCAAGAAAAAAAATCCGGGGGTCCACCAAGGACACGTTACGTGTTCATACAATAACATACAAGACACTAACATGATTATAATGTATAGCTCGAGCAGCGGCAGGTACCAAACACCAGTTTGGGATCTGGTCGCCAGCACTGGAACAGCTGCTGAGGACCCAGACCAGTTAAAGGCAGGTTGGAGCTTCTTCACCAGGACGGAGGAACACTGACCCCAACCGTCTGCATTGATCCTGCCTTGATCCTGCTTTGATGTGTGTCTCCTGTGCAGCACCTTCAAGCACGACGTGAGCAGCAACGCTCGGGCCATGTTGAAGCTGATGAACGGAGCAGACATGGCCAAACACTCGCTGTCCCTCCTGGGCTCAGCCAACTGCTTTGTGGACTCGCTGCACAGTGGGATTGACTTTGAATGCACCGTGTCCAGGTGAGGGGTGTGTGTGTGTGTGTGTGTGTGTGTGTGTGTGTGTGTGTGTGTGTGTGTGTGTGTGTGTGTGTGTGTGTGTGTGTGTGAATCCCCTTTAATTAGAGGGCCCTCTAGTGGTCTCCTGTGGAGGCTCCTTGCCGTGTTGCACCCGAGCACCAACCACTGAGGTGTGGTCCAGTAATGATGACCTTGGAGCCCGTCATGGCTGCTCAGTGGTCCTCTGGATGTGTTCACCTGATCTTTGAGTCTGGTGCCTCTGGACTCCAGATGATTCATGTTCACATTCAGACAGGTGGACCTGGATCACCTGACAGCTCAGAGCTTCATGTCACTCCATGTCAGGCCCTCCACCGGCTCAGCGAAAGCGCCAGCTACTCGTGATTCATTCATTCATTCATTCATTTCAGAGCTCGATTTGAGTCACTCTGTTCCTCACTCTTCAACAAGAGCATCCAGCCAATCAGAGCCCTGCTGGAGACGGTGGGACTGTCCACCAGTGACATTAACCAGGTGTGTGTCTTTGTGTGTGTATCTGTGTGTCTCTGTCTGTGTGTCTATCTCTGTTTGTATTTGTATCTGTCACTGTGTTTTGTGTGTCTGTATATTGTGTGTATTGTGTGTCTGTGCGCCCTCCTGCCTGGTCCTCTGCTGCAGCTCTGACCTTTGACCCCCCTGTCGCTCAGGTGGTCCTGAGTGGAGGCTCCACCAGGATCCCTCGTCTCCAGACGATGATCCGGGACATTTTCCCTGAGGTGGAGCTTCTGAGCTCGGCTCCTCCCGATGAGCTGGTTGCCGTGGGAGCGGCGCTGGAGGCCGGCCTCCTGGTGGGCAGAGAGGGCGTGGCGTGTGAGGAGGAGCCCCCCCTCGTGGACGTCTGTGCCTCCGACATCTTGGTGAAGGTGGGCCCGCCCGGAACCTTCAATTTGCGCTGAAGTCCAGACGGCCTCAGGTGTGTGTTTTCAGGAGGTGGACCAGTCTGGAGCGGAGGTCTTCACCACGCTGCTTCCGTCCGGAACGCCGCTGCCGGTCCGGAGACACCACGTCCTGGACGGGGACGGGGCGCTCTCGTCCCTGTGTGTAGACATCTACCAGAGGGTTGTCCCACGACCACCAGAACAACTGGCCAAGGTAGCTGGCCCAGGCTGAGGTGTGAAGGGGCGTGGCCTGAGCTCATCTGATGTTTGTTTGCGTCTAGATCGTTTTAAGAGACCTGCAGCCGAAGGAGGAGAACCACAGCGTCAGCACGGTGCTGACCATGAAGAGGTAGGCCCCGCCCCCCGCCCTGGCCCCGCCCCCCACTGACACGCCTTCTGCTCTAGGGACGGATCCATCCATGTTTCCTGTGCAGAGCAGAGCGCCGCAAGGCCAGAGGTCATCGCCATAGCGTCCAGGAAGTGAGGGCTTCGGGCAGGCGCTGGAGTCAGATGTTTGTGGTGTCAATAAAGAGGAGACGTTCATCCTGCTGTCCTGGTTGATCATGGACTTCACCATTAAAGACAAACACACGCTGCTTTATTCAAACGTTTCATGACACAGTTTGAAGAGTGAACAGGTTCTTCATCCTCAGCTCAGGTGGGTCCAGACGGAGCTCCAGGACAGGTGAGGACTTCACCTCCAGTCGCTCCTGAAGCCACAGAAACAGACAGCTGAGCCGGAGCTGCTGGGCCTCCGCAGCAGCCTCTCACCTTTAACATCCGTGTTCTGGGACGATGCGACACTTCAGCAGCTTTAAGTAGTTGTGGATTTTGTTGGAATCTCTTCGGAAGCAGTAGAGGAGGTCGTAATCCTTCATCAGGCGCCACCTGGCGTCGTCTGCTGGCAGCACAGCCTCCGGAGGGGCCGGCTTACCGGGGGACGTCTTTATTATCCCCAGCTTCTGCATCTGGGGGGGGTGAAGAGAGGGGCAGGAGGAGGTCAACATTGGATTGGACAAGGGGAAGAGGTGAAGAGAGGAGGAGAAGATAGGGGGAGGAGGAGGTGAAGATAGGATGGCGAGAGGGGTTAGGTGAATAGAGGAGGGGGGAGATGAGGGGAGGGAGAGGAGGTGAAGATAGAAGGAGAAGAGTAGGAGGGGAGGACAGACGAGTCTGCTCATCTCGGTTGGTGGTTATTGGACTATTGGTGTTTCTTCTGAGGAGCCTCCTTCAAACATCTGCCAAAGGCTGCAGCTCCGCAGCAGTTACCTTCTCTGCCACCTTCTCCACACCCTTCCGTAGCTCATGGACCATGTCGCTCATCTGGAGAGCTTTGTTGGAGCTGAAGTTGTTGAAGTGCTGCTGAGACATGCTCTGATGGAAGTGCCACAGAGGGTCCCTCCAGGCCACCAGCAGCTTCAGGATCACCCTGGTCAGCTCCTCCCTCTGCTCACAACACGGGGGAACACGTCACCTTCAACAACGTCCCCTCAGCTACTCAAACCGTCTCACAACATCTGCAAAAGAAACCTCGACCACCATCCAGACACCTCCAACCACAGCTGGTCCACTCATGGAGACCACTGGGAGCACTGGTCAACCTTCTCAGGACAGGCAGACCTCCAAGAGAGGCCAGCACTGTCCTCCAGTCAGCCATGGACAAGCAGGGGGGACACCTCTGAGGACACTAGGGTGTAGGACAGATGGATGGATGGATGGATGGATAGGTAGATGGGTGTATGGATGAATGATTGATGGATGATAGATAGGTAGATGGGTGTATGGATGAATGATGGATAGATGGATGGATGGATATAGATAGATAGGTAGAAAGATAGATGGATGGATATAGATGGATGGATGGATGATAGATATAGATAGATGGATGGATATAGATAGATAGGTAGAAAGATAGATGGATGGATATAGATGGATGGATGGATGATAGATAGATAGATAGATAGATGGATGGATGGATATAGATAGATAGGTAGAAAGATAGATGGATGGATATAGATGGATGGATGGATGATAGATAGATAGATGGATAGATGGATGGATGGATATAGATAGGTAGAAAGATAGATGGATGGATATAGATGGATGGATGGATGATAGATAGATAGATAGATAGATAGATAGATAGATAGATAGATGGATGGATGGATGGACAGATGATAGGTAGGTAGAAAGACAGATGGATGGATGGATATAGATAGAAGGATAGATAGAGGGATAGATAGATAGATAGATAGATAGATAGATGGATGGATGGATATAGATAGATAGGTAGAAAGATAGATGGATGGATTGATGGATGGATGGACAGATGATAGATAGGTAGATAGATGGATAGATGGATGGATGGATATAGATAGATAGGTAGAAAGATAGATGGATGGATATAGATGGATGGATGATAGATAGATAGATAGATGGATGGATGGATATAGATAGATAGGTAGAAAGGTAGATGGATGGATATAGATGGATGGATGATAGATAGATAGATAGATAGATAGATAGATAGATAGATAGATAGATAGATAGATAGATAGATAGATAGATGGATGGATGGACAGATGATAGGTAGGTAGATAGATGGATGGATGGATGGATATAGATAGAAGGATAGATAGAGGGATAGATAGATAGATGGATGGATGGATGGATGGATGGATGGATGGATGGACAGATGATAGGTAGGTAGATAGATGGATGGATGGATGGATATAGATAGAAGGATAGATAGAGGGATAGATAGATAGATAGATAAATGGATGGATGGATGGATGGACAGATGATAGGTAGGTAGATAGATGGATGGATGGCTGGATATAGATAGAAGGATAGATAGAGGGATAGATAGATAGATAGATAGATAGCTGGATGGATGGATGGATGGATGGATGGACAGATGATAGGTAGGTAGATAGATGGATGGATGGATGGATATAGATAGAAGGATAGATAGAGGGATAGATAGATAGATAGATAGATGGATGGATGGATGGATATAGATAGAAGGATAGATAGAGGGATAGATAGATAGATAGATAGATGGATGGATGGATGGATGGACAGATGATAGGTAGGTAGATAGATGGATGGATGGATGGATATAGATAGAAGGATAGATAGAGGGATAGATAGATAGATAGATAGATAGATGGATGGATGGATGGATGGATGGATGGATGGACAGATGATAGGTAGGTAGATAGATGGATGGATGGATGGATATAGATAGAAGGATAGATAGAGGGATAGATAGATAGATAGATAGATAGATAGATGGATGGATGGATGGATGGATGGATGGATGGATGGACAGATGATAGGTAGGTAGATAGATGGATGGATGGATGGATATAGATAGAAGGATAGATAGAGGGATAGATAGATAGATAGATAGATGGATGGATGGATGGATATAGATAGAAGGACAGATAGAGGGATAGATAGATAGATAGATAGATAGATGGATGGATGGATATAGATAGAAGGATAGATAGAGGGATAGATAGATAGATAGATGGATGGATGGATGGATATAGATAGAAGGACAGATAGAGGGATAGATAGATAGATAGATGGATGGATGGATGGATATAGATAGAAGGACAGATAGAGGGATAGATAGATAGATAGATAGATGGATGGATGGATGGATATAGATAGAAGGACAGATAGAGGGATAGATAGATAGATAGATAGATGGATGGATGGATGGATATAGATAGAAGGACAGATAGAGGGATAGATAGATAGATAGATAGACGGATGGATGGATGGATATAGATAGAAGGACAGATAGAGGGATAGATAGATAGATAGATAGATAGACGGATGGATGGATGGATATAGATAGAAGGACAGATAGAGGGATAGATCCTGCCCTGCAATAACAACTCATCTTGATCTGGATGAGCAGCAGCCATACGCCTCCTTGAATCGATACATTATTGTCAAGAGCTGTGAGGACGAGGACAAAGAAGACACGATCAAACATCGAAACGGCACAGAACGCTGGTGGGACAAAAGTGAAGACGGGACAGGGAGGACAGGGACAAAGGACATCAAAGAGGACAGGGAGGACAGGGACAAAGGACATCAAAGAGGACAGGGAGGACAGAGCCAAAGGACATCAAAGAGGACAGGGACATCAAAGAGGACAGGGACAGAGGACAGGGACATCAAAGAGGACAGGGGGACGGAGAGGGCAGAGCCAAAGGACATCAAAGAGGACAGGGAGGACAGAGCCAAAGGACATCAAAGAGGACAGGGACATCAAAGAGGACAGGGACAGAGGACAGGGACATCAAAGAGGACAGGGGGACGGAGAGGGCAGAGCCAAAGGACATCAAAGAGGACAGGGAGGACAGGGACAAAGGACATCAAAGAGGACAGGGAGGACAGGGACTACATGATCATCAAAGAGGACAGGGAGGACAGAGCCAAAGGACATCAAAGAGGACAGGGACAGAGGACAGGGACATCAAAGAGGACAGGGGGACGGAGAGGGCAGAGCCACTCACGGCCAGCCTCTGGGCGTTGCCCTTCCCGTTGGGGGTGATGATGGTGGAGGTGTGGCAGCTGTGGCTGAGCCGGCCCACCTGGTTCTGGCTGGGCAGGAAGTACTGCTCCTGGCGGGAAACATCAAGGCAACAAGGAAAGGTCAGAGGTCAGCGGAGATCACTGCACACTGATGACAAACAGGAAACAACGGGATACATTCGACTGTCCTCTGTGGGTACGACTGTGATGGTGTCCTACAGCGCTGAACAACACCTCCACCTTCCCTCCACCTCCTCCATCACAACTCCTCCACCTTCCCTCCACCTCCTCCATCACAACACCTCCTCCATCACAACACCTCCTCCATCACACCTCCTCCATCACAACACCTCCTCCATCACAACTCCTCCTCCATCACAACTCCTCCTCCATCACAACACCTCCTCCATCACACCTCCTCCATCACAACACCTCCTCCATCACAACTCCTCCTCCATCACAACACCTCCATCACAACACCTCCTCCATCACAACACCTCCTCCATCACAACACCTCCTCCATCACAACACCTCCATCACAACACCTCCTCCATCACAACACCTCCTCCATCACAACACCTCCTCCATCACAACACCTCCTCCATCACAACTCCTCCTCCATCACAACTCCTCCTCCATCACAACACCTCCTCCATCACAACACCTCCACAACACCTCCTCCATCACAACACCTCCACAACACCTCCACAACACCTCCTCCATCACAACACCTCCTCCATCACAACACCTCCTCCATCACAACACCTCCACAACACCTCCTCCATCACAACACCTCCTCCATCACAACACCTCCTCCATCACAACACCTCCACAACACCTCCACAACACCTCCTCCATCACAACACCTCCTCCATCACAACACCTCCACAACACCTCCACAACACCTCCTCCATCACAACACCTCCTCCATCACAACACCTCCACAACACCTCCACAACACCTCCTCCATCACAACACCTCCTCCATCACAACTCCTCCTCCATCACAACACCTCCTCCATCACAACACCTCCTCCATCACAACACCTCCTCCATCACAACTCCTCCTCCATCACAACACCTCCTCCATCACAACACCTCCTCCATCACAACACCTCCTCCATCACAACTCCTCCATCACAACACCTCCACAACACCTCCTCCATCACAACACCTCCACAACACCTCCTCCATCACAACTCCTCCTCCATCACAACTCCTCCATCACAACACCTCCTCCATCACAACTCCTCCATCACAACACCTCCACAACACCTCCTCCATCACAACACCTCCACAACACCTCCTCCATCACAACACCTCCTCCATCACAACTCCTCCATCACAACACCTCCTCCATCACAACACCTCCACAACACCTCCTCCATCACAACACCTCCATCACAACACCTCCATCACAACACCTCCATCACAACACCTCCTCCATCACAACTCCTCCATCACAACACCTCCTCCATCACAACACCTTCACAACACCTCCTCCATCACAACACCTCCTCCATCACAACACCTCCATCACAACACCTCCACAACACCTTCACAACACCTCCTCCATCACAACACCTACTCCATCACAACACCTCCACCATCACAACACCTCCTCCATCACAACACCTCCTCCATCACAACACCTCCACAACACCTCCTCCACAACACCTCCATCTTCACAACACCTCCTACATCACAACACCTCCACAACACCTCCACCTTCACAACACCGTCACAACACCTCCACCTCCACAACACCTGCACATCTCCTCCACCTCCACAACACCTCCCCAACACCTCCATCTTCACAACACCTCCACCATCACAACTCCTCCATCACAACTCCTCCATCACAACTCCTCCACCTCCACAACTCCTCCATCACAACTCCTCCACCTCCACAACTCCTCCTCATCACAACTCCTCCATCACAACTCCTCCACCTCCACAACTCCTCCATCACAACTCCTCCATCACAACTCCTCCTCCATCACAACTCCTCCATCACAACTCCTCCACCTCCACAACTCCTCCACCTTCACAACAGTGACTTCAGTAGAACACACTGACTTTAGAGGAGCTCCACTTACGAACTCAGAGTGAAGGTCGTTGGTGATGCTGTGCATCCGGGTGGAATGTTGGATGACCCGGTCAAACAGGTTGGCTAAGGACAGGACGTGGCAGCCGGCGTGGGCGTTGGTGCAGAAGGACGCCGCCCTCGTACTGGTCAACCTGCTGCAGAAAAGGTAGACCAGCAGCAACCACACTGGGAGAGAGACAAACGCTCCAGTCAAACCTGAGCGTCCACCGGTTGTCCTTGACATCCAGAGTCTCACCTGATTTGATGTTTGCAGACATCCTGCAGGAGGCTGAGGAGTTCCTGTCTCACAGCGAAGAGTAGCTGCTCTGGACCCTCAGGAGGCTCCTCTGAACGTCCTCCTGCTACACTTTAATACCACAGCAGGGGCGGGGCGTGGGGGGGGGGTGACTCACACAAATGAAATATAATTCACCTTTAAGGGACAAACACGCACATTCTCATACTATCACAATTTGAGGTTTATTTTGAAAATCGTATTTATTTCTACAGAATTTACCCCGAGATTAGTAGTTAACACCAATTATCATTATTATCACAATTATTATTATTACAATTATTGAATTCTGAGCCAACAAATATCACTTCTGTCACCTGACATATGTGTGAATTTGTCTTTATCTAAATAGTGTGAGAGTGTGTGTGTGTGTGTGTGTGTGTGTGTGTGTGTGTGTGTGTGTGTGAGAGTGTGTGAGAGAGTATGTGTGTGTCTGAGTGTGGGGGAGAGTGTGTGTGTGTGTGAGAGTGTTTGTGTGTGAGTGTGTGTGAGAGTGTGTGTGGGTGTGAGAGTGTGTGTGTCTGTGTGTGTGAAAGTGTGTCTCTGTGTATCTCTGTGTGTCTGTGTGTGTCTGTGGGTGTGTGTGTGAGTGTGGTTGTTGGGCAGATTGTCTCTGATTGTCATGTTGGGGCTGACCTTCACAGTAATGGGGTGATGTGTGCTGGAGGCCCGGGGCCAGAACACTGGGGCTGCCTCCCGGTCAGCAGCAGATAACTCTGGACTCGTTAACATACACCTGTGGGCAAACATGAAGGAACCAGCAAGTGGAGCCATGAAGCCTTTCTGGATCTTCTGGCACCAGTTTTATCTCCTTTATATATTCACTTTCTCCTGAAGAGACCAGAAGGAAACTAACGTGGCTGGATGATATGATACACACACTCAGAGCCCCCTCTGTCCCGCGCTTCGCCATCCTGTGAACAGGATTCCTCAGGCAGAACAGCCCGTCCCTCGGTATCCTATGAACAGGATTCAGCAGCCCGTCCCTCGCCATCCTATGAACAGGATTCAGTAGCCCGTCCCTCGCCATCCTATGAACAGGATTCAGTAGCCCGTCCCTCGCCATCCTATGAACAGGATTCAGTAGCCCGTCCCTCGCCATCCTATGAACAGGATTCAGTAGCCCGTCCCTCGCCATCCTATGAACAGGATTCAGTAGCCCGTCCCTCGCCATCCTATGAACAGGATTCAGTAGCCCGTCCCTCGCCATCCTATGAACAGGATTCAGTAGCCCGTCCCTCGCCATCCTATGAACAGGATTCAGCAGATGACGTGTCTGTAAGATGGCGGCCGTGCAGGGTGCTGTCACCCTGTCTCCCCAGGGTGCCCTGTTTTCGGAGGATATGCGGAGTTTACAGGAGCATGTTGTGGATTTTCTTACGAGTAAAACAGGCGACGATCTGAAATCTTACAAGAATATTGGCGCCGTGTTGGAGAGTTTGAAAGAGGAAAATGGCGCCCTGAGTGAGCAGGTGAACCCACTCAAAAGAAGCTGATTAACAAGATTTACTTTTGTTTTCTGGGTTTTTACCATGTGGGTTTGTGTGTAACATAGACCTTATGACGGAGGAATAGTGGGCCCACTTTTCCTTGTGTTTTAAGCAAACTGGAGCACTGGCCTTACAGTCTGTACCCATTTCACAATATCATGTATAAAACATGTTTTGGGTAATGTGCAACACTAATATCATATATTACACGATATAATCGGTTTTGTATTTTGATGGAGATGTATCTGATGGATTTGAGCTGTAACCAGCTTCATTAAAGGGTCTGCAGCCTGTCAATGTATTGGGGAGATAAAAATATTAAAGTTACCTTTAATACTATTTGAGAATAGTATTAAAGGTAACTTTAATTTCAAATAGTAACTTTATTTTCAAATAGTCTTCTTGGGTCATTGTGAGAAAACCAGGCCAATCAGACAGATGCCATATCAACCATGGGGTGGTTCTTCCTGGAGGAGGCGTTGACAGTCATACGTGTGTTTGCCTCTGCAGCATCTTCATCCACAACACCCCCTCCAGACCCTGTCCATGTTTGACCACATGTGCCCCCCTACAGGGGGCCAGGGGGTCTCACCCCATCCACCATCTTCTACCTTAGTCCTCCACAGAGGGTGTTGGGGGCTGGAGCCTGTCCCAGCTACCACTGGGTGAAGGGGGTCCGCCCTGGACTGGTCACCAGTCAGGGCTGACACACACACACACACACACACACACACACACACACACAGACAGACAACCATTCACGCTCACACCTGAGGACAGTTTAGAGTGTCCGATTGTCCTTCTCCCATCATGTCTTTGGACTGGGGGAGGAAGCTGGAGGACCCAGAGAGAACCCCCCCAGGCTCAGGAGAACATCGAGACTCAGCACAGACAGACCAGCCTCCATCCCAACAGGGACCGGAACCCGAAGCCTTCTAGCTGTGAGCCCCCAATAACATGAATTGTGAAATTTGGGGGTCTCTAAAATGATGTCACTTCAAATCAGACATCAGATACAGAAAAGAAGGCGTTGAAGCACGTTTACTGCCATGTTTTGCAGTCTAAATGAAAACAGAGAACCTTTCTTGCAAGTTTAGGATTTACAAAGCAATGAAGGAGTCTGAGGAGCAGCCAGAGGTGAGGTCTTGCGCAGATTTACATTTGATGCGTGTGGAGGTTGACAGAAGTAAGGCTTGTAATAATAATATTGTGTTTATATCCCACTACTTCAGCCTCTCCACCAGCTGCTCTTGGGGGGTCCACTGACTGCTTTCATTTCTTCTGCTCAGGTTCTGGTGGTGTCTGGCTCGGTGCCTCTGAAAGTGTCAGCAGCTCTGTGTGCTGCTGAGAAGGCTGCATCTTCTCTTCAGGACCTGCTACAGAGGGAGCAGAAGATCACAGACCTACTGACGCAGGTAAAGATTCTCATCTTCTAGATGGGCTGGTGAGCTCAGTCTGGAGGGGGGTGGGCCGGAAAGCAAAGGGTTCCCAGGTCAACCCCCATGTCGGATAAAAGATGGAAGCACCTCTCCAACCACCAGGAAGGTATCAAGCCCTCCGATGCTCAGAGGGTTGAACCCTCCCTTGACCCATATGTAGCTAGGAGACCCCAGCCCAGGGTCAAAGGTCACCCCAGGGTGATAGCAGACATCTTCCAGGTGTATTATGATGACCTTTATCCTCTTCTAACTGTAACTCATGAGTTAGAAGAAGCTAACCAAGTGAACTTGTCTTCTGTATGTCCCTGACTGTTGACACGTCTGTTTTCTCTAGCTTCTCCCCAGGCCCTCCTTGGGGGGTTACTTACTTTGTGGGTTATACAGCATTTGCAGGGCGTCCAGCCTTCAAAGGACCAGCTGGGCAGGATGCTGAACCAGATCCAGACCATCGAGAGACACGTGAAGTACCTCAGCTGTCTCCACTTCATAGAGGAGTGCAGGTAGTGTGGATGAAGCAGTGTGGAACAAATGTGTGTTGGAGTGGAGGGAAACTGATGCTTCTGGATTAAGATTACAATATCTTTACTGTAACGCTGACAGATTAGTTCTGGTAGGTGAATCAGAACAACTGGACTGGTTGAGTTTCACAAAGACGTTTCACCTCCCATCCAAGAGGCTTCATCAGTTCTGTCTTTGTGAAACTCAACTAGTCCAGTTGCTGTGATTCAACTAACAGACAACTAACTACCATGACCTGGATGACTGAAAATTTACACAGAGTGACATGTTAGATTACCATATTTTCTGGAATATAGGGCGTAATTTATATCCTTAAAATTAGTCAAAAATCGACTGTGTGCCTAATAATCTGATGTGGTTTATGTATGGATTAATTCTGGTTGTGCTTACTGATGTCAAACCAATTTTAAAATCTTTCAAAAATGTTTGGTAAACTCTGAATAAATCAAGTGCACCACTTGTAGGACCATTACGGTAGTCAATGTGGGCGTCTGTATATGGACCCCAAAATAAAGTGTGACTTATCTGTTTTGGTTCGATTAATGCGCCTTATAATCTGGTGCGGTTTATGTATGAAAAAAACCCTTTCAGACACGTTTTTTGGCAATATGCATTATAGCCCGGTGCGCTTTATGGTCCAGAAAATATGGTAGATTAGGATTAAGGTGAGAGTGGATGTTAACGTGAGGACTACTGAGAGCTTCTGTTCCTGCAGCTCTTCGATCCAGCAGTGTTTGATGACCGGGAGCGTGTGGGAGGCCATCACAGCCATAGACAGCATGGCTGCAGTCCACGCAGGCCTGGAGGCCTCCAGCTGCTCCTACCTGAAGGAGTTCCTCCAGGAGACCCTCACCTTCTGGCACAAGATTATCAAAGACCGGCTGAGCAGGTATGGGTATGCGAGCCACACAGGCCGTGTTCTCCTGCAGCAGCTGAAGCCTCCCCCCTCTTCTCCAGTGATTTTGAAAAGGTGTTAGGTCAGCTCCATTGGCCCAACGTCTCCCCCACCGCTCAGCCGCCGGTGCCCTCAGCTTCCTCCCCGGAGATGAACGTGCAGCTGGAGCTGCTGCTCACCCAGCTCCTGGCTCTTCAGACCACGTATCCTTCAGCCCTCTACCTGCGGACCTTCTGTCTGCTGCCTGTGGTCCTTGTCTTTAACCAGTATAACCAGTGATAACCTCTTACTCCACCACACGTCTCCTGCGCCCCCCCCCCCGCCCCCCCCTTCAGACACTCCGGCGCCTCCCCTCTGTCTTCCTGTCCAGATCATGCTGCTTCCATTCAACAAGAGGTTTAGGTACCATTTCTGCGGAAATCGGCAGACCAGTTCCCTCAGCAAGGTTGGTCCACCTTCCTTTAGTGGGAACATCTTCGTTTCTCGTCAGACTGATGTTTGTTACTGCAGCTCAGGAGATGATCTGAAAACTATCAGGTTCTCACCGCTCCTCCTCAGTGTGCTGCTCCAGAGTCTGGAGCTCCCAGAGGAACTCTGGATGTTGGCTGACATGAGGAAGAGGAGCAGGTTGGACGGTCTGGATGGTCCAGGAGAACAGCTGGAGGTGGAGGAGCAGAGCTCCAGCTGGTCCATCATGGTGGAGATGAGAGATGGAAGAGGAGCCATGGTGATGGTGATTAGGAATGTTGTGGAGGTGAAAAGAGTCTGAGATGGAGTGATGAGACTGGAGCTGGAAGATGAAGGTGTGATGGTCAGAGGTGGTTCTGGTTATGATCCTCGGGCTGGAGGTGAGTTAGAAGAGAGCTGAAGCAGGAGCTCAGAGAGGAGCCAGACTGGTGTAGGAGACTGGTGGAGGAGACTACTGGTGTAGGAGACTGGTGGAGGAGACTACTGGTGTAGGAGACTGGTGGAGGAGACTACTGGTATAGGAGACTGGTGCAGGAGACTGGTGGAGGAGACTACTGGTGTAGGAGACTGGTGGAGGAGACTACTGGTGTAGGAGACTGGTGCAGGAGACTGGTGGGGACTGGTGTAGGAGACTGGTGGAGGAGACTGGTGGGGACTGGTGGAGGAGACTGGTGGGGACTGGTGGTGGAGACTACTGGTGGGGACTGGTGTAGGAGACTACTGGTGGAGGAGACTGGTGGAGGAGACTGGTGCAGGAGACTGGTGGGGACTGGTGGAGGAGACTGGTGGGGACTGGTGGAGGAGACTGGTGGAGGAGACTGGTGGAGGAGCTTCAGATGACTGGACCGCTGCAGCTCAGGTGATCAGGCAGAAAGGTAGGAGAGAATCAGCTGAGAGAGGAGTGAAGGTAAATGGAGGTCTTGAGGTCACTGATGAGGGTGGACAGAATGTCCTGACATCATACCTGTGGAGGTCTGGAAGTGTGTAGAGATGGTTTTGTCAAGGTTGTTCCACGATGTCCTGGACAGCGAGAGGAGGCCTGAAGAATGCAGCGTGCCGGTGCTGCTCTTCAAGAAGTAAAAGACTGAGGTCTCATCCAAGGATGATGACGGCAGATGCACAGAAGGTCAGAGACCTGCTGTGATTGTGTAGACAGGTGAGACAGGTGTGGTCTTGTCTGACCAAGTCTGGAGAGCCGAAGAAGTCTGTCAGAGTGGTCCAGGACATGGAAGAGGTGCAGGACATGGAAGAGGTGAAGGACAAGGTCAAGGTGCAGGACAAGGTCAAGGTGCAGGACAAGGTCAAGGTGCAGGAACAACTTCCTCTGGGACCAAGCTTTTTGTTGCTGTGGCGATAGACAGGCTGACAGGTGAGGTGGGACGGGAATCTCCATGGACGCTGATGTTTGCAGATGATGGTGTGGTCTGTAGCGAGAGCAGAGAGCAGGTGGAGGAGACGCTAGAGAGGTGGAGCTCCCGGAGAGGAATGAAGGTCGGTCCAAGTTACAGGGAGGAGACATGAAGAAGGTGGGGGATTGGGAGGCTTCATCGTGACCCTGTGACCCAGAGAGTCTGTGTGACCCAGAACTCTCAACAGACGTGGAAGCTCCTCCCCAGTGTGAGTCACTGGAGACCCCCAGCCTGACGCCACCGTGACGTCACCATGAGTCATCGGACCGGAGGCCTTCCTGCCTTCAGGCTGCTCGCCGCTTGCTCATATGACCTTTGACATTTGGAGCCTTTACTGAGGAGGAGGGGTTGGGTTGTGTCACCCTCACTATTAACACAACACACACACACGCACGCACACACACACACACTCACCCACTGTGATTGTGGTTCTTCTCTCAGCCAGAGTGGTACCTAACCCAGGTCCTGATGTGGATGAGTAACAACCTGACCTTCATGGAGGAGAAGATCCAGCCTGTTGTTGAGCGAGCAGGGGTCCTCGTCAGCGCCAGGGTCGGTGCTCCTCTCAGAACATCTGGAATAGTTATTCTGTCAGAAGCTGCATGTTCACATCTGTGTGACTGATCCTCTTAATCAATGACGTCATCTTTGCTGCTGCAACATTTAAACAGCCTCTTTCACATGAAGTGTGTGTGTGTGTAACACTGTGTGTGTGTGTGTGCATGTGCGTGTGTGTGAGTGAGAGAGACCCGGTGTAACTCTGTAACCCTGTGTGTGTAGGTGGAGCTGTGCAGAGGTCTCCTGTCTCTGGTCCAGGAGAAGGTTTCCAGCGATGCCCTCAGGCTCCTGTATGACGACGCCCTCTTCTGTCACTTGGTGGAGGAGGTGCTGCAGTTTGAGAAGGAGCTGCGCAGCAGGCTGGCCTACCCCCCAGCCCTGCCCGGGCTGCTGCACCTCCTGCTGGACAACACCGTCCTGCAGAAGTGGCTCACCGTGGAGAAGAAGAGTAAGATGTACACACACTCACACACACATGCACACACATATATACACATATATATATACACATATACACACATACACTCACATAAACCTCGCTCTCACACACGCACACACACCCTCACCCCCTCGTGCTCCCCTGCAGTGGCTGTGGGGAAGATGGACTCCATGCTGTCGTGTGAAGGTGCCTGGAGCTGCCAGTACAAAGACCTGAGTGAGCTGGAGGAGGTCAGAGCTCCAGACTGTGCTGAGACCTTCATGATGCTGCTGCAGGCCATCACCGGTCAGACTCACTACACTCCCGTCTGGGCTCAAGCATCATCTTTGTGTTCACACAGTCAGAAGTGTGTGAAGCTTCACACTAAACACACACACACGAAACATGCAGGTCTGAATAGAAACTAGAAAGCACTCAGAGAGCACAGACCTCGGCCAAGCGCAACAATTCCTTTTGGCCCCATTTACCAAAATGTTAATGAAAATTTCAAATCCAGAATTTCCAACAAATCCTGATAATTTCATCAAACATAACCTCCTTGGCGGAGGTAACTATGGATGAGTGATCTTAGTTCATCTGGGGAAGATGGTGACGTCCAGCTAAACAACACAACGTATCCCTGATGTACTAATCAAAGAGAAGCTCTTGTTGCCATGACAACAGCTATGCTGAGGTAGACACCTCCAGGTGGTGGGACCTTTTCACCAAAGTTTAGGAAGCACACGACGTGTTCAACAGATCGATGCGACATTCTGAGAAAGAAAAACCAGGACTGGAAAAATAATGGAGGGATGACATTTGTTTTCAGATTTCAGTTAAATTGTTAATTGTTAATTTCCTTGTGAAGTACTGCTCTTTGATCTCATCTGTTCTTTGATCTCTTCTGCTCTTTGATCTCTTCTGCTCTTTGATCTCTTCTGCTCTTTGATATCTTCTGCTCTTTGATCTCAGAGCGCTACCGCTACTTGCCCTGTCCTTCGGCACAGCTCAAGTTTCTGGGGCTGCAGAAAGAGCTGCTGGACGACTTCCGCATCCGTCTCACTCAGGTAGCCTCCTCCATCTGTCCCTCCCTCCCTCCATCTCTCCATCCATCCTTTGTCCAATCTTTGAGAGACTGTCCCTGTTGATGGAAAAGTTTCTGCTCTGGTACCTTCAGTCCTTCTGTGGCTTCAGCTGGACAGATGGAGGGAGGGAGGGAGGGAGAGATGGAGAGATGGAGGGAAGGAGGGACAGGTGGATGGAGAGAGGGAGGGACAGATGGGGGGGCAGATGGAGGGACAGATGGACAAATAAATGGAGGGAGGGACAGATGGAGGGACAGATGGAGGGAGAGACAGATGGAGGGAGGGACAGATGGAGGAATAGATGGACAAATAAATGGAGGGAGGGACAGATGGAGGGAGGGACCGATGGAGGAACAGATGGAGGGAGGGACAGATGGAGGGAGGGACAGATGGAGGAACAGATGGAGGAACAGATGGAGGGAGGGACAGATGGAGGGAGGGACCGATGGAGGAACAGATGGAGGGAGGGACAGATGGAGGAACAGATGGAGGGAGGGACAGATGGAGGAACAGATGGAGGGAGGGACAGATGGAGGAACAGATGGAGGGAGGAACAGATGGAGGGAGGGACAGATGGAGGAACAGATGGAGGGAGGGACAGATGGAGGGAGGGACCGATGGAGGGAGGGCCAGGCAGGTGTTGTGTATGTATAAATGTAATATAATAAATGATACCTGATATAAATAATATATATGTGGTGATGACAGCAGCACTGATGGCGTCTTCCTCAGGTGATGAAGGAGGAGTCTCGCTATCCACTCAGCTCCCGCTACTGCTCCATCCTCAACGCCGTCAGCTACGTCAGCAGCGTCCTCAGGGACTGGGGAGACAATGTGGTTGGTGCTTGTCCTCTGTCCCTCAGGGCTGTTAGGGGTGGGGTTTGTGGGCGGAGCCAGGGTGGGGATGTGGGTGGGGGGTAGGGGTGGGGCCAGGGTAGGGGTGTGGGCGGAGCCAGGGTTAGAGGTGGGGATGTCGGGGGAGCCAGGGGTAGGGGTCTGGGGGTGGCGGTGGAGCTAGGGTTAGGGTGGAGCCAGGGGTGGGTGGGGCCAGGGTTAGGAGTGGGTGGGGCCAGGGTTAGGGGTGGGTGGGGCCAGGATTAGGAGTGGGTGGAGCCAGGGGTGGGGGTGGGTGGAGCCAGGGGTGGGTGGGGCAAGGGTTAGGGGTGGGTGGGGCCAGGGTTAGGAGTGGGTGGGGCCAGGGTTAGGGGTGGGTGGAGCCAGGGGTGGGGGGAGGTATTGACCCTCTGACAGGTGTGCTTGTTTCAGTTCTTCCTGCAGCTGCAGCAGGCAGCCGTGTCTCTCAGCGATGACGGGGTACTGGGAGGACTGGGGCTGATGGAGCTGGGTCAGCTGGCGGCCCTGGAGGGCTCCCTGTTTGATGGCCTGCTGGCGCTGCTGGAGCGGCTCAGAGGAGACATGGTGGGGAGGCTTCTGGACTGGACCATGAGAGAGTTGAGAGACCAGGCCCAGCCCTACACCCAACAGAGGTAACAGCATGCTGGCTGGGACCATGTGACCTCTTGCTTCTGCCGTGACCCCGCCCAGTTTGTGTCCCAGACCCAGGTGGGGCAAGTGTGGGCGGGACCTTGAGCGACAGGTGACAGGCTCCGTCTGTTTTCAGGTGGCTGTCTTTTCCATCCCAGCAGGACCAGTCCAGCATGTCTCTGTCCAGCTCAGCGTGTCCAATGATGCTGTGTCTGAGGGACCGCTTGTCCAGCCTCCACCAGCTCCTGGGGGCTCCTCTGTTCCAGCTCACCTGGCAGGGTCTGGCCGACAGACTGGACCACTTCCTCTACCAGGACGTGAGTCACGACCAGCCCAGCGTTGGGTTGATGGCAGAGCTCCACACCAGCGTCCTGGTCCAGGTCCTTGTCCAGGTCCTGGTCTCAGTCCTGGTCACATTGCTGGTCTAAGCCTCCCTGGAGCTTTGTTCTGATCGGTGACCTCTGGTCTGGGTTAGGGTCCCTCTGTGGGTTAGGTCCCCGTCCCACCTCCTCGCCTTCTAACTGGCAGTTAGATCACATCATCGGGGACAGCATCGGGGGGGCAGCATCGGGGGGGCAGCATTGGTGTGAGTTGTGGTGTTTTGCCCCCCCCGACAGGTGATCCTGGCCAACCACTTCAGTGATGGGGGGGCAGCTCAGCTGCACTTTGACATGTCCAGGAACCTCTTCCCCCTCTTTGGGCAGCACTGCAAGAGACCCGACAACTTCTTCAAGCAGTAAGTCTGAGAGCGTGCACGTACCTGAGAGCGTGCACGTGTGTGAGTGTGCATGTGTGAGCGTGCACGTACCTGAGTGTGCACGTGTGTGAGTGTGCATGTGTGAGTGTGCACGTACCTGAGTGTGCACGTGTGTGAGTGTGCATGTGTGAGTGTGCACGTACCTGAGTGTGCACGTGTGTGAGTGCATGTGTGAGCGTGCACGTACCTGAGTGTGCACGTGTGTGAGTGTGCATGTGTGAGTGTGCACGTACCTGAGTGTGCACGTGTGTGAGTGTGCATGTGTGAGTGTGCACGTACCTGAGTGTGCATGTGTGAGTGTGCACGTACCTGAGTGTGCACGTGTGTGAGTGTGCATGTGTGAGTGTGCATGTACCTGAGAGTGCATGTGTGAGTGTGCATGTGTGAGCGTGCACGTACCTGAGAGTGCATGTGTGAGTGTGCATGTGTGAGTGTGCACGTACCTGAGAGTGTGCACGTGTGTGAGTGTGCATGTGTGAGTGTGCATGTGTGAGCATGCACGTACCTGAGAGCGTGCACGTGTGTGAGTGTGCATGTGTGAGCGTGCACGTACCTGAGAGCGTGCACGTGTGTGAGTGTGCATGTGTGAGCGTGCACGTACCTGAGTGTGCACGTGTGTGAGTGTGCATGTGTGAGTGTGCACGTACCTGAGTGTGCACGTGTGTGAGTGTGCATGTGTGAGTGTGCACGTACCTGAGTGTGCACGTGTGTGAGTGCATGTGTGAGCGTGCACGTACCTGAGTGTGCACGTGTGTGAGTGTGCATGTGTGAGTGTGCACGTACCTGAGTGTGCACGTGTGTGAGTGTGCATGTGTGAGTGTGCACGTACCTGAGTGTGCATGTGTGAGTGTGCACGTACCTGAGTGTGCACGTGTGTGAGTGTGCATGTGTGAGTGTGCATGTACCTGAGAGTGCATGTGTGAGTGTGCATGTGTGAGCGTGCACGTACCTGAGAGTGCATGTGTGAGTGTGCATGTGTGAGTGTGCACGTACCTGAGAGTGTGCACGTGTGTGAGTGTGCATGTGTGAGTGTGCATGTGTGAGCATGCACGTACCTGAGAGCGTGCACGTGTGTGAGTGTGCATGTGTGAGCGTGCACGTACCTGAGAGCGTGCACGTGTGTGAGTGTGCATGTGTGAGCGTGCACGTACCTGAGAGCGTGCACGTGTGTGAGTGTGCATGTGTGAACGTGCACGTACCTGAGAGCGTGCACGTGTGTGTCCCCAGTGTGAAGGAGGCCTGTGTGGTGCTCACTCTCAGCCTGGGCTCTGCCATCCTGCTGAGGGACGTCCTGGAGGAGGCCGAGGAGGAGCGTGCTGCTGCCGTGGAGGCCCCCCAGGCTGCTGCTGCGGCCCCCCAGGCTGCCGTGGAGGCCCCCCAGGCTGCTGCCGTGGAGGCCCCCCAGGCTGCTGCTGCGGCCCCCCAGGCTGCTGCTGCGGCCCCCCAGGCTGCGGCGCTGCGGTCCACGCTGAGCGAGCTGGGCCTCCACTGTCTGGCGCCCTGCGACGTGCTGCTGCTGCTGAGGCTGCGGGTGTCCCGGCCCGGCCAGTAGGGGGGGGGGGTGAGTGGGCGGGGTCTGTGTGGGGGGAGTGGGCGGGGTCTGTGGGGGAGCTGGGTGAATAAAGGCGTCAGGACTTCGCGTCTCGTGTCTTCGTGGTTTGTGTACACGGTGAAATGGTGGAGGTGAGTCATTGAAGCAGCAGGGGGCGCTGCTGCAGCTCCACACCACAGAAGAAGACCCGCAGAGCCAGCGTGACACCAGTTGACTTCGTCCAACTTTCACTGGTTTCACTGGTTTCACTGGACCGAGCAGCCCCGCCATGAGCACCAGGAACCCTGGGACCAGCCTCGGTAACCGCCTTCTGCTCCGGGACCTCCGACATCAGCACCACCGGACCAGTCCCAGCTCCACTCGTCCCACTGGTGCCGCTGGGACGCTGCACGCGCACACGCACACGCACGCGCTTGACCTTGTCCGTGTTTAGTCAAATTAAGTAGAACGTTTGATTTGACCGTGAGCGGGGTGAACTGGGCCAGCAGATCCTGTGGGTGGTTCCGTTGGTCCTGATGGTGGTTCCAGTAGGTCCAGTAGGTCCTGACAGTGGTTCCAGTAGGTCCTGTGGGTGGTTCAAGTAGGTCCAGTAGGTCCTGTGGGTGGTTCCATTGGTCCTGACGGTGGTTACAGTAGGTCCTGACGGTGGTTCAAGTAGGTCCTGTGGGTGGTTCAAGTAGGTCCAGTAGGTCCTGTGGGTGGTTCCATTGGTCCTGATGGTGGTTCCATTGGTCCTGACGGTGGTTACAGTAGGTCCAGTAGGTCCTGACAGTGGTTCCAGTAGGTCCTGTGGGTGGTTCAAGTAGGTCCAGTAGGTCCTGTGGGTGGTTCCATTGGTCCTGACGGTGGTTACAGTAGGTCCTGATGGTGGTTACAGTAGGTCCAGTAGGTCCTGACAGTGGTTCCAGTAGGTCCTGTGGGTGGTTCAAGTAGGTCCAGTAGGTCCTGTGGGTGGTTCCATTGGTCCTGATGGTGGTTACAGTAGGTCCAGTAGGTCCTGACAGTGGTTCCAGTAGGTCCTGTGGGTGGTTCAAGTAGGTCCAGTAGGTCCTGTGGGTGGTTCCATTGGTCCTGACGGTGGTTCAAGTAGGGTCAGTAGGTCCTGTGGGTGGTTCCAGTAAGTCCTGACGGTGGTTACAGTAAGTCCAGTAGGTCCTGTGGGTTGTTCCAGGAGGTCCAGTTGATCCTGACGGTGGTTCCAGTAGGTCCTGTGGGTGGTTCAAGTAGGTCCTGACAGTGGTTCAAGTAGTTCCAGTAGGTCCTGTGGGTGGTTCCAGCAGGTCCTGATGGTGGTTCTAGTAGGTCCTGATGGTGGTTCCAGTAGTTCCTGACGGTGGTTACAGTAGGTCCTGTGGGTGGTTCCAGTAAGTCCTGTGGGTGGTTCCAGTAGGTCCTGTGGGTGGTTCCAGCAGGTCCTGATGGTGGTTCCAGTAGTTCCTAACGGTGGTTACAGTAGGTCCTGTGGGTGGTTCCAGTAAGTCCTGTGGGTGGTTCCAGTAGGTCCTGATGGTGGTTCCAGTCGCTGATGTCGGGGGTTCCTTTCTTTCCTTCTCTTGGCTACTTTCCCTCTGTTGCTTCATTGTCTCATTTCGAAGTCGTTCTGTTTCATTGTTCGACTGACGTGTTTGCTGGTTCAGATCTGGAGTGGATCTCAAAGGTGAAGGTCAACACACAGGCGGTCCTCAGGAGAGCTCAGCACTTCCAAACTCTGAAGGTCCCAAAGGAGCGCTGGCAGGTAGACATGAAGATCATTCTCATCTTTATTAAGTCTGTCTTCTTCACATCATCCTGTGTCCATATACTAAAAATGAGATAAAAAGCTAAATTCTAAATGAACTATGAGATCAGTTGATCTGAAAACTGTCTCTGTCCCTTGGACGGAGCTCAGGACGCATCCACAGGTCCAAGTCCTGTAATAGTTCAGATCTATGAGGATCATGGATCTGACAGTCTGGTTCAGCAGCAGAAGCACATCATTGTCCTCCACCATCTACTGTCCTCCACCATTGTCCATTGTCCACAATGTCTCCACCATCCTCTTCCTGGCCACAAACACGGGCATCTTTGATTGATCCAGGATAAACATCAACAGCAGGAAGAGGGTTAGCTCACAGTCCGTTAACAATGACCTCCAGGTCCTGAGGACAGAGAGAGGACGTCCCTGCTGAACTCCTCTCTGGACACTGAGCCGGACCAACATTCATCTTCAGTATGCTGGCAACTGGTCCTGGGCTGAACCTGAATGTGTCCAGCGTCTTCAGGTACCGATGTCCAACTCGATCAAAAACCTTTTCCTGGTCTACAGAAATTAGATCAGTGCCCAACGAGCCAGCGTCCAAAGCCTGTCCAATCAAAGTGATGTTATTCCTGCTGGGCTCACAGTCGGTCTGGTCTACATCATGAATCACTTCCACCATCACCCCCCTGAGTTGGAGACACCTCAGAGACGATCTTGTAGTCCCCACAGAGAAGACCTGAAGGTCTCCCTTCTTAGGTAGCAGGGTGATGACTGCCTTCCTGCAGCTCTGTGGAGGACACCGGCTCTAAAACTCTCCTGGAACACCTCCAGCAAGTCTTCACCCACCACAGTCCAGAAGGTCTTCTAAAAGTCCACGGGGATGTCGTGGATGCCTGATGGCCAGGTCTCTGAGACCTGCATCAACAGTGCTTAAAATCACCCCCAGGAATAAAAACCATCCTGGACACCAGCAACACCATCACACAAGACATTTAAAGAAGACATCCTGTCCCCTCTCAGCACAGGAGCATAAACAAGCAGGAGGCTGAATTTGACAGTTTTGTCCCTCCATGACGAGGTGCAGCTCCACAGACTGAAGGTCCAGATGTTCAGAGAACACGATGCCCGCGCCGGCACTGGGTGACATTGTGTGGCTGAGAAGACCTGGCCTGGCCACGCCCTCCTTCACCCCCCATTGTTCCCGTCACTATGGTCCTCCTGACGGAAATTCACATCCAGCTTTTTCAGCCTACACGGCTGGAACACAGCTGGAACAGGGAGCAAACAACAATAACAACACCACTGCCAACAACACCAATACCACCAGCAACAACAGCACCACCAATAACAACAACACCTCCAAGGACACAACACTAAAACCACCAGCAACAACACCACCAGGAACACTAACAACACTACCAGCAACAACAGCACCACCAAGGACGCAACACCAATAACACAAACAACAACACCAATGATACAACAGTCACACCACCAGCAACAACACCACCAATAACACTAACAACAACACCAATGACACGACACCAATGACACAACAACACTAATAATGCCACCAGCAACAACAGCACCACCAATAACACTAACAACACCAATGACACAACAACACTAACAACACCACCAGCAACAACAGCACCACCAATAACACTGACAACACCAATGACACAACACCACCAACAACAACACCAGCAACAACAGCACCACCAATAACACTGACAACACCAAGGCTCATATAGAGGGACTCTCTGGCTGATGGAAGGTGAGTAAAGGAGGAGAAGGAGGGAAAAACAGGGAGAGGAGAGAAAAGACACACACATCAAACACAGACATCAATGCCAACAACCACAAAACTAGAGACCTCACCAACTGATAGAATGGTGACATCCTGCCGTCTGTCCCGCAGGCTGCTTGGCTTCTGAAGGCCGTCACCTTCATTGACCTGACAACACTCAGTGGAGATGATACTCCGTCCAACGTCCACCGACTGTGTCTGAAGGCCATCCAGCCAGTGCGGCGTGATCTCCTGCAGATGATGGACATGGAAAGAAAAGGTCTGAGATTAAATCTATGTTTTTATCAGTTCATCTGTACACCATATTCCATTAGATAGTTATCATTGACCTTTGTGACCTTCCAGAGGTGCTCAGCTGTTCCAACACATTTGACCTCTCATTCTTGATGGTGTCTGAAGAAGGTCTAGAACAACCACAATATCCAGTGAAGCTGATGCTGAGCTTTGATGGTTGAAAAAAGTGCTGATGTGTTGGGTTGACCTTCTGTAGCTGAGGACCTTTGTCCTGTGGACGCCGGTCGGCAACCTTTGTCCCCAACGCTTGTTGTCTTGTGTGCAGAGGTGACCACAGCGGCAGTCTGCGTGTATCCAGCTCGTGTGGCTGATGCTGTGACGGCCATAAAAGCAGCCAATGCCTGCCTCCCAGTGGCTTCAGGTAAGCTGGATCAGAAACCAGTTCACTGCAGGAATAAACTGGGCCTTAAATCTGTTCTCCCTGTAGTGGCTACTGGTTTCCCAGCAGGCCAGACCTCACTAGAGACGCGTGTGGAGGAGGTTGTCCGGGCCGTGGCTGACGGAGCGACCGAGATCGACATTGTGATCAACAGGAAACTGGCCCTGACGGGACAGTGGGAGGGTGAGGGTCAGAATCCAGCTGAAGGTGGGACCCTCTCTGAGTGTTAACTCTACTTGTGTGTGGTGGGCAGCCCTCTACCACGAGCTCCAGCAGTTCCGCTCCGCTTGCGCTGATGCCCACATGAAGACCATCCTGGCTGTGGGAGACCTGGACTCCTTCACCACCGTCTACAAGGCCAGCCTGGTGGCCATGATGGCTGGTCAGTCACATGACTTTGTCCCTGGTCACATTTCTGTACATTTATGTTCTCAGGTGATTCTTTGAACATGTTGATGTTTTGAACATGTCAGTTTCTACAGCCTTGTTTTACTAAACCTCATAGGTTCTGACTTTATCAAGACCTCCACGGGAAAAGAGGCTGTGAATGCAACTTTCCCCGTTGCCATAGTGATGGCGCGGGCCATCAGAGACTACTACCTGTGTACAGGCTGCAGGGTGAGGAAGTGTCCCTCCTTCTACAGGTTCAGACACACCGGTGTGTGAGACAAGGTTTTAGTGGAAGCATAAGCTCTGAGGAGCAGAGACCTTCGTGAAGAGAACCTCAGAGAAGAGCTGAACCACTCCTGGCTTTGACTGAAGCATTTCCCAGACGTGGCCACAAGGGGCACTGCCGACCTTAGTGGTGTCAGTCGAATTAAGAGAAATCTAAAAAAAATTAAATAAATTAAAGTAGAATTCAAATAGGCAAGTGATAAAACTGCATTGTGTTTACAGCTGTGTTTACAGCTGTGATGAGCTTCTGAAGCCAGCGTGTGACTCTAGCTGTCCTCTCAGGTGGGCTTCAAACCAGCAGGGGGCATCCGGACGGCCCAGGAGTCTCTGCTGTGGCTGGCACTGATCAAGGAAGAGCTGGGCTCTGATTGGCTCACGCCTCACCTGTTCCGGATAGGAGCCAGCAGCCTATTGGCTGACATCGAGAGGCAGGTGGGTGAGGCCTGTTCCTGCACTACCTGAACAAGTCCTGGTCTCCTCAGCGTGTCCCTGCTTTTCACAGCTCTATCATCACGTTACTGGGCGTTACGCGAGCTACCAGGAGCTGCCTATGGCCTGAAGACGTCCCTCTGAGGACCAGCGCCCCTCCACCGTCCTACCACACCTATGACCTCAGAGGAGCCTGGCTGATGGTTGTTGGACCAAAGCTTGGATAACTGTGAACAAGTTGAATGTGTCAGCCGGCCAGCTCTCTGGAAGTTCAACTGAATCTAGAAATAAAATGAAGCTCTAAAGTTAAAGAGTAACCTGTTTGTCCTTCACGCCAGGCGAGATTCCCCCTCCTAGTCTGATCTGCTCCAGATGACGGTGACGCAGCAGCTGAACTGGTTAACCACCAGTGTGAGCCCCAGCCTGCTGCTCTGGTCCAGTTAAACCATTATGCCTCAGGCTACAGCGCTGAAGCAGCATCGTCTTACTGGTTATGATGGACCATCAGTGTGAGGGTTTTAGTCGTGTTGGAGGTGGACCAGAACTACTGTGGCTCTTCACAAAGACCTTCAGTGAGGTGAAGAACCAACCTGAGGGCCAGCAAACACCTGAAGGCATCTGTGCTGCAGCTGGCTCACATCTGTGTTGGGCTGATGAAGTGAAGACTGACCCATGAGGAGAGAAGCTCTACATCATAAAAAGGTCCCGTCATGAGAAGATGGTCCTGACTGAAGAACGCTGGAGTAGCATCAGGGCCTGAGCAGCTTGATTCAGCTCGATCTATCCTGCATGTCTTACAGTGCAGAACACCTCCAGAGTCTTCACATGAACCGATTTGGCCTTTAACACGAGGAAGCCTTGAGCAGGACCAGGCTCACATAGGCAACCGTCCTGCTGGTGGACAGAAGGGTGGAGGAGATAGAGGAGAAAAACAGACATATCATACATTCTTACATTCATGCAGTAATCCTACAGAACTAAAACAGCAGATCAGCAGGGTCAGAGGTCAGCAGCTGTGGGTCATGTGGTTGGAACCACTTCAAAAGAGCTGGTCACCAAACAGATCAAAGGTTCCTGGGACTCTTTGGTCCTGTTATGTTCTACAAGCACAGGCATCCATTCAATTCATGACTTTATTGTCATAAGAACACACTTATACACAACCAGATAATGTTGGGCCTCTCAATACTGATATAGTTACATAGTTTATAAAGTGCAGCAGTTAACAGCCTTGCTGGCTGAGGGTGGAGCTGTGGGCCAGTCTGGAGGTCCTGATGGACCCATACCTTCTCCCAGAGGGCAGCAGCTGGAAGAGTTGATGTGCAGGATGATGCCGCTCATACAGGTTGTTGTTGACTGTCTCAGACAGCGGGTGGTGTAGACAGTGCTGATCTCCAGGAGACTGGTCTTGATGGTCCTGTCAGCTGTTTCCACAACCCTCTGGAGGACCTGCTGCTCAGCCTTGGTGCAGCTGGAGAACCACACTGCGAGTACGCAGGTCAGTACACTGCCAACTGCACAGTGGGAGAAGTTAACCGTGAGTCACTGAGGGATTTGAGCACCCTTGAGTTTGAGTAGTCCTCTGACACAGTCACACCCAGAAACCTGAAGAGTGTGACTCTCTCTACTGCCTCATTCCCAACGGTGAGTGGAGTATGGTTGGCTCAGGTTGACTTTGAAAGCCCACAATCATCTCTTTAGTCTTCTTGATGTTGGGGGCTAAGTTGTGTTCTCTCACCATGACCCTAGATGTTCTACCTCGCTTCACATATCTGGTCCCTTCTGAGAGTAGAAGGTGTCTGACGACTGTATCACCTAATGGATCAATCTGGGTACCACTCTGAAGGTTATTTTACAGATGTTTAGAGAGGTGCGGTGCATGGTTACATCTGCATGACCTTGAACGGCCCACTTATAGGTTTAGTGGTAAAACTGCCAAAGAACCACACGGTCATTGATCGGCTGGATCAATGAAGGATCAGGGGATTGATTGAACCTTTGTCCCACAGGCAGGTTACCCACGGTTAACTGGTTAGTTAACCTGTCATAGATTTATTTCATAGATGAAATTTTATGAGCTAGAGGAGGATCAGTAAATAGGGAGGGGCCTTCGCTTCCTTTGGTCTTTTGCTATTTTGGATGTTGTAGCTTTAGAAGGACCAGCATCAAACTTAACTTCATCCTGTAATTCTGAGTTAATCTAGATCAACATTGTTTGAGCAGACGGGATTATTGACATTTATTCTGAAAAGGGAAAGTTATCTGAGACGAGAGACTGCTTTTAGCTGGTGCAGTAACCGGTCCATTTGAACAAGGGTTAATGATTCTCTCCCAACTGTGGAGGAAGGCCTCATCATCCAGGAAAAGGAACTCGGCCACCCTCCAGCTGTGCAAGCAGTGATGTCCTCAATCTCAGTCTCAGATTATCTTCTCCAGTCTGAAGCGAATTTCCAGCTGTTTCATGGCTGCTGTATCAAATGCCCTCAGATGAACTCCAGACCTGCTGAGACGTGGACAAGGTGGAACCCAAGGTTGACATGTGCTCCTGAGGGACCACGTTCACCTGCACACCCATTAGAACGCATGGTGGTAGACTGCCCTCAGCTAGTGATGATGGTAAGGGGGACGCCTCACCAGAGGGACCAGAGGAAGAACTGGTGATCATGGACACCTGCTGAAGCAGGAGGAGACCTAAAGTGACATTTCTGACAAGTTCTGAGGGTTGTGGGTTCCTGCCCAGAACTGTGAGGAGCTGGTGGGTCAGAGGAGATGTGGCTGCTTGAGGTGATTTTTACATGGAGGTGTGTCTGTGAGCAGCAGCAAGACCTTTGAGGAGACAGATGCTGGAGCCACTGAACTCCACCTTCTCTTTGTTCCTACAAGCTGCACCACCCTCAACCAGAAGATGTTTGTTTGGACGAGTCTGTCAAACTTCTTGGGCTTGGAGACGAGCTATGCTCTTTCATCTTTATGTGTCCTCACATATGTGTTGTCCTCACAGCTGGAGATATTTGTGGACGACAGTTTAGCATGAAGACCACTGTCTCTACAGTCCAAGAAAGACTTGACCTGTCCAAGACAGCGGTGGGACCGTGGGAAGGTTCAGATCAGACTGTTTTGTCAGCAGCACGCTCTCAATGTCACCCGTCACATCTCCAGATCAGTTGGAGCTCTGGAGACCGAGATAGTGGTTTGTGAGTCCACAGGAGATCGAGGATGTTTGGAGACCCTCAAGACCAAAAAGACCACTTTTAAAGTCCAGTTTGTTCTGAAGTGTTCTGCTTTTACAGTTGTCTCCATAAGAACCAGACTGAGGTCCAGCTCAGTGTGATCATCAACATCATCATCACCACCATCATCATCATAATCACCATCATCATCATCATTATCATCACCATCATCATCACCACCATCAACATCACCATCATCATCATCATCACCACCATCATCATCATCACCACCATCATCATCATCATCACCATCATCATCATCATCACCATCATCATCTTCATCACCACCATCAACATCACCATCATCATCACCACCATCATCACCATTACCATCATCATCATCACCATCTTCATCACCACCATCATCATCATCTTCATCACCACCATCATCATCACCATCATCATCTTCATCATCACCATCATCATCATCATCTTCATCACCACCATCATCATCACCATCATCATCATCACCACCATCAACATCACCATCATCAACATCATCATCATCATCATCATCACCACCATCATCACCATCACCATCATCATCCTCATCATCACCATCACCATTATCATCACCATCATCAGATTTCTTCATCAGCTCTTATCTTCTTCTGAACTGTTCTCATTTTTAAGTTCTGTCTGATCCTTATTACAAGTGAATGTTTTCGTGGGAAAACTGAAACATTCCATGATGTAAATGTAGGAATCTTCAAGTGCAGACCAAAGCACACAGGTTTGCAGGTATTCTCAGATGTTCTTTTTCTTCTGCTGTAGAAGCTGGCCAGCTGATGGTCTGCGTGGTGTTTCTGCTGGAAGTATCAGCCAGGATGAATATCGTTCTTTGGTGTCTTTGTCTGTCCTGCTGTTGCCTGTCCTCCACAGATCTGCCTGGATGTCCACGAGCAGGGCAGCTAAGCCTGAAGAAAGACACCTGTGCTGTTTGATCTGTCCACTGTCCTTTATCTGTGTGTGTGTGTGTGTGTGTGTGTGTGTGTGTGTGTGTGTGTGTGTGTGTGTGCGTGCGTGTGTGTGAGAGACTTACCCTCCAGCAGCTCTTCTCTTTCTCCATCTCATTGTTAGTTCAGCGGACATGAGGAGCGTAGCCGTCCTTCATCACCCCATCTTCATAGTCTGTCTGGCAAAGGATCAGGTTGTTCTTCAAGAAAAACTTGTCTCCAACACAAAACCTGGACACGAGACATTTGAACAGGACTTTGCATCAGCATCTCAGCTGAGCCCCAGTTTTTGTGAAGGTGGAATCTCTGGTGGAACCACTGAGGGTGAGAGCACCTTGACTGTCACCCTCACAGGTTCATGTGTCTCAGCTCCAGGAGCTCTCCTCCTTTCTTCTATAAGTCAACCATGTTAAAGATAGAAAACCAAGTGTCCTGCTGGTCTGGTCCTCCTCCAAGCTGGGTTCCTCCACCAGAGGCTTTAGGCTCTTAGATGTTCCCAAAAGAGACCTCAGATGTTGTTCCTGGGTCTGCTGGAGCCTCTCCTCCAGCTGGGGGTGCATGGAACTGGTGTGATATAGTTTAATGGTGTAGTTGATTGGTGTAGCAGAACAGTTTGACAGTGTGACGGTGTGACCCCTGAGGGACAAGGGCTTGAAAATGGAAGATGTGTATTCAACAGTGGATTTGGGGGGGGCTGGAGCCTGGGTGGGCAGCTCTGTTCTCCCAGCATGAGTTCAGAGTTCAGACCATCCTGCTTGTGTAACTGTGTGTGTTTGTGTGTGTGTGGGGGGTTAGATGCTCACCTCTGACTGCAGAGCTGACAGGCGAAACAGTCCAGGTGGTAGACGTTCTCCTTGGCTCTCATCACCATCTCAAAGGCTGGAATCAGTTTACTGCAGACGGCACAGTTCCCCGTCGCCCCGAACAACCTGCAGCACACACACATTACAGTTGGGAGCACACACATGTTACAGTTGGGAACACACACACACACATTACAGTCAGAAACACACATACGCACACGTTACAGTCAGAAACACACACGTTACAGTCAGAAACACACACATTACAGTCAGAAACACACATGTAACAGTCAGAAATACACTCACACATGTTACAGTCAGAAACACACACATTACAGTTGGGAACACACGTTACAGTCAGAAACACACACATATTACAGTTGGGAACGCAGTCATTACAGTCAGAAACACACACACGTTACAGTTGGAACACACACACGTTACAGTCAGAAACACACACACACACACATTACAGTTGGGAACACACACTCGTTACAGTCAGAAACACACACACACGTTACAGTTGGAACACACACGTTACAGTTGGAACACACACACACGTTACAGTCGGGAACACACACACATTACAGTTGGGAACACACACACACACGTGACAGTCAGAAACACACACACACACGTTACAGTCAGGAGGTGTGGTTCTGATCGGCCTGGAGGAAACTCTGGGTGACCTTCAGCAGGACCTTCAGCAGGAGCAGAGGAACGCCTCATCCTCGTCCCCTCAGGATGTTCGGAATGACGCCCGTCTTCCTGATGCCGGTGGCGTCTCCACGGGGAGTGCCCGTGTCCGCTCAGAGTTCTGTGTTGACACGTTGACTTGAGTTCCAGTTTTGATTTATTTTAGATCTTCTGTCATCACGGTGGGGAAAGCAGCAGCGCGTTGACTCATTGAACTTCTGGAGGAAGGAGCAGGCTGGTGACTCCAGGGAGCTCTGGAGACCTGCTGCCCTCTCCAGACATCGGGGAGGATCTCCACGCCTTCCCTGGAGGACCTGGGTCTGTGAGGAGGACTCCATCAGCTGTAGTCACTGAGGCGGTTGTGAAGCTCCTCAGGTGTCATGATTCCCCGCCTGCTCAGTACTCGTCTGTCCGTGATGCCCCTGAAGGCACCGCTCATTAGCGCCGATTCTCTGCACCTGCTCACCGGGAGACTGAACTCACCTGTTCCTTCTCCTCCCTGCCAGGTTGTCCTCTGATCCTCATGACTCTCCAGCGTTTTCCTGCCTGTCTGTCCCTGACCTGCCCGTTGCTTCTGTTCCCCGGTAAACCTGTCTGTCTTTTGTTCTTGACCTGCCGTCTGCGTCCCAGCCCCGGATTTCCAACCCGCCTTCGTCCTCGACCACCCGGTCCCGTTTCCGACCCGGCTGATCGACTCGTCTTCTGTCCTCGACCATCCTTTAATAAACGTTTCTGCCCACCAGTTGTGCTGCGATTGGGCCCAATCCTTCCACCTTCTGGCATCAGGGGTGGAGGAGGTGCTCCCAGTCCCTCAGGTCTGTGAGGTGGACCGTTCCTCTGGACCAGGGAGGATGTCCAGAGGGTGTTCTCACCACCGGGGGGTGACCCCCCCTTCAGCAGAGAGGCCCCTCCCTTTTATCAGATAGACCCCTCCTCTTTCAGCAGGGAGCCCTCCCCTTCAGCACATAGGCCGCTCCCCCTTCAGCAGAGAGGCCCCCCACCACCCCTCAATGCTGCTCTTCTGTACAGAAACATCAGGAAACATCTGGCTCATTAGGTGTGCTGTTTGACTCCAGAACTCACTCACACACTCACTCACTCACACACACACACACACACACTCACACCAGGTCACAGCGTCTCACCTCAGGTAGTCTCTTCGGCAGAGGATGAGGTTGGCCTTGGTGTAGAGGGTGGAGCCCACCTCCCCCAGCCGGCACTCACAGCAGGCACATTTCAGGCAGTCTTCATGCCAGAACTTATCCAAGGCCTTCAGCAGGTAGCGGTCCTTTATCCTGCGGCTGCAGCCGGCGCAGCCTTTGGGCTTGGTGGGCTGGACGGAGAGCATCTGTATTCCTGGAGAAGACCACACACCTTCAGAGTCCACCACCGAAGGCTGCTCCAACACAGCACTTGAACCAAGAGAAGGTCTCAGACCTTCACTAAGATGAAGATGAGGACCAAGAGGAGGTCTCAGACCTTCACTAAGATGAAGAGGAGGAAGAGAAGGTCTCAGACCTTCACTAAGATGAAGATGAGGACCAAGAGAAGGTCTTAGACCAGGTGGAGCCCAACGAGGCAGTAACACGGCAGTGTGGTCAGCCAGTGGGGGGAAGGTGAGGGCCTGAGATCACCAGAATTCAAGGGGAGTCGGTGGAGTGCTTGTTAACATATTGTTATTCGGGGCAAAAACTCATATCTTCTTCCCTGGTGTGATCTCTTCTTCTTCTTCTTTTCTGGTGCAATCGAGTCAGCATGAGCGACGGGGGGGGGACTCTGATGCTGACCTGTCGGTATTTGAAAAGAACCAACCACAGAGCTCGGATGTTTCCCTGGCCCAGAGAGAACGTTCCTATTGATTAGGTGAGCGCCACTTGGAACCCATCGACTGAAAACCGACTCGCAAAAAGAGAATTTGAGCCAATGTTAATTCAATTAGAGCCCCAAGGACCCCTGTCTCAGAGCTTCACTAAGATGAAGATGAGGATGAAGAGGTCTCAGACCTTCACTAAGATGAAGATGAGGACAAGGTGTTCCCCTAGAGAAGGTCAGCCTTCATGAAGACCTCCACAAAGGGGCCACATAAGAAACTTCAGAAAGACGACAAGAGATGTGGTTTTCTCTAGTCTTGACTGGACACATGAGTGTGGACACAAGAGTGTGGACACATAAGTTTGTTTAGAAGCTGTTCTGAACAGTGTTCCACCAGAGGGGTGAGAGAACCTCAATGTCAGTGTGGCTGGAGGACACCGTTTGTCAGACTCCTGAATTACACACATGGCTTCAGGGCTGGAGTCAACCGTCCCTTGTGGCCACGCCCCCTCACCACATCAGGGCTGTCAGGATGAACCTGAAAGTATCATCTGAAAGGAATCATCTGAAACTGGAGGAACCATGTGAAGCTGGAACTGGAAACATTGGTTTCTAAATGTCAACAATGACAAAAGTTTCAGTTTCACTTTTGGATTGATGGACCCTCACCCTGACGACCCCCCACCAAACAGAGGTCTCCAGAGCAGGATACCTCTTGGACCCCTCTGCTGAGGGGGCGTGGCCACAGCTCTGTATTGTTGCTGGCTCTGGAGGGCTTTTGTTGGGCTGGGGGGGCCGGGGGGACCGTTACTGGGGAGTGAGCCTGTTTGACCCAAACAGGACGGAGACAGAAGACACCCACGTTAGGACCAGGGACGGACTGGTTTGCTGAGGTCTGGGGGGGTCTGGGGGGTTCTGGGGGGGTCTGCTGAGGTCTCGGTGGGTCTGGGGGGTTCTGGGGGGTTTCTGGGGGGTCTGCTGAGGTCTCGGTGGGTCTGGGGGGTTCTGGGGGGTTCTGCTGAGGTCTGGGGGGTTCTGGGGGGGTCTGCTGAGGTCTGGGGTGTTCTGGTGGGGTCTGCTGAGGTATGGGGTGTTCTGGGGGGATCTGCTGAGGTCTGGGGGGATCTGCTGAGGTCTGGGGTGTTCTGGTGGGGTCTGCTGAGGTATGGGGTGTTCTGGGGGGATCTGCTGAGGTCTGGGGGGTCTGGGAGGTCTGGGGGGTCATGGGGGGTTCTGGGGGGTCATGGGAGGGTTCTGGAGCAGCACAGACCCTCTGGAGTCCCGATCCACACAGAGTGTTTCGGTCAGCGGACATGAGCGAAGTGACCTTCCCAGACTTCCCTTCGCTCCCCTGACAGAGAAGCGAATCCCGGCTGTTTCTGACAAAGTGGGGATTGGGAATTCTACATGTTTAAAAGCTGTTACCATGGCAACATCGTCCTGACAAAGGCCAGCTCGGAGCTCCGCTCTGTCCACGACGAAGGAGGCGCGAGTGTGACCGTCAGCAGGAGGACGGACAATGGATCCAGATTACAGCCACAGTAAACATCCAGCTACCCTAACCCCAATCCTCATCCCAAAACACAGCAGCGCCTTACCGAAACTTCTGTCCCTCTGCTGCATCTGTGGAGGAGCGGTGGGTCCACGTCCAGGTCCAGGTCCAGGTCTGAGTCCAGGTCTGAGTCCAGGTCTGGGGCTGGGCTGGTCCAGGCAGCAGCCGTCAGCAGCAAGCCCGCTAGAAGGCTTTGTTCTCTGGGGAAGAGTCCAGCAATGGCCCTGCAGAGGAGAGGGGGGAGGGGGGAGAGAGGGGGTGGGGGGAGGAGACAGGAGGAGGAGGGGGGACAGAGGGGGAAAGGAGAGGAGGAGAGGGGAGAGAGAGGAGGAGGGGGAGAGGAGACAGGAGGAAGGGAGAGGAGGAGGGGGAGAGAGATGGGGGGTGGGGGAGGAGACAACAGGAGGAGGGGGAGAGGGGGGGAAAGGAGAGGAGGAGGGGGAGAGGAGAGGAGGAGGGGGGAGAGAGGGGGGAAAGGAGAGGAGGAGGGGGAGAGGAGAGGAGGAGGGGGGAGAGAGGGGGAAAGGAGAGGAGGAGGGGGAGAGGGGGAGAGGAGAGGAGGAGGGGGAGAGAGGGGGAAAGGAGAGGAGGAGGGGGGAGAGGGGGAGAGGAGAGGAGGAGGGGGAGAGAGATGGGGGGTGGGGGAGGAGATAGGAGGAGGAGGGGGAGAGAGGGGGAAAGGAGAGGAGGAGGGGGGAGAGGGGAGGAGACAGGACGAGGAGGGGGGAGAGAGGGGGAGAGGAGAGGAGGAGGGGGGAGAGAGATGGGGGGTGGGGGAGGAGATAGGAGGAGGAGGGGGAGAGAGGGGGAAAGGAGAGGAGGAGGGGGGAGAGGGGAGGAGACAGGAGGAGGAGGGGGGAGAGAGGGGGAGGGGGAGAGGGGGGGCTGGGGGAGGGGGGAGAGGAGGAGAGGAGGAGGGAGAGAGGAGGGGGTCAGCTCCGCTGACACAGGATGGACGTGGGGACAGTTTATGGTCTGAGCTGGTGCTGATGCTGGATTAATACTACAGGTTTCAGTGTTAGGGTTAGGTTAGGTTAGGTTAGGGTTAGGTCAGGTTAGGGTTAGGTTAGGTTAGGTTAGGTTAGGGTTAGGTCAGGTTAGGGTTAGGGTTAGGGTTAGGTTAGGTTAGGGTTAGGTCAGGTTAGGGTTAGGTTAGGTTAGGTTAGGGTTAGGTCAGGTTAGGGTTAGGTTAGGGTTAGGGTTATGGTTAGGGTAGGTTAGTGTTAGGTCAGGTTAGGGTTAGGTTAGGTTAGGATTAGGTTAGGGTTAGGTTAGGGTTAGGGTTAGGTTAGGGTTAGGTTAGGTTAGGGTTAGGTCAGGTTAGGGTTAGGTTAGGTTAGGGTTAGGTCAGGTTAGGGTTAGGTTAGGTTAAGGTTAGGGTTAGGGTTAGGTTAGGGTTAGGTCAGGTTAGGGTTAGGTTAGGTTAGGTTAGGGTTAGGTCAGGTTAGGGTTAGGTTAGGTTGGGGTTAGGTCAGGTTAGGGTTAGGTTAGGTTAGGGTTAGGTTAGGTTAGGGTTAGGTCAGGTTAGGGTTAGGTTAGGGTTAGGGTTAGGGTTGTATAGAAAGATGAATTTCCTGTTTCTATAAAATTGCTCCTCTGGTGTTGGGGGTGGTTTTCTGTGTGTTGTGAAGTTTGCTTTGACCAGCATGTTGCGTAGGTTTGGGTTCTTCCTAAATGCTGAAATAACTTTATGGTTCTGGATGGTAGGGTGCGATGGTTGGGTCTTGTTGAAGTGGTCTTTGATTGTTGATAGGAGACCCAGTGTAGTGTGGGAGAAAGTGGAGACCAGTGGTAAAATGTGTGGTTTGGGGGTGTCAGGGAGATTGATGTGTTGGTCGACCATCGTCCCGGTATGGGGGTAGGTGTAGCGGATGGTGGAGTGCCATCCCTGTTCCTGGTGGGAAGAGTAGGGGGTCAAGGGGTTAGGGTTAGGCTTGGAGTTAGGGTTAGGGATGGGGTAGGGTTAGGATAGGGAATAGAGGGGTTGTGGTTAAGCATAAGGGGGGTGGGATACAGACCCTGGTTCAGGTGGGGGGTCAGGGTTAGGATTGGGGCCATGGTTAGGGTTAGGATTAGGGTTAGGGGAGGTGGGATACATATTCTGGTTAGGGTAGGGGTTAGGGCTAGAGTAGGGGGTCAGGTTGTTTGGGTTGGGCTTAGGGTAGGAGTTAGGGATCGGGGAGGTGGGCTACAAACCCTGGTTAGGGTAGGGGGTCAAGGGGTTGGGGTTAGGGTTAAGGTTGGGTTTATCAGTAGTATTAGTCTCAGTTGTACTAGTCTCAGTCGTACTAGTATCAGTAGTACTACTAGTATCAGTAGTACTACTAGTATCAGTAGTAGTGCTAGTCTCAGTAGTACTAGTCTCAGTACTACTCGTCTCTGTCGTAGTAGTATTATAAATATCATTATTCAGATTCAGGGGCCGCTATTTCTTCAGCGCGCGTGCGTCAGACATGCCGGAAGCGGAAGTGGACTGGGAGCGTCGCGCGCCTGATTCAAAGTGTCAACGGTGGTGAGAAAAATGATAAAAACGATAAAGTTTGAGTTTTTAAAGGCTTTAAAATGCTCGTTTAGGGAGGGTAAAGGTGTATCAACAGTTCTTGTTTCCAGGCAACATTGATAAATTTGCTCTCCTAACAACAAAAGCTCCTCGATAACGCTTCAAAAGAGACTTGTTCTCCAGAGACGTCAAGATCTATTTAGTTATTTACTAGATCTATTTAGTTATTTACTAGATCTATTTAGTTATTTACTAGATCTATTTAGTTATTTACTACATCTATTTAGTTATTTACTAGATCTATTTAGTTATTTACTAGATCTATTTAGTTATTTACTAGATCTATTTAGTTATTTAACTAGATCTATTTAGTTATTTACTAGATCTATTTAGTTATTTAACTAGATCTATTTAGTTATTTACTAGATCTATTTAGTTATTTACTAGATCTATTTAGTTATTTTACAAGATCTATTTAGTTATTTAACTTGATCTATTTAGTTATTTACTAGATCTATTTAGTTATTTACTAGATCTATTTAGTTATTTACTAGATCTATTTAGTTATTTACTAGATCTATTTAGTTATTTTACAAGATCTATTTAGTTATTTTACAAGATCTATTTAGTTATTTACTAGATCTATTTAGTTATTTACTAGATCTATTTAGTTATTTACTAGATCTATTTAGTTATTTACTAGATCTATTTAGTTATTTAACTAGATCTATTTAGTTATTTACTAGATCTATTTAGTTATTTAACTAGATCTATTTAGTTATTTACTAGATCTATTTAGTTATTTTACAAGATCTATTTAGTTATTTAACTTGATCTATTTAGTTATTTACTAGATCTATTTAGTTATTTACTAGATCTATTTAGTTATTTACTAGATCTATTTAGTTATTTTACAAGATCTATTTAGTTATTTTACAAGATCTATTTAGTTATTTACTAGATCTATTTAGTTATTTACTAGATCTATTTAGTTATTTTACAAGATCTATTTAGTTATTTTACAAGATCTATTTAGTTATTTACTAGATCTATTTAGTTATTTACTAGATCTATTTAGTTATTTAACTAGATCTATTTAGTTATTTAACTAGATCTATTTAGTTATTTACTAGATCTATTTAGTTATTTACTAGATCTATTTAGTTATTTAACTAGATCTATTTAGTTATTTACTAGATCTATTTAGTTATTTAACTAGATCTATTTAGTTATTTAACTAGATCTATTTAGTTATTTTACAAGATCTATTTAGTTATTTAACTAGATCTATTTAGTTATTTACTAGATCTATTTAGTTATTTACTAGATCTATTTAGTTATTTAACTAGATCTATTTAGTTATTTACTAGATCTATTTAGTTATTTACTAGATCTATTTAGTTATTTAACTAGATCTATTTAGTTATTTAACTAGATCTATTTAGTTATTTTACAGGCCCTATTTCATTATTTCACAAGCTCTATTTCATTATTTTACCAGATCTATTTTATTATTTTCAAAGATGACTTCATTAATGTTAATAAGCATTCATCGATGAGTTGTCATTGTTCTCGTTCTGAGGGAGAAAAAACTCACATTTCTTTGTTTTCATTTGGAAAACATTATTCAAGTACAAGGACGTTGAAATAGTGAGGTTTGTATTGAACTGGTGCTCCTCCAGAGAGGCAGCAGGTTGTGTGGAGGCCCAGGTCGAAGGTCAGCTCCAGGAGCCCGGCCCCCGCGGAGCAGAACCAGCAACCCTCTTCAGCTCACTGGAGTCCCCCCTCAGTGGGGGGTTCAGGGTGTTCTGGGTGCTTCTCAGGCTCGGCTGCCGCTGGTCCTCCTCTGTCAGCCTCCTGCTTCTCGGAGCTAGAGTTCGGTGGGGAGGGGGCAGCAAGACGAGGCTCGGGCCCGCTGAGGCCAGAGGTCCTGTGAGGGGCCAGGTCAGGGTCTTCTCACGACGGCACCAGCCCCGCTCACACTGTTCCAGAGAGGACACCTCCTCACACACCCAGTCCTTCGGTCTAAAAGGAGCTATGTATGGTTGTCCCCCAGTGTCCTCGCCCTCGCAGCGATGAGTCTGGCCCCCGCCTGGTCTGGTCCCACTGGACACAGCCACATCCAGGAGCAGAGGGAGCGCTGGGAGAAGAAGCGGGACCTGACGCGAGCGGAGCTGCTGCACACAGAACGGAGCTACTGCCAGCGGCTGGAACTGGTGACCACGGTAGGTGACCACGGTCACAACAGGCCTCCAGCTGTGCTGAAGGACACAACAGGTCCTTTCTGGGTCCGCGTGAAGTCTCTCAGCAGCTGAGCTGTGGTGCAGCCAGAGAGGCACAACCCTAACAGCCTCCAGGTGGGTCCACTAACAGATGAGAGGACAGGGCAGAAGGTGGATGGTACGGGAGATCTGATGAAAAGGCCCGGGTGTAGGAGGTTAAGGGTCGTCTTTGGGGGTGGTGGACAGTGTCGGCGTCAGGACACGGTACAGCCTCGTCTGACTCTGCTCTTTTTTTCCTCAGTACTTTGTGAAGCTTTTGAAGGCCAAAGGAACCCTGAAGAAAGACGTTACAGAAAGCATCTTCAGTTCGATCGAAGCCATTTTTTCACTAAACCAGTAAGTATCGGATCACCACTCATGGTAGGCTGGCTGGTTAGTTAGTTAGTTAAGAGTGGTTAGTTAAATCTGTGAGACTGGTTCAATACCATCAGCTGTGAACGTCCACCATTAGTGAGCTGTCCTACTTCCTGCTTTAGGCATCTGGTAACCAACTCAGATTCACATCTTTATAGCTGTTCTCCACTAAATTGAGATTTTAGAGCAGTTTGGCTTCAACTCCAAGAGCGGATGGTTGCAGAGCGGGCGTGTTTGTGTGTCCGCTCAAAGTCCTGAAGGACCTCCCACGATGTAGATCACAGAATGTCCCAAGCGTTCGTCCAGGGAGCCGGACTGGGAGAGGGTTGAAGTGTCTCTGATTGCTCTTGTCTGCCTCTAGGTCTCTGCTTGTCAATTTGGAGAATGGTTTTATGGGCCGAGGTTTGGAGCAGTTCTGCTCACAGCTGCACCACTACTGCACGTACGTGGACAACATCTATCTGGCCAGAAAAGTGCTCCAGGTAGGACCGCAGCATCGGGACACCAGTGGAAACCTGTGGGACATGCAGCACACGCCCAAGCACCAGCACATTAGAAGACCACGGCCTTGTGTAGAACATGGTGTATGAATGTCTCAGCATCATGGTGCACACTGTTTAAGGGTCTGCTCATCTCCAGCTCTGTTCCTATGGGCCGGCTCTGGTTACAGACATGTCATTCTGCCCATACTCATCCGTAGTGTTGCCCCAAGATGAACACACCCCTCGTGTCTGCATTATCTTAGATCCAGATGAGGAAGAACAAGGCCTTCAGACGTTTTAAGAAGCTCCAGGAGTCTCGACCAGAGTTCAGCAACCAGAAGCTGGAGGACCTGCTTCAACTGCCCATGGAGCGCATCGAGCAGTAAGATTGGCTGCTCATGGTTGGACCTCCGGTTCCACGAGGGTCCAGATGCTGTGAGACATGGGGACAAACAGAAGCTCCCATCAAAGCACATATCAAAGCCAGCTTCAGTGTTCCTGGACCCTCCTCACTAACCTGAGCTCAACACAGCTACCCCTCATGGTGACTCACGAGCCTGCCTGGGTTAAAGCCAAGCATCACTCTGACCTTTGACCTTGAGCCTGGCCACAGAGGCGTCTCCTGACTATATCTGTTGTTGATCACAGAGGGGGGGGCTCTGTCCTCCCCTCATGAAGCTGCTGAAGCTCCGCCCCCTTTAGGACAACCTAAATTAGTTGGTTAATTAGATAAACATGTTAGATTGATTAAACTAGTTAGTCCATTAAATTAGTTAATTAATCGTTGGTTAAACTAGATAGTTTGGCCAGTTAAACCAGTTGGTTGGTTAAACTAGTTTAGTTAAGCTGTGTAAAGGTAACCTTGATTAATTTTGTCCCGTTTCAGGTACAAACACATCTTGGATGGTCTTGCTGCCAACACCGGCCCCAACCACCCAGAGTTTCAGCAGATTTGCCGTGAGTCTCTTTCTTCTCATCTCTCTCTCTTTCATCTCATCTCTCTCTTTCATCTCATCTCTCTCTTTCTTCTCATCTCCACCGAGCCAAAAGAAAGAATTTACTGGTTTAAAGCGGTCTATTGGTCATGTGGACTTTTTACAGCTTGGTGTGAGGAGCCTGATGTCTCAGCTGATTTGAGTCAAATGTTGTTGTTCAGAGGTGTTTACAGGTGAACCGAAGCCTTACTGTCTGATATAGTCTGAAACACTGGCTTCAGGAGGAGCTTAAAGAGTGGACACCTCCCATCTCACTCTCATATGACTGGTGGGGGGCGTGGCTCTTCATCATAATATATTTTAGATTTCATACCATGTGCAAAAGTATATGTATATCTCTTCTGCTCAACACATCTTAATCTCACATACTGACTCAGAATCCAGGTTATAGTTCACCTAGCTTTCTTAGTCTACAGTGTATATTGTAGACAAAGTATATTATAGATTTGTAATGTGGGAATAATGTATGTGGTAGATTGTTTAGCTTCTGTTAGGCATGTATAGTGTATATATGTAGACCATGTACAGCTGTCCTACCTGGACTGCTGCAGCAAAGTATTGTCCCTGTTGTGGGATTAATAAAGTACTGTCTTATCACGATGAGCTGGAGGAGGGAACGCAAGTGGTGTTGTACCGTGTGGCGCCCCCCGCTGGTCCAGCTCAGAGGGTCTGAGTGGCTGCTCGCAAAAGGCGAGGTCGTTACTGTCGCCGTTTACGGACATGAGCGTGATGGCTCGTCTTTACATCGCCTGTTAAATACAGAGTGGTGATGATGAAGAGAACATTTAGATGGTGGTGGTGATGAAGATGATGGTGATGATGATGATGGTGATGATGACGATGATGATGTTGGTGATGGTGATGATGGTGATGATGATGGTGGTGGTGATGAAGATGATGGTGATGATGATGGTGATGATGATGATGATGGTGATGATGATGATGATGGTGATGATGATGATGATGATGATGATGGTGATGATGATGATGATGGTGATGATGATGATGATGATGTTGGTGATGATGGTGATGATGATGATGGTGGTGGTGATGAAGATGATGGTGATGATGATGATGGTGATGATGATGATGGTGATGATGATGGTGATTGTGATTGTGATGGTGATGATGATGATGATGATGATGATGGTGATGAAGATGATGATGATGGTGGTGATGATGGTGATGATAATGTGATGGTGATGATGGTGGTGATGGTGATGATGATGATGGTGATGATGATGATGATGGTGATGATGGTGGTGATGGTGATGGTGATGGTGATGATGGTGGTGATGGTGATGGTGATGATGATGATGATGGTGATGATGATGATGATGGTGTTGAAGATGACTGAGGTCAAAGCTCTTCTCTTTGACCTCTTTAAGGTGTCAGCTCTGTCTGTTGCTGACTTCTACCTTTACAACCACGTCTGTGTGTACAGGAGCTGCAGCTACAGTCAGCGGTGTATCCCAGCGTATCCAGGACAATGCCCATCGCCATGACAACCACCTGCAGCTTTGCCGGGTGCAGAAACTGCTGAGAGGGCGAAGGACAAAAGTGCTGTCAGAAGGTGGGTCACGTGTCCCTCTGCTGACAGGAGCATGTCCTTCATCCTCTTCTTCCTGGTCGTCCTCTTCCTCCTCGTCCTCTTCATCTTTGTTTTCCTCATCATCTTCTTTGTCGTTGTCTTCCTCGTCTTCTTTGTCATTCTCATCAGCCTCTTCTTCCTTGTCATCCTCGTCCTTGTCTTCCTCTTGCTGGTCATCTTCCTCGTTGGCCTCCTCCTCTTCGTCATCATCCTCGTCTTCCGCATCATCCTTGTCCTCGTCTTCTATCTGTCTTCCTCCTTTTCCTCATCTTCCTCCTGCTCCTCTTCCTCTTCTTCCTCATGCTCTTCCTGCGGCGTCAGCAGAGCGACGTGTCTCTCAAACCCTTTGACTGAGAACCTCCAGGACATTTGGCTTTGGACCAGATTTGACCCCCACACCTGGACAGTCAGAGGACACCATCCTGACGCAACGGTGGTGGAACAGAGGCTCTGGAGGACACCACAGCTGATGCCCCAGGGAGGGCTGCTACCTGTGGACCAGCAGGAGAACCTCTGACAGACTGGACCCTGGACAGGATCTGTGGGGGGCTGACGTCCATGTGCTGTTACTGGATGAGCATGTCTGATGTAGTTGTGTGTTACCATAGTGCTGATCATGTTCCTGTGTGTCTGTCAGGGAGGTGGTACGTCCGTGAGGGCTGCTTAAAGGTGGTTCCTCCTAAAGGCTCGGCGGCCAAGCCCAAGATGTTCTTCCTCTTCTCTGACATGCTGCTGCAGGCCAAGCGCTGTAGCTCGCTGCTGCCCCCCAGTGGAGACAGGTTTGTGGGCCAGTGTGCCTACCCCCTGCTGGACTGCACCGTGGAGAAGGTGTTTGGCCACACCAGGAGCCAAGGAGGCCTCCTCAGCGTGAGTCAGTCCAGAAGTCTGCTCTGATACGCTTCTGCTCTACAATAACAACAAGCAAGTAAGGAGGGTTGATAGAAACCTGGAGCAGGACCAGGCTGTTCCTGGGCCGGAGGCAGCTGGGCTGACTGGTCTGACTGGACTCTTGCTCTCCTCACACTCAGGTCCTGTTCTCCTGTGGTGAAGATGAGGCAGGAGAGCTTTCACCTGTCTTGTGTCTTCATCTCTTCTTCTCCCCTTTGTTGAACATGTTGCCACATTCCAAACCTCTCTTTGATGTATCAATGATCAGATCAGACACCTTCAGGGTCAGAGTTCCGGTTCTTCCCACCTCTGCCTGAGTCTGCTGAACGTGGCCAGCAGAGAGCCTGGTGCTCACCTGTCTGCTACTGCAGGTTGAGCACTGGAGTCAAACATGTATGAGATAGATAATAACGCACTTTAGTGTACTGAGAGATGAAGTTAAATGTGTCATCAGAAATGATCATTCAGTTCCAAACCAAAGGATAAAACACCCGTTGAGTAGCAGTAAAACTGAAACGTGGTGCTTGACAACAATTCTGCAATGTGAGCAGGTTGGGGACTATTCAGGAGCTGTTGACCACAGGGGTTGTGTGTTTGTCATGGTGTGCTGCTCTAGATGAAGGCAAATGTCCCAGCTGAGGACTTTCACCAGCCCAACCTGCTGGTCTGTCAGTGGCTGGGCACACGTGTGACCTCTCCAGAGGTCTTAGATGGTCCTGTTTGATGAAAGACCTTTAAGAGTCTGGGCTGGAAACCAGACACCGACTCAGACACGGTTCGTCTGAGTCCCGTCCAGGCCGCATGTTCATCGGGATCAAAGACACTAGAGACAGGTGTTACCAAAATAAAAGCTTTATTTGTCCACTCAAACCTTCCAGAGCTCTGGGTTCTGGACCATTCACTGAGTCACATCATGTCCTGACGCCTGTCATGCAGGAAGAACCTTGAACATGTTCAAGCCTTCTTATCCAGCTGCCCCCCCCCAAGCTTTCATGTGACCATCTGATGCACCTTTCTGCTACTGCACGAGGTCGCCAGTCGAGTGGCCTCTTTTTTTTTTCTCATTCTGTTCCAGAAGTCACGATCATTTTCACACAATCCTGGATTCATGATTTACATCTATGACACGTTTACTTATGTAGCTATGAAATAAAATCAGCAACTCTGATGCAAACAGAAATATAAACGGATTTCTTGTCAATGAATGAGAACCTTATTCTTTAATAAACACCCCAGGCTTCCTTGGTCTTAAACTTTGGTTTCTCCTCTTCACAGCTGATCTTCCCCAAAGCCAAACTGCTGCTGATGTCCAGCAGCCAGGAGAACATCAACGACTGGTACCAGAGTCTGAGTGCCACCATCAGGTGGGTGTGACGCTGCAGTGTGGGCCGCCTGTGGGACCCAGAAATAGTGTCTGTCAGCCAAACAGCAGGGAGGGGAAGTCTTTGTGCACAAGGGTTCTGACAATCTTCTCCCTGAGCTGAGAAGACCTGCTCATTGTGCCTGTGGATAGGAAAGTGAGGCTGGGTGGGGGGCTGAAGTCAGATAAAAGCAGCTGAATGTTGATGAGAGACAGAACAAGGTGAATGTGGGAGCTGCTGCTGAATGAGCCTGGTCTGTTGCCTGTTGCAGTAAGCTGCGCTCTCAGTCGGGTCCACCACAGAAAGGTCTGCTGGGCTCCTCCCCTCCCAGTGGCCAGTAACCAGCAGACCAGCAGCAGCCACTGGTGCCCCAGGATGTCACGTGATGAATGCCCAACCTTTGTTCTAACAGCATGTGTGTAGACTCTTCAGGAGGCTTCCTGAACATGTTACCTCTTCCTGCCTGCATGCTTGCTTTAATGGACAGAAAAGCCCTTTACACTAATTCCATTGTGGCGAACGCACGACAGCTGCTGTTCTGACCGCTAGGCGGCGCTGCCGAGTCCTGTTGCATAATGAAATGATGATGCAGCCGTTTAAATCCTCTCTAATCACCTGGTGAGTGTTGAATGATTCTTTCAGCTGCAACAGTAAAGGCTGAGCTGGGCCCGAGCTCACGTTCACGATGCTTTAGTCTCTGGAGAAGCTTCCAGAAGAGGCTGTGGACAACCAGCTCCGCTGGGCTTTTCAATGACATGTCACCTCTCTGGATTATTACACGCTTGCTGCCTTGCTTTGCTGCTATAGATACTACTTCCACTTGACTGTGGTCTACAGAGGTCAAAGAGCCATGCTGTCATGGAAACAGTCCCACCTACACTAATAGAATCACTAGTTTGCATGTCTAATTAGAAACATGTTCTTAGCATATTGTGAACACAAAAGCTGTTTTTGTTAAATGCTGCTTGACTGTATATTTCAATCACTTCATCATTAAAGTTTGACCGGTTTGTGCTGGTTTGATACTGTTTTAACAGGTTGTTTTGGTGACTTTATTTGTGCTGTGTGCTGCCAGTGACCATCACGGCCCCAGAAGCCCGTGGGCCTCGTGAAGGTCGGGTCTTCTACCCCTGGGGTGCACATGTTTTCAGCCCGTGAGCTCTTTATAAAATGACCAAGTCAAAATGATCTACCTGTTACAAAATGCAAAAAATATTTTAGCAATTCTTTATATGTACAATGTATTTGAATTTAATTTAATTTAATTGAACGCCTTTATTGTCATGACACAGAGTGACACGAGATTCAGAGCTGCCACATAGAGTGCACACATACACATAGAATAAAAAAGTAATTTACAAAAAACACTACTACAAAACTATTTACACAGTGCAAGATAATGGTGGTATGGGTAAAGTGACAGTAGCACAGGTAAAGTGACAACAGTAAAAGAGGTGCAGGTAGCACCCAGTGCAAAATAATTATCAGTGCAAAGTAGAGTTGAGGATTGTGACAGCTTTGGGGAAGAAGCTGTCTCTGAGTCTGTTTGTTCTGGCTGGTATGGACCTGAAATGCCTGCCAGAGGGTAGCAGGTTGAACAGATGGAAGCCGGGGTGAGTACTGTCCTTATAATGTTTTTGTCTGTGCAGACATCTGGAGTTGTAGATGTCAGTCAGTGAAGGCAGGGGGTTGCCCATGATCCTTTGTGCGGTGTTGGTCACCCTCTGCAGCCTCTTCCTGTCTGCCACTGTGCAGCTTGAGTGCCACACTGACACAGCGTAGGTCAGCAGGCTCTCTATGGTGGAGCGGTAGAAGGTTACCAGCAGGCTTGTGCTCAGTTGTTCCTTTTTGAGCACTCTGAGGAAGTGTAGTCGCTGCTGGGCCTTCTTGACCAAGGCTGACGTGTTGGTTGTCCAGGATAAGTCTGCAGAGATATGGACCCCAGGAATTTGAATGACTGCACTCGCTCGACACATTCACCGTTGATGTACAGGGGGGCAGGGGTAGCGCTGTTTCTCCGGAAGTCCAGGATGAGTTCCTTTGTCTTGGAGATGTTTAGTGCCAAGTTGTTGTTTGCGAACCACCTCCCCAAGTTCAGGACTTCATCCCTGTAGGCCTCCTCGTTCCCCCCTGTTATCATCCCCACCACCGTTGTGTCATCAGCAAATTTGACAATGATGTTCTCTGGGTGGGTGGGGGTGCAGTCGTGCGTGTAGAGTGAGTACAGGAGTGGGCTCAGCACACAGCCCTGCGGTGAGCCCGTGCTGAGGGTGCGGGCACATGAAAGGTGGCGGCCCAGTTTCACCTGTTGGGGTCGGTTGATTAAAAAGTTCTTGATCCATGAGCAGGTGGATGATGGGAGTCCCAGACTGAGCAGCTTGGGGATCAGGATGTCCGGTATTATGGTGTTGAAAGCTGAGCTGTAGTCGACGAAGAGCATTCTGACGTAGCTCCCTTGTCTTTCCAGATGACTCAGCGCAGAGTGAAGAGCTGTGGCTATTGCATCCTCTGTGGATCTGTTGGGCCTGTATGCAAACTGGTGTGGGTCCAGGGTGGGGGGGAGACAGGTTTTGATGTGGCGAAGAACCAGTTTCTCAAAGCACTTTGTTATGATGGGGGTGAGTGCTACGGGGCGGAAGTCGTTGGGGCTGTTTGTGGGTGACTTTTTGGGAACAGGGATGATGGTAGCAGACTTTAAACAGGTCGGGATGATGGCTTGTCCAGTGACCTGTTGAAGATGTCTGTGAAGACCTGTGCTAGTTGGTCAGCACAGGCCTTCAGCACCTTCCCTGGGACTCCGTCCGGACCAGTGGCTTTCCTGGGGTTAACGGCCCTGAGTACTCCTCTCACCTCCTCGGGCGTTACCCTCAGGGCAAGCTGAGGAGTGCTGGTGGTTGCTGTTGGTTGAGGTGGGGGTTGGGGAGGTGTGCTGGTGGGTGGTGTGTTCTGTAGTGGGGGTTGGGGGAGTGTTCCGGGGGGTGGTGTGGCTGTGTGCTTCGCGTGGGCTTCAAAGCGGGCGAAGAAGCTGTTCAACTCCTCCACTAGTGCCGCATTTGAGTCTCCGGCTGACACAGCAGGGCCCCTGAAGTTTGTGATGGCCTGGATGCCCTGCCACAGTTGCCTGGGGCTTGTCAGCTGTTCCTCAATCCTCCTCTTGTAGTCTGCTTTGGCAACACTGATACCTTTCCTCAGGTCGGCCCGAGCCCTGCTGTATCGCACTCGGTCGCCAGCTCTGAAGGCTGCATCTCAGGCACGGAGGAGTTCACGGACCTGGGCCGTCATCCATGGTTTCTCATTCGGGAACACCCGGATGTTTTTAACCACAGTGACTGTGTCAATACAGTGCTTGATGTAGGACAGCACTGCATCCGTGAATGTGGCTAGGTCCTCATGGTGGAAAATGTCCCATTGTGTTCTCTCAAAGCAGTCCTGTAGTCGGGGGAGGGCATCGTCAGGCCAGGTGGTGATTGACTGTCTCTGTGGCTTTGATTGTCGGCTAAGTGGGGTGTATGCGGGGGGTAGGAACAGGGAAAGGTGGTCAGACTGTCCGAGGTGGGGGAGGGGGATCGCTCTGTAAGCATGTTTTAGGTTTGAGTACACCTGGTCCAGAGTGTTCTCCCCCCTCGTTGCACACTTCACATGTTGGTAAAACTTAGGCAGCACCGTTTTGAGGTTTGCCTTGTTGAAGTCACCAGCTATGATGTGCGCGCCGTTTGGGTAGGCATGCTGGTGGGTGTTGATGGTGTTCGCCAGCAGAGAGAGAGCAGTTTTGACGCTAGCGTCCGGTGGTATATACACTGCAGTGATGATAACAGCTGCTAGCTCCCTTGGCAGAAAGAAGGGTCTGCATCTTACAAATGTAAGTACCTTGCATAACCACAGGCCAATATTTTACAAGCCAGTTGACTAATTTATTAAATTACATTTATTTCTCCTCTTTGCTACTGCGATGGTAGACTGGCAGATGAGGCGAACACAAGTTCAAAATGTCCTCATGAACAAAGGTCCTCCTCCCATTCCGTATGAAAGTCATACATTCGTCGTCTTATTTCGTCCAGCTTCCCCACTCATTTTCACATATACTATAGTCTTCTTCACCCTCTAGTCTTCTATACTCTGGTCTTCTATACTTTACCCCCTAGTCTTCTATACTCTACCCTCTAGTCTTCTATAGTGTACTTTGGTCTTCTGGACTTCTATAGTCATGTCTTCAAGAGTCTACCCTCCAGTCTTCTATACTCTATGGTAGCTCGGTGGTTCAGGGTTCTAATCACACACAGTTTGTGTTCCAGTGGGTGGTGGGAGTCTAAAGGAAGTGTTGATCTGTGTGGGTGGGTTTCCTGTAAACCTTGATGTCCAGGCTTCAGTCCAAGAAGGAGGGCAGGGCCTTGGCTTCCTTCACAGGAACCAGCCCCAGCCTCTGGTGTAGATATGTGGACAACACATGGGTCAAGATCAAGAAACTGGAAGTAGAAGCCTTCACCAACTCTGTAGACAAGAACATTAAATTCACCCGTGAAGATGTCAAGGACTCAAGTCTGGCCTTGGACTGTGCAGTGCACATTGAAGGAGATGGAAGTCTGGACATCAAGATCTACACGAAACCCACCCACACAGATCAGTACCTCCTTTAGACTCCCACCACCCACTGGAACACAAACTGGGTGTGATTAGAACACCAAACCACCGGGCCCAGAATGTCAAGACAGCCCTCAAGACATGTGGTTACCCTGGTTGGTCCTTCATCAAATCCTCTAGGAATCCCAGAGAAAGAAAAGACGACATCATCATTCCACATGTCTCAGGGCTTTCTGAAAAGCTCAGGAGGATCTTCAACAAACACCACATCCTGGTCCATTTGAAGCCCACCAACACCCTGAGACAGAAGCTCGTCCATCCAAAGGACAAAACACCAGGACACAAACAGAGCGACGTGGTGTCTGCTGTCCACTGAGTGAGGGACGCCCGGACCTGAACACTGGGGAGACAAAACCGCTTCACAAGCGCATGGACCAACACAGAAGAGCCACCTCCTCAGGCCAGGACTCAGCAGTACACCTGCACCTGAAGGTGTAGGAGGTCTGAGACACCAGCTCTCACCTGTCTACAAGACAGTCCTGAAAAACATCCCACAGAGGAGAAAAGGCCTTTCACACCTGGCTAATGAACCCCATTGTGTCAGGGGTAGTTTCTAGGACCTGCGTGATGAGGGGCGGAGTCACCATCAATCAGGTGACTGAAACTCTGGTAAGTGTGAACAACTCCTGGAGGATACAAGTATCTGGAACTTCTATACTCTACTCTTCTATATTCTATCCTCTGGTATTCTATCCTCTGGTCTTCTATACTCATGTCTTCTATGCTCTACTCTTCTATATTCTATCCTCTGGTCTTCTATACTCTGGTCTTCTATACTCTGGTCTCCTATACTCTGGTCTTCTATACTCTGGTCTTCTATACACTATCCTCTGGTCTTCTATACTCTGGTCTTCTATACTCTGGTCTTCTATACTCTGGTCTCCTATACTCTATTCTTCTATACTCTACCCTCTGGTCTTCTATACTCTAGTCTTCTATATTCTACCCTCTGGTCTTCTATACTCATCTACCATCCTCTAGTCTACCTGCATCTTTGTGTGTTTCCAGTGCCTGGTGGCCCCCACACCGTCCAGGGCTGAGCCCATTGAGAACCATTGGGATGGTGAAGACTTTGAGCACCATCAGGAAAAATGAGAGCAACTCTGGGCATAAATAAAGCTGACCTTTGAGAAGAGAGTGAAACCATGCTGCAGCAGATGCGTGATCATTCAGGCAAAAGAGGGAGAAAAGTGACTCCAACAAACCGCTGGCTCCATTAGGGTCCACACCAGACGTTTTCCTCCGTCTCTGCTGAGCTGAACCTTTTCTTTTTGGTGAATACATAATTAATGTCTGAACAGCAAAAAATGTGTCTTTGTGTTAAAGCTGGTACATTAACTCCACACAATTTCTTGTGTGTCTTTTCCTTGGGTCAGCTGTGTATGTTGTTCCTTGGTGGTGTTGAGGCATGGTGAGGGTGACTCTTCAGGATCAGCTGATTAAGGCTGAGCTTGTCACACTGGTTCAACCCTGAATTAAAGCTCATATTCTCCAGAGGAGCTCGGCCAGGTTTCCTCTTCTTGCTGCAGTTTGGCTGTATCTTACCTGGCGCAGTGTTGATTCCTGATTGGCTGATAAGGCTGCATGCTGATTCCTGATTGGCTGATGGGACGTGTCCAGGGTGTCTGGCTCTACGTTTCACCTCATATATATAAGTAATACTAAATGTCAGAATCAGCAGGTGTGGAGGCTGTGAGTGTGAAAAAGGTTCAAATCTGTCTTATATGTCAGGAAGATTTTAAAATCAAGGAGTCAATGTAGATGAGGGAACAATGACGAATTTGATGTCTTTTGACATGAGATGTGATTAGCAGTTAGTCAGGAGATGCTTTAGAGGTGCTGTGAAGTGAATAAAACCAGTCAGTTGAACTGGGTTTTTTTACTGGTGGTTTTCCCTCCCACACAAATGATGTATTCAGGGTTAAGGTCGTGTGTAGATGATTAGTTAGACTAGATTTTTCAAAATTAATCATTTATTTCTATGACGTTTATTGCTTAAGTTGGTGTAACATCTCACGACACGTGCTTCATGAATGCAAACTGCAATTTAAAACGACGTAAATACACGCATTGAGAGCGCCGATCTGTCGAGAATGTTTTTTTCCCAGGGGACGTGAAGGCGTCTGAGGTAACTTACTGTAAATACACCGAGCTCATTTACATAAAGAGCAGGAAGTGGCTGAAGATCTCGTCTTTATTCTCGGTGGATTTCTGTTGTGTCGTGTTTGTTTAAGTTTGTTTAAGTCAGTTTAAGTTTGGTTAAGTCAGTTTAAAGATGATCCCGACCGCAGCGGGGCTGCTACTACTCTTAAACCTTCAGGCTTCTGCCTTCGCTGTCGGGATCCTCACATGGCCTCTGAGCTGCAGCCGCCAGGTAAAGGCCTCTCTCACACACACACACACACACACACACAGCTGTAGCTGGGTTTAAACACTACACTGGTAACATCGTTCGTATCTCACTGACTCCACTGTGACATATGAATGTATTCCAATTGTCTTCTGATGACAGCTACATTTCTTGAAAGAATTATGGTGTTACCACGGCAACGGTTTGTGTACGTAATTGTTGAAGAACAATGTAAATACCATCATTTGTCTGTCCTCCGTCGTCCTGCAGGGTTTACAGTGGAACGCTTCCATAAGTGAGTCCACCTGCACCTTCACCTTCATCGTTGTCATGAACACGTTGGACCATGTCTTCAAGTGTGTGTGTGTGTGTGTGTGTGTGTGTGTGTGTGTGTGTGTGTGTGTGTGTGAGTAGCTAACTGTCTGGACAGAGGGTGGCTGAAGAGTCACCAGTACACTCCCAGCAGTCCAGAGGAGCTTCATGTGTCTGTGGACTTGAGGGAGGACAGCAGAGGACAACTGCAGCCTGTCCTGAACGTCAGCTGGAAGCTCAAGGACGACGGTAAGAGCACTGACGCTGCTGGCTTTGGTGAAGGTGGAACGTGTGTGAGACGTTTGAAAGATGATTTTCACTCTGTCTTAAGGCAGCATTGTCTTCCTAAAAGCCACCGAGCTTCACGTCCTGGTAGCGTTCAACAACCAGAACTTGTGTGTCCGGTACACGTTCAGAGACAAGCTGTCCATGAGGAATCCAGCACAGGAGAAGGTGGGTGACGTCAGTGATGCTCTTCATTCATCATCATGTTGTCTGAGCTCAGGACCTCCCTGACACTCCTGTCTCCTTCAGTGGTCCTTCTCAGCCAACCTATTCACTGTAGACCCTGGTCAGACGTACAGGGTCTCCGTCTACAACATCCCCAGACCAGAGCCCCGCCACAGCAGCTACGACGTCAGCACGCGGTTCTCTGTTCCTGGTGAGTCCTCCTGCTCTGACCTCTCACTCTGGACACCTGAGGGACCTCCAGCACCTCCGCTGGAGCTCCACTGGTCCAACACTGGTCCTCCACTGGAGCTCCACTGGTCCAACACTGGTCCTCCACTGGACCTCCACTGGTCCAACACTGGTCCTCCACTAGACCTCCACTGGTCCAAAACTGGACCTCCACTGGACCTCCACTGGTCCAACACTGGACCTCCACTTGTCCAACACTGGTCCTCCACTGGTCCTCCACTGATCTACTGTCCTCCTCCACCAGACTGTCAGGACCAGACCATGAAGCCCACACACTTCTGCACCCAGAGAGGTCAGTCATGTGGTTCGCCAGGGTGTGTGTGTGTGAGAGAGAGAGAATTTGTGTGTGAGAGAGAGAGGGAATGTGTGTGTGAGAGAGTGTGCATGTGAGAGAGTGTGTGTATTTGTATGTGTTTGAGAGTGAGAAAAAGTGTGTGTCTGTGAGTGTGTGTCTGTGTGTGAGAGAGAGTGTGTGTGTGTAGTCAGTGTGCCTGACTGTGTGTGTATGTGTGTGTCTGACTGTGTGTGTTGTACAGGGAGTATGTGGCAGCCTAATATCAGCGTGTCTCAGGAGTCTGCAGCTGATGGACGACCTGTACTGACTGTGTCCTTCCAGCCTGACCCTCTGTGTGTAGTCTACATGGTTATTGTCGATTGTTCCAAGACCCAACATGTACAACATGTACACCAGGTGAGCTCACACAACTCTGGACAACCAGAGCTCCTCTCCTGGAGGATGAAGGATTTGGAGGTGAAATACCTTCATCTACTCCAGCCTGGATTCTCTGCAGAGAGATGAACATGAAACACACACACACACACACGTCTTTGCTTCAGTCAGAAGCAAAGACGTGTGTGTGTGTGGGGGGGGGCATCAGGGGTCTGGAGAACATGACAGAGGCTCTGATGGTTGTGCTCTCCTTGTTGAACATCTCTCTTTGTAAAGTGCAACAGCAATTTAAGCATCTGGGCGAGCTTCCATCTCCTGGGTCAGGAGCAGCTGAGGGCGTGTGGGATGGACCTTCAGCTGCTGCTGACCTTCAGCTTCTCCTGACCTTCAGCTGCTCCTGACCTTCAGCTGCTGCTGACCTTCAGCTTCCTGACTCTTCTCTTCCAGACCAATGAGTCCATCCTGACTGCAGCGTTCCACCTGGACCAGTGGCCCCAGTCCTGCTGCCAGTTTGGTGTTCAGGTGAACATCTCATTAGTTTCAGCAGAGCAGAGGTCGGCTGTGGGGCATCCCCTCGCCTGTAACGGTGTGCTAATGGTGGATTTCCCTCTGACTCCAGATCAAACCGTTCTTCCCAGTGTGCGGTCAGGACTGTACACGTCGAGCCTGTAAGAAGGATATTTGTCCTGGTACGTTGTACACACATGAATGTTGATGACGTCAGAATGACCCACTGACCATAGCCAGCAACTGTAGCCACCGACCATAGCCACCGACTGTAGCCAGCGACTGTAGCCACGGACCGTAGCCAGCGACTGTAGCCACTGACCATAGCCAGCAACTGTAGCCAGCGACTGTAGCCAGCGACTGTAGCCACCGACCATAGCCAGCGACTGTAGCCACCGACCATAGCCAGCGACTGTAGCCAGCGACTGTAGCCACCGACCATAGCCAGCGACTGTAGCCAGCGACTGTAGCCACCGACTATAGCCAGCGACTGTAGCCACCGACCATAGCCAGCGACTGTAGCCAGCGACTGTAGCCACCGACCATAGCCAGAAACTGTAGCCACCGACCGTAGCCAGCGACTGTAGCTACTGACCGTAGCCAGCGACTGTAGCCAGCGACTGTAGCCAGCGACCATAGCCAGCAACTGTAGCCAGCGACTGTAGCCACCGACCATAGCCAGCGACTGTAGCCAGCGACTGTAGCCACCGACCATAGCCAGCAACTGTAGCCACCGACTGTAGCCACCGACCATAGCCAGCGACTGTAGCTACTGACCATAGCCACTGTCCATAGCCAGCGACTGTAGCTACTGACCGTAGCCACTGACCATAGCCAGCGACTGTAGCCACCGACCATAGCCAGCGACTGTAGCCACCGACCATAGCCAGCGACTGTAGCCAGCGACTGTAGCCACCGACCATAGCCAGCGATTGTAACCAGCGACTGTAGCCACTGACTGTAGCCACTGACCATGGCCAGCGACTGTAGCCAGTGACTGTAGCCACTGACCATAGCCACTGACCATAGCCAGTGACTGTAGCCACTGACCATGGCCAGCGACTGTAGCCAGTGACTGTAGCCACTGACCATGGCCAGCGACTGTAGCCAGTGACTGTAGCCACTGACCATAGCCAGTGACTGTAGCCACCATCTGTAGCCAGCGACTGTAGCCTCTGACCATAGCCAGCGATTGTAACCAGCGACTGTAGCCAGCGACTGTAGCCAGCGACTGTAGCCACTGACCATGGCCAGCGACTGTAGCCAGCGACTGTAGCCAGCGACTGTAGCCTCTGACCATAGCCAGCGATTGTAACCAGCGACTGTAGCCACCATCTGTAGCCAGCGACTGTAGCCTCTGACCATAGCCAGCGATTGTAACCAGCGACTGTAGCCAGCGACTGTAGCCTCTGACCATAGCCAGCGATTGTAACCAGCGACTGTAGCCAGCGACTGTAGCCTCTGACCATAGCCAGCGATTGTAACCAGCGACTGTAGCCAGCGACTGTAGCCAGCGACTGTAGCCAGCGACTGTAGCCACTGACCATGGCCAGCGACTGTAGCCAGCGACTGTAGCCAGCGACTGTAGCCTCTGACCATAGCCAGCGATTGTAACCAGCGACTGTAGCCACCATCTGTAGCCAGCGACTGTAGCCTCTGACCATAGCCAGCGATTGTAACCAGCGACTGTAGCCAGCGACTGTAGCCTCTGACCATAGCCAGCGATTGTAACCAGCGACTGTAGCCAGCGACTGTAGCCTCTGACCATAGCCAGCGATTGTAACCAGCGACTGTAGCCACCGACTGTAGCCACTGACCATGGCCAGCGACTGTAGCCAGCGACTGTAGCCACTGACCATAATAATTGTAATGTCTTTGGGGGAGGAACGTGTGCGGTTGTCCAACAGTCTCAGAGGTCTACCTGGGCTCAGAAAGACTCTGCTGTTTCCACAGAACCACCAACAGCGCTTTTGCCAACAGCTCTTCCTCTTCCTGCTGTGATTCTCCTGCCGGTGGTCTTCACCCTGGTGGGCGTGGCAGCGGTTGCGTATGGCCTCTGCAGGCATGCAGGTCTGCCACCGTTCCATTGGTATGTGGAGCAGCGATGGTGTCGAGGAGCTGACGTCTGCTCTTTGCTGTTGTGTCCTCAGGGCGTCCTGCTAAGGCGGCCTCGAAAGAAGAACGAGAAGAGGTGTGTCAGAAACCCCTCCAGCGCCCTCCCAAGGTGCTGGTCATCTACTCACAGGACCACCACCTCTACAGAGACGTCGTGCTCAAGCTGTGCGCCTTCCTCCAGGCCAAATGTGGCACCGAGGTCCTGCTGGACCTGCTGGACTCCGCCACAGTGGGCATGGTGGGACCCCTACGATGGCTGGAGCTGCAGCTCCAGAAGCTCCAAGAGCCCCGTGATAAGATCCTGGTGCTGTGCTCTCGTGGAGTCCAGGCCAAGTGGAGGGCCATCTGTGGCCAGGGCCGAGTGAGGCTGAGAGAAGACCTCCTTTCCCCGAACGAGGAGATTCTCACGCCCTTTCTCAACCTTCTGCTGCCGGACATGCAGCGGGCAGGGATGAAGGGCAGGTACGTGATCGCCTACTTTGAGGAGGTCAGCAGTGACCAAGACGTGCCCTCGGTCTTTGACATCGCGGTCAAATACAAACTGATGAAGCACTTCGAGGAGCTCTATTTCCGCATCTTAGACATGGAGAAGTACCAGCCCGACCAGGTGAGTCACATCGAGGGCATCGGCCGTGACGAGTACTTCAGATGCCCCTCTGGTGAAGCCCTGAGGGACGCCATTCGCACCTTCAAAGCCTTTCAGGATGAACATCCACGCTGGTTTGAGGAGGAGTGCGTGCGGGGCGAGGAGGATGTCGTCTGGGAGGCAGATGTTCCCCAGCTGCACGTCCATCCGGTCCTGGAGCGCCTTCCTCTCATCAGAGACGGACTCCCGTTCTTTGTGCGCGAGGTGGAAATAAAGGAGAGCGGCAGCAGAGTGCAGGTGTGCAGCGCCGAGGTGAAGCCCCCGTGTCCAGGCGTGGCCGAGCAGGTCCCGCTCCTCAGAGCAGACGGTCCAGCTGTGGGCCACACACACCCTCACAAGAACATCTGCTTCGCCGGAGGCTCCTCCAGGCAGCAGCCCGTCGAACACCAGGAAGACGAGGAGGCTCCTCCCTCTGAGGTGGGCCCGTCCGTGAGCACCGAGGAGGTCCTGCAGCCCAGGAAGAGCCAGAGCCACCGGTCCGACCAGGGCTACATGTCCAAGACGTCCTCCCAGCAGGACGCAGCGTCCACCGAGGCTTCGCTGG
>CAJVRN010000210.1:10792500-10897500 GCA_911728415.1 Lagocephalus sceleratus | reverse complement strand
ACCATCATCTTCATCGTCACCATCATCATCACCATCATCTTCATCGTCACCATCATCATCACCACCATCACCATCATCACCATCATCACCATCATCATCTTCATCTTCCTCTTCTGTCACGTGATGCTCTTTCACACATAGATTCATCCGTTCACCAGCAGCCGTCTGCCGCGTGTCCTCCCTCACGTCCGCCGTCCTCTCGGCCTGGGCCAGCGCGTTCACGTACCCGTGGGGACACATGTCGTTGTCGGACACGCAGCGGGTCGGGCGGCGCGGGGCCGCGCACTGCTCCAGCAGCTCCAGCAGCGGGCACGCGCAGAAGAAGACGTTCTTGAGGAGGAACAGGCACACGGGCCGCTCGTGCACGAGCACGGCGCGCACCGCCAGCAGCGGCGCGTTCAGCAGCAGCACGCACGCGCCGCTCGGGGCCGCCCAGCTCGTGCAGCCGCAGCGCGAGCGCGAGCGCGCCCCCGGCGGCGTGGCGCAGCGGGGGGGCGGGTCCCCGCGCAGCGCCCGCGTCCAGCAGGTCCAGCACGCTGCCCAGGAAGCAGCCGCCCGGCCCGCGGTGGACGTCTCCAGGATCAGCACCGCCTTGGGCGCGCACGCCAGCACGTACACCAGCCAGGCCAGGTGCGCGTGCGCGAACTCCCCCGCGCCGCGGCCCGGCCGGCGGAAGCCGCAGGCGCGCTCCCGCCGGCCGCGCGCGTTCTTGGCGAAGAAGACGGCCCAGGTCGGGGGCGGCCCAGGAGCCCCAGGACAGGTGCGTGAAGGCCACCAGGTACAGGTCCAGGGCGCCGCCCTGCAGCACGAAGCACAGCGCCTCGTGCAGCAGCGCCCGGCGGGGCGCGGCGGGGGGGCTCTGCGGCGCCTCCCCCGGCGTCATGATGCGGGACGGCGGCGGTGGACGCGGCTGCGCTCCGGAGATCAGAGCGCTCCCTCCTCAGCCTGCAGCCGCCACCGGGCATGCGCGGGGGGGGTACCTGCCCCACACACGGCCCCTCTCCGCGCGCACACACACGCACACTCACACATACATATACACACACACATGCACACACACGCATACATATACACACACACGTGCACACACACGCATACATATACACACACACATGCACACACACGCATACATATACACACACACATGCACACACAAGCATACATATACACACACACATGCACACACACGCATACATATACACACACACATGCACACACAAGCATACATATACACACACACATGCACACACACGCATACATATACACACACACATGCACACTCACACATACATATACACACGCACATGCACACACACGCATACATATACACACTCACATGCACATGCACACATGCACACACACGCATACATATACACACACACATGCACACACTCACATGCACACACACGCATACATATACACACACACATACACACACACATGCACACACGCATACATATACACACACACATACACACACACATGCACACACGCATACATATACACACACATACACACTCACATGCACACACACGCATACATATACACACACACATACACACACACATGCACACACACGCATACATATACACACACACATACACACACACATGCACACACGCATACATATACACACACATACACACTCACATGCACACACACATACATATACACACACACATACACACACACATGCACACACACGCATACATATACACACACACATACACATGCACACATGCATACTCACACATACATATACACACACACATACACATGCACACACACGCATACATATACACACACAGACACACACACATATACACACACACACTCACTCACACACACTCACATACACACACATAGACACACACATACATACACACACACGCACATACACACACTCACACACATGCACACTCACACACATACACACACACGCACACTCACTCACACACGCACACACACATGCACACTCACACACGTGCACACTCACACATGCACACACACACTCATCATCCGTCATTTTATTTCAGTGTAAGAAGGTCGAGGAAGCTTCAGCCTGAGCGCAGGTCTGACCCGGGGGATTGTGGGAAATGAAGTCTCTGACGGGACCACGTGGACACGGGTCCATTCCAGTGGTGTCTCACATACACACACATTCTCTCACTCTCACACACTCTCTCTCTCTCACACACTATCTCTCTCTCTCTCACACACACACACATTCTCCCTCTCTCTCTCACACACACTCACACATTCTCTCTCTCTCACACACACTCACACAGCTGGTGCAGCTCAGTCTGGACGATGTCAGCGGTCATTTATCAAATCAGATATTTTAATCAAGGTGAGTAAGCGAACATCACAACACACTGGCGGGTGCTCTGACCACTGATCAATGCCCTGATCACTGATCAATACCGTGATGGCTCCGGAACATGAGCGGTGGGCTGAGGGCGGGTCCAGTCTTTATTAACAGGAGGAACAAGAGAAACGGATGAAGAGGAGGTTGTTTATTCCCAATATTTCAGACATTGATCCTGTTTAACGTATAGGACTCTGAAGTTCAGATCAATATGAAACAGCAGTTACACTCCAGGCAGGAGGTGTAAAAAAGTTTAGCACAAGTGCACCCACAGGTTTTTTTTGTCTTTTACGTTGGGTTTAACGGCCTGGTTAAAGGCACCACCACGAAACGAGGGAAACAGCTACAGTCCATCACTGCACAAGACGGTCCATCCTAGTGTCTAGAATAAGATCTGAGGAGGGAGGGGCGGGGCCACAGGGCGGGGCCACGGGTCGGGGCAGCTATAGGTAAATCTCATAGAAATCGTCCAGCTCCTCGTGAAACAAGTCCCACTCGTCCTCTGAATCCGTCACCTCGTCGTCGTTTCCTGCAGCGAGCAGCATGAGGAGCATCTCACTCAGCTCAAATGTCACCATCTCCTCATCATCGTTGTCCAGGGAACCGGTGCTTTCCCGCTCATCAATGATGTCCCACAGCGGCGTCCTCCTGGAGTTCTGATGGTCCAAACACATTCAGACAGAAAGAGTGCTGGAGTAAACACACCTTACTCACGTCACATGATCACTGCTGCATCTAAACGCTGCTCCACCAACAGCAAGGTCATGGTGCTCAGCCTGACCCTGACCCCAACACTGACCTTAAACACTGACCCTGACCCCAACACTGACTCCAACATTGACCCTGACCCCAACACTGACCTTAAACACTGACCCTGACCCCAACACTGACCTTAAACACTGACCCTGACCCCAACACTGACTCCAACATTGACCCTGACCCCAACACTGACCTTAAACATTGACCCTGACCCCAACACTGACTCCAACATTGACCCTGACCCCAACACTGACCCTAACCCCAACACTGACCTTCACTCTGACCCTAAGACCAGTTTAGACCTGTGCTGATCCCCTCTCTTCTCTGGGGGCCCACTGGGGGGCGCTGAGAGCCCTAACCATCTAGAGGGGAGGAGCTTCAGGTTACCCGGTTCCTGCTGCTGGATCCAGTCTGTCTTCGCTGTGGCTGAGCCTCCTCCAGACGACCGTCAGGGAAGGCGTGCTTGTAGAAACAATTGGCACCAAAAGGACAAATTCCACGACCTTCATCAAAGTATCGACAAGGTTTCCTCCTGAAGAGAGCAGATGGGGCACAAGACAAGAGGAGCTGTAAGGTCTGAGCAGGTCGGCTGGGACCAACGTTCAGAGGTCACATCAACGTGGACTTGACTAAAGCAGCTCAGCCCTCCTCAGGTCCCCACCTCTACCCTCAACTTCAGCCCCCGTACCAGGTACCGTAGGACCCCTAACGAAGGGCTCCACTTTGTTTAGGAAGCTCGCCACAATAACGGATAAACGAGGGATTAGAGTCATCCAGGGTGGTGAAGCTCCAGCTGTGCAGGCTGGGCAGATGTGGATGGGCCAGAGTTGGTGTGACGGGCTGGTTCTGCTGGAGCTCTGTCCATGGGGACAGGGTGGGCTAGGCCTGGGCACCTCAGGTAAACCTCAGGTACGCCACGACTGCTGGTCTGGGTCTGCTGCCAAAGGGTGAAGGGGGGGCAGGGGGAACCGTGTCCACGGTCCACAGAGGGTGGGACTGCTGAACCGACCAGCAGGACTGGTTCATCTAACTGGAGCTACAGCTGCAGCCACTGGGTCTGATGGATGGGCTGAGCTGAGGGGGACACGGAGAGCGCTGCCCCAGGACCCCCCAGGAGGATTCGTACACCCCCCATCAGCTATAGGAGCACCATAACGTTGACAATAATGTGAGGTGTGTCGTGTACCCCATCCCATCCTTGTACTTCTGGATCAGCTTCTGCTTGTCTTCTTTGTCTTCCACCCAATATTCACTCGGGATGACAAAGTTCGATGTGATTCGACACTCTGGACAAGACCTGCAAGAAAACCACGTACACAGTCAACAACAGGGTACTACCATCAGACTACACCGAAACACTGGAAACACTGAAACGCTGTAACACTGTAAACACTATAACACTGTTAACACGGTTAACATGGCAACACTATTAACATGGAAACACTAACACTACAATGTTAACACCACAACACCGTAAACACTGTACCAACTGTAAACAAACACTAAACACTGTTAACACTGAAACAATGTAACAGTGCAGCTGCTGAGCTGCCTCATCTGACTGTTCACAGTGTGGACACCAGAATTACCCCATCTAGTCTGACTCAGGTCACATTCATATTAGCTGAGAAGTGAGATCTCTCTCACACACACACTCACACAAAAACACACACACACACACACACACACACTCTCTACTGGGACTGACTTGATGATCTTGCTTTCGAACTGCTTGGCGCTCCTCCACTTTCGGATACACTTCAGGCAGTAGCAGTGGCTGCAGTTGGAGAGAATTCCGAAGCGGCGTTCGCTGGGATTGGCCTTCTCGAACACCACCTCCATGCACACGCCACACATCATGTCTTTACTGCGCTGGATGGCAAAGGAGATCTCCATGTCCTTTTCATGGGCCTCGATGCACGCCTGAAAGATGCAAGTGTGACACAAATGCCTCACTGAGGTGGGTAACCGTAGCAACAGCTCCGTGGGCTAAGAGGTCAAGTCAGCACCAACGCTGCAACAACACAGCTGGAAACTTTTCACACACATTCACCTTTTCATGTTATTTTGTTGCAGCCTTACGCTAGAATCCAAAAATATTACTGTCATCAGTCAAAAAGTCTTCAGTCCTCTTGGTGTGAAGCACATCTGGACTTGGAGCTATTCTTCTGGACACGTCACACCTCTAAAACAAAAGGCCACTGAGGTCCCTGGGTCAACCTGCCAACAGGCATATCAGCTCAAGTGTTACGCAAGGCCCAGCGCTATCGTCATCCTGCCGTGCAGATGATACCCAGTTGTTGATCCAAGGATCTTCAAGCAGAAATGAGGGGCTGGGTGACCTGCAGAGGCTGAAGGTCTCAGAGATCTTCTGGCGCAGCAGGGGGGGGCGTCCCGACCCCCACTTCTACTGTGAGGAAACCTGGGGTCACCTTTGACAAGGACTCGTTCACCTCTTCCAGCCCTCCAGTGGCTCTAAACAGCTGCAGTAAGAGCAGCAGCTGCAATTAGGACCAGATGTGGGAGCTTTCCCTTCTCTTTCACACACTTAAGATCCTTCTCCTCACTTAGGGCCCTGGAGGGCCAAGCCTCCTCTGGGGCCAGGGCCCCTTCCTCTGGTGAAGGTGGGGGCATGCCCCACCAATCAAGTACAGCATGGCGGCCAAGTGTGCGTTGAGGGCGTTACCTTGGTGTGTTCGGAGCGCTGGCCGTTGTCGGAGGGGTGGAGCACCTGGAGGCCGCACATGTCGCACACGTCTCCGTGCAGGTAAGCGCAGTTGATGCCGTAGCGACACTCGCCCACCGCGGCGTACGGGCACAGCTGCTTCCGAAGCTCTTCCTTATCCACGGACGCATCACACTCGAACTCTTCAATGAGAGGGACGGAGATCTCCACCTTCACTGAGTCGGCTGCATGGCGACATCAGGCAGCAACAGGAAACAGGTGACCACGGTGTCAAACTGGTCCCCTTAAAACCAGCAATGAACAGAAGAAGTTGTGGTCCACTCACCGCGGCCACAGTAAGGCTGTCCTGGAACAAACTCGGCAGCATTGGCCCAGTCCTGAGTCTTTCGCCGCGGGCCTGAGCGACTGGACTCTGGCTCAGACGGCGGCGAGGCGGAGCTTAGCGCCAGCGGCTGTGGGTTCGAGTCGTCCTCTTTCTTTGTTGGTTTGTCATGTTCAAACCTGAGGAAGCACAGGAGGTCAGGGCAGCCTCCACTGACAGCGATGGCCTCGCTGCTTTAAACCTGTTGAGCGCTGCCAACACCGGGACTACAGCCCACCACCAGTTGGGTTGTACAGGCCTACAGGTCCTGACGGGAGCGCGGGGCGGGCCTGGGAATGGCGGCTCCATTCCCTCTTGGTCCGCAGCACCCACCGACACACGATCCCGTCATCAGAACACCAGCTCTCTGGGGAGGTGTTGCCATGGAGACGGCCCAGAGTAGAGTTTAGCCTGCTCCAACCACAGTGGAGTGACTGAAGTCCATCAGCCATGAATCCATAAATCAGGACCACAGCCCTCTCCTCCCTGATTGAGATATACACTTCCTCCATCAATTCTAGTCATGTCCCATAAAAGCCATCAATTTCTCCGGTCCAGACATCCCCCTCTCCATTGACCCACGCGTCACACATCTGGATAAAACCTCAATTTTTCATATTAGAAACTTTGCAAGCCTCCACTCTTCTCTCACCCAGGCCTTCATCCCCTCAAGGCTGGACTTCTGCAACTCACTCCTCTCTGGTATAACCAACAAAAACCTTCAGAAAGACTGTCCATTCAATACGGCACAGCAAACTATGACCACATCTGTCAAACCCTGCACTCCCTCCATTGGCTCCCTATCCTGGATCCAACATCAAATCTGTCTCATCACCCACCAGTGCATCCATGGAAACACCCCCCACCTCAAGGAACTCTCCCTCAATGCACCCTGCCTTAACATTCCCAAAACCAGTCTCACCAGTATGGAGGATTGGGCCGCCTCCTCTGCACCTCAACATCTGAGCAATACTCTTCCAATCTCTGGGCACCACAGGCTCTGGACTTTCTCTCTCACTGTTTTTATGAGGACTGACATTTATTGAGATATTTTTGTGCCTGTATTGTTTGCTGAATTTTAATCTATTTATAGATTTATGATTTATGCTTCAAAAACGTAGCACTTTGTGATTTCCAAATGTAGAATGCATTACAAATGAAATGAAAATTATTATCATTATTCCCATGGTACTCTGAACTACATATGTGCCATCATTAGCTAAAGGGTCAAGGCCCACATGTCCAAATTTTTGATAAAATATATTCAGTGCTGCTAAATTACTGACAATTCGAAACAGAAACTGTTCATTTCTGGCCATAGAGTTGTTTTTGTGTCATCCCCATAGTCCTTAAAAAGTGAATATAAATGAACAGTTCAAATTGGGCATACATAGAAGATAATCAGGCTGATAGTGGCTTTATTTTAAAGTATCATAATGACATAAAGGCTGTCAATACCAGCCACAATAGGAAAGCCAAAAAAACTCATGTCAAGTAGCACTTTTCACCAGGAGTACTTCTCTTGAAGTACTGGTAGTATCAGTACTCATGGTATCAGTACTGGTGATATCAATACTAGAGGTGTCAGTACTGGTAGTTTCAGTACCAGTGGTATCAGTTTCAGTACTGGTAGTTTCAGTCCTGGTGGTAATCAGTACTGGTGGTAGCAGTACAGGTAATTCTGGTAGTTGAATCATAGCAACTGGGCTGGTTGAGTTTCACGAAGACGCCCCCCCATCCCTCATTATGCAGGTCGTTGATACTAACCCTGACACGTTGGATGAAAGGCGAAACATTTTTGTGAAACTCAACCAGTCCATTTGCTATGATTCAACTACCAGAATTACCATGGCCTGGATGACTGAGAACCTACACAGACATAAGTACTGGTAACATCAGAACTGGTAGTGTCAGTACTGGTGGTATCAGTATCAGTACTGGTAGTATCAGTACTGGTGGTATCAGTACTGGTTGTATGAAAAATGAAAAAGTTATTGAACATCCAGATTTGACATTATGCATAAACAAATACTAGATGAAATGATGAAAAAGCAACATTGAGAATTCAGCTTCATCAAAAACTTTCATGTCACCACAATATTAATCAGTATCATAGAATTCCACTGATGTCCTGAAAGGCTGAAGGAGACGACTGGAGATGGAGGAACCAGCCCAGAGGGAACCAGCAGGGGTCTGTCTGGCCCGGGGGCTGCAGCAGAGGGGGCCAAGGCGCAGAGACACTGAGATCAGGCCCACCACAATAGACAGAGCAAGGGCTATTGAGCCAGAACAAACCCCCACAGAAGGCCTTTCACCAGCACCTCCTCAGAAAGGCTGCAAATCTGTCTTGGGCACACACATAATGAGGCCGAGCTGAGCTCCATCAAAAGGACAGTCAGACAGTCCGTCAGACAGTCCGTCAGACAATCAGTCAGACAGACAGTCAGTCAGACAGACAGTCACACAGACAGTATGTCTGTCAGACAGTCACAGACAGTCAGTCAGTCAGTCAGTCAGACAGTCACACTGCAGGAAAACCTGAGGCTGCTCGCAATGTCAAAGTCGTCAACGGATGATTTTAAAATGGTCGACCTGCTCACTTGAAGCGTGTAAGAGGCGATCGTGTTTGAAACCTTTTGGACATTTAGTGTTTAAATGCTGATTGTGTTAGCAGCCGTCAAGTTATACAACTAACACTAACACTGAGATAGATACAATAGATACATATATATGTGTATGTATATGTGCATATATATGTGTGTGTGTGTATACGTATGTATACAAATATATACAACCTCGACACATAGTGTCCTACCTGCTCCTCCTCCTACCTGTACCAGTCAGAAAGGTGTGCTCCTGTCTACCTGGTGTGTGTTAATCACTGATGCAGCACTGCTCTTTCTCAGGCTGCAGCACCTATCCTCCTAGAAGGTTCTCAGGCTGCAGCACCTATCCTCCTAGAAGGTTCTCAGGCTGTAGCACCTATCCTCCTAGAAGGTTCTCAGGCTGCAGCACCTGTCCTCCTAGAAGGTTCTCAGGCTGCAGCACCTATCCTCCTAGAAGGTTCTCAGGCTGCAGCGTCTATCCTCCTAGAAGGTTCTCAGGCTGCAGCACCTATCCTCCTAGAAGGTTCTCAGGCTGCAGCGTCTATCCTCCTAGAAGGTTCTCCAGCTGCAGCACCTATCCTCCTAGAAGGTTCTCAGGCTGTAGCACCTATCCTCCTAGAAGGTTCTCAGGCTGCAGCACCTGTCCTCCTAGAAGGTTCTCAGGCTGCAGCGTCTATCCTCCTAGAAGGTTCTCAGGCTGCAGCACCTGTCCTCCTAGAAGGTTCTCAGGCTGCAGCACCTGTCCTCCTAGAAGGTTCTCAGGCTGCAGCACCTATCCTCCTAGAAGGTTCTCAGGCTGCAGCGTCTATCCTCCTAGAAGGTTCTCAGGCTGCAGCACCTATCCTCCTAGAAGGTTCTCAGGCTGCAGCACCTATCCTCCTAGAAGGTTCTCCAGCTGCAGCACCTATCCTCCTAGAAGGTTCTCAGGCTGCAGCGTCTATCCTCCTAGAAGGTTCTCAGGCTGCAGCACCTATCCTCCTAGAAGGTTCTCAGGCTGCAGCACCTATTCTCCTAGAAGGTTCTCAGGCTGCAGCACCTATCCTAGCAGCACCTGTCCTCCTAGAAGGTTCTCAGGCTGCAGCACCTATCCTAGCAGCACCTCCACACTGGGCCAGCACAGGGACACAGTGAACCAGCCTGGGTCTTTCTAGGCGTTATTAATGCGACTTTACCTGCATCGCTCCCCAAACACGCAGTTCCCATTCTGGAAGAACTTGCAGATCATCGCTGCGGGTTTGCTGTTGGTCAGATCGTGAGAGTAACGACAGTTGTCTCCTTCTTTGCACAGACCATGCATGAAATACCTGAAACACACAGAAGAGCAGCGTCAAACACAGAAGAGCCAGAACAAGAGATGCCCGCTTGAGTCCGCATGTCCAGCCGAAGCCCTGAGCACGGATCCAGTCTGTCATCCTGGACAAGGGGAGCACAACCACGGACCACTGGAGGAACCTCAGGAAGAGAAGGTCTGAGGACTGGCCAGGTCCACGGGAGACCACCACAGCCCTTGAGCCAGGCAGCAGGACCTTGAACCAGCAGCCCTTGAACCAACAGCCTTGAACCAGCAGCCTTGAACCAGCAGGACCCTGAACCAGCAGCCCTGAACCAGCAGCCTTGAACCAGCAGGACCCTGAACCAGCAGCCTTGAACCAGCAGGACCCTGAACCAGCAGCCCTGAACCAGCAGCCCTGAACCAGCAGCCCTTGAGCCAGGCAGCAGGACCTTGAACCAGCAGCCTTGAACCAGCAGGACCCTGAACCAGCAGCCCTGAACCAGCAGCCTTGAACCAGCAGGACCCTGAACCAGCAGCCTTGAACCAGCAGCCCTGAACCAGCAGCCCTGAACCAGCAGGACCCTGAACCAGCAGCCCTGAACCAGCAGGACCCTGAACCAGCAGCCTTGAACCAGCAGCCTTGAACCAGCAGCCTTGAACCAGCAGCCCTGAACCAGCAGCCTTGAACCAGCAGCCCTTGAGCCAGGCAGCAGGACCTTGAACCAGCAGCCCTTGAACCAACAGCCTTGAACCAGCAGCCTTGAACCAGCAGGACCCTGAACCAGCAGCCCTGAACCAGCAGCCTTGAACCAGCAGCCCTGAACCAGCAGCCTTGAACCAGCAGCCCTGAACCAGCAGGACCCTGAACCAGCAGCCCTGAACCAGCAGCCTTGAACCAGCAGCCCTTGAGCCAGGCAGCAGGACCTTGAACCAGCAGCCTTGAACCAGCAGGACCCTGAACCAGCAGCCCTGAACCAGCAGCCTTGAACCAGCAGGACCCTGAACCAGCAGCCCTGAACCAGCAGCCTTGAACCAGCAGCCCTGAACCAGCAGGACCCTGAACCAGCAGCCCTGAACCAGCAGCCTTGAACCAGCAGCCCTTGAGCCAGGCAGCAGGACCTTGAACCAGCAGCCTTGAACCAGCAGGACCCTGAACCAGCAGCCCTGAACCAGCAGCCCTGAACCAGCAGCCTTGAACCAGCAGCCCTGAACCAGCAGCCCTGAACCAGCAGCCCTGAACCAGCAGGACCCTGAACCAGCAGCCCTGAACCAGCAGCCCTGAACCAGCAGCCCTTGAGCCAGGACCGAGGAGCCCTGAACCAGCAGCCCTGAAACCAGCAGCCCTTGAGCCAGGCAGCAGGACCTTGAACCAGCAGCCCTGAACCAGCAGGACCCTGAACCAGCAGGACCCTGAACCAGCAGCCCTGAACCAGCAGCCTTGAACCAGCAGGACCCTGAACCAGCAGCCCTGAACCAGCAGGACCCTGAACCAGCAGGACCCTGAACCAGCAGCCCTGAACCAGCAGCCCTGAACCAGCAGCCCTTGAGCCAGGCAGCAGCCCTGAACCAGCAGCCCTGAACCAGCAGGACCCTGAACCAGCAGCCCTGAACCAGCAGGACCCTGAACCAGCAGCCCTGAACCAGCAGGACCCTGAACCAGCAGCCCTTGAGCCAGGCAGCAGCCCTGAACCAGCAGCCCTGAACCAGCAGGACCCTGAACCAGCAGCCCTGAACCAGCAGCCCTTGAGCCAGGCAGCAGGACCTTGAACCAGCAGCCCTGAACCAGCAGCCCTGAACCAGCAGCCCTGAACCAGCAGGACCCTGAACCAGCAGGACCCTGAACCAGCAGCCCTGAACCAGCAGCCCTGAACCAGCAGCCCTTGAGCCAGGCAGCAGCCCTGAACCAGCAGCCCTGAACCAGCAGGACCCTGAACCAGCAGCCCTGAACCAGCAGGACCCTGAACCAGCAGCCCTGAAGCAGCAGGACCCTGAAGCAGCAGCCCTGAACTAGCAGCCCTGAACCAGCAGCCCTGAACCAGCAGCCCTGAACCAGCAGCCCTGAACCAGCAGCCTTGAACCAGCAGCCCTGAACCAGCAGCCCTGAACCAGCAGCCCTGAACCAGCAGCCCTGAACCAGCAGGACCCTGAACCAGCAGCCCTGAACCAGCAGCCCTGAACCAGCAGCCCTGAACCAGCAGCCTTGAACCAGCAGCCCTTGAGCCAGGCAGCAGGACCTTGAACCAGCAGCCTTGAACCAGCAGCCCTGAACCAGCAGCCCTGAACCAGCAGGACCCTGAACCAGCAGCCCTGAACCAGCAGCCCTTGAGCCAGGCAGCAGGACCCTGAACCAGCAGCCCTGAACCAGCAGCCCTTGAGCCAGGCAGCAGGACCTTGAACCAGCAGCCCTGAACCAGCAGGACCCTGAACCAGCAGGACCCTGAACCAGCAGCCCTGAACCAGCAGCCCTGAACCAGCAGGACCCTGAACCAGCAGCCCTGAACCAGCAGCCCTGAACCAGCAGCCCTTGAGCCAGGCAGCAGCCCTGAACCAGCAGCCCTGAACCAGCAGGACCCTGAACCAGCAGCCCTGAACCAGCAGGACCCTGAACCAGCAGCCCTGAACCAGCAGGACCCTGAACCAGCAGCCCTTGAGCCAGGCAGCAGCCCTGAACCAGCAGCCCTGAACCAGCAGCCCTGAACCAGCAGCCCTTGAGCCAGGCAGCAGCCCTGAACCAGCAGCCCTGAACCAGCAGCCCTGAACCAGCAGCCTTGAACCAGCAGCCCTTGAGCCAGGCAGCAGGACCTTGAACCAGCAGCCCTGAACCAGCAGCCCTGAACCAGCAGCCCTGAACCAGCAGCCCTGAACCAGCAGCCCTGAACCAGCAGGACCTTGAACCAGCAGCCCTGAACCAGCAGCCCTGAACCAGCAGCCCTGAACCAGCAGCCCTGAACCAGCAGCCCTGAACCAGCAGGACCCTGAACCAGCAGCCCTGAACCAGCAGCCCTGAACCAGCAGCCCTGAACCAGCAGGACCCTGAACCAGCAGGACCCTGAACCAGCAGCCCTTGAGCCAGGCAGCAGCCCTGAACCAGCAGCCCTGAACCAGCAGGACCCTGAACCAGCAGCCCTGAACCAGCAGCCTTGAACCAGCAGCCCTTGAGCCAGGCAGCAGGACCTTGAACCAGCAGCCTTGAACCAGCAGGACCCTGAACCAGCAGCCCTGAACCAGCAGCCTTGAACCAGCAGGACCCTGAACCAGCAGCCCTGAACCAGCAGCCTTGAACCAGCAGCCCTGAACCAGCAGGACCCTGAACCAGCAGCCCTGAACCAGCAGCCTTGAACCAGCAGCCCTTGAGCCAGGCAGCAGGACCTTGAACCAGCAGCCTTGAACCAGCAGGACCCTGAACCAGCAGCCCTGAACCAGCAGCCCTGAACCAGCAGCCTTGAACCAGCAGCCCTGAACCAGCAGCCCTGAACCAGCAGCCCTGAACCAGCAGGACCCTGAACCAGCAGCCCTGAACCAGCAGCCCTGAACCAGCAGCCCTTGAGCCAGGCAGCAGGACCCTGAACCAGCAGCCCTGAACCAGCAGCCCTGAACCAGCAGCCCTTGAGCCAGGCAGCAGGACCTTGAACCAGCAGCCCTGAACCAGCAGGACCCTGAACCAGCAGGACCCTGAACCAGCAGCCCTGAACCAGCAGCCTTGAACCAGCAGGACCCTGAACCAGCAGCCCTGAACCAGCAGGACCCTGAACCAGCAGGACCCTGAACCAGCAGCCCTGAACCAGCAGCCCTGAACCAGCAGCCCTTGAGCCAGGCAGCAGCCCTGAACCAGCAGCCCTGAACCAGCAGGACCCTGAACCAGCAGCCCTGAACCAGCAGGACCCTGAACCAGCAGCCCTGAACCAGCAGGACCCTGAACCAGCAGCCCTTGAGCCAGGCAGCAGCCCTGAACCAGCAGCCCTGAACCAGCAGGACCCTGAACCAGCAGCCCTGAACCAGCAGCCCTTGAGCCAGGCAGCAGGACCTTGAACCAGCAGCCCTGAACCAGCAGCCCTGAACCAGCAGCCCTGAACCAGCAGGACCCTGAACCAGCAGGACCCTGAACCAGCAGCCCTGAACCAGCAGCCCTGAACCAGCAGCCCTTGAGCCAGGCAGCAGCCCTGAACCAGCAGCCCTGAACCAGCAGGACCCTGAACCAGCAGCCCTGAACCAGCAGGACCCTTGAACCAGCAGCCCTGAAGCAGCAGGACCCTGAAGCAGCAGCCCTGAACTAGCAGCCCTGAACCAGCAGCCCTGAACCAGCAGCCCTGAACCAGCAGCCCTGAACCAGCAGCCTTGAACCAGCAGCCCTGAACCAGCAGCCCTGAACCAGCAGCCCTGAACCAGCAGCCCTGAACCAGCAGGACCCTGAACCAGCAGCCCTGAACCAGCAGCCCTGAACCAGCAGCCCTGAACCAGCAGCCTTGAACCAGCAGCCCTTGAGCCAGGCAGCAGGACCTTGAACCAGCAGCCTTGAACCAGCAGCCCTGAACCAGCAGCCCTGAACCAGCAGGACCCTGAACCAGCAGACCCTGAACCAGCAGCCCTTGAGCCAGGCAGCAGGACCCTGAACCAGCAGCCCTGAACCAGCAGCCCTTGAGCCAGGCAGCAGGACCTTGAACCAGCAGCCCTGAACCAGCAGCCCTGAACCAGCAGGACCCTGAACCAGCAGCCCTGAACCAGCAGGACCCTGAACCAGCAGCCCTGAACCAGCAGCCCTGAACCAGCAGCCCTTGAGCCAGGCAGCAGCCCTGAACCAGCAGCCCTGAACCAGCAGGACCCTGAACCAGCAGCCCTGAACCAGCAGGACCCTGAACCAGCAGCCCTGAACCAGCAGGACCCTGAACCAGCAGCCCTTGAGCCAGGCAGCAGCCCTGAACCAGCAGCCCTGAACCAGCAGCCCTGAACCAGCAGCCCTTGAGCCAGGCAGCAGCCCTGAACCAGCAGCCCTGAACCAGCAGCCCTGAACCAGCAGCCTTGAACCAGCAGCCCTTGAGCCAGAGCAACAGGACCTTGAACCAGCAGCCCTGAACCAGCAGCCCTGAACCAGCAGCCCTGAACCAGCAGCCCTGAACCAGCAGCCCTGAACCAGCAGGACCTTGAACCAGCAGCCCTGAACCAGCAGCCCTGAACCAGCAGCCCTGAACCAGCAGCCCTGAACCAGCAGGACCCTGAACCAGCAGGACCCTGAACCAGCAGCCCTGAACCAGCAGGACCCTGAACCAGCAGGACCCTGAACCAGCAGCCCTGAACCAGCAGCCCTGAACCAGCAGGACCCTGAACCAGCAGCCCTGAACCAGCAGCCCTGAACCAGCAGCCCTGAACCAGCAGGACCCTGAACCAGCAGGACCCTGAACCAGCAGCCCTTGAGCCAGGCAGCAGCCCTGAACCAGCAGCCCTGAACCAGCAGGACCCTGAACCAGCAGCCCTGAACCAGCAGGACCCTGAACCAGCAGCCCTTGAGCCAGGCAGCAGCCCCCCCGGCTAATGTTAGCCGTTAGCCCAGCCCGACAAAGGCGGCTGTAAGCAGCAGCTCCGGGGGCAGGTTCGTCTCGGGGCCCCGGGCCCCCGTCCCCCTCCTCACCCCCGTCCCCGTCCTCACCTGCAGGTCACGTGCTTGGTCCAGCCGCCGGCCCCGGGCAGGGCGGCCGTCGGGGCCGCTGCTGCCTCCGCCATCGCTGTTTATGTTGACGAGGCCGTCGAGCCCGAACACTTCCGCTTACCTTCGGCAACTTCCGCCACAGTTCGGACAACATCGGCAAGTTCCGGAATGGCTCGACTCGAGCGTCCACATTCCGAAGTAGGAAGGCTGCAGGACTGGGGCCAGGAGAGGGGTCTGAAGGAGAGGGGGTCTGGCCCCGGGTCCAGGGGCCAGGAGAGGGGTCTGAAGGAGAGGGGGTCTGGCCCCGGGTCCAGGGGCCAGGAGAGGGGTCTGAAGGAGTGGGGGGTCTAAAGGAGAGGGGTCTGAAGGAGAGGGGGTCTGGCCCCGGGTCCAGGGGCCAGGAGAGGGGTCTGAAGGAGAGGGGGTCTGGCCCCAGGTCCAGGGGCCAGGAGAGGGGTCTGAAGGAGAGGGGGTCTAAAGGAGAGGGGGTCTGGCCCCGGGTCCAGGGGCCAGGAGAGGGGTCTGAAGGAGAGGGGGTCTGGCCCCGGGTCCAGGGGCCAGGAGAGGGGTCTGAAGGAGAGGGGGTCTGGCCCCGGGTCCAGGGGCCAGGAGAGGGGGTCTAAAGGAGAGGGGGTCTGGCCCCGGGTCCAGGGGCCAGGAGAGGGGGTCTAAAGGAGAGGGGGTCTGGCCCCGGGTCCAGGGGCCAGGAGAGGGGTCTGAAGGAGAGGGGGTCTAAAGGAGAGGGGGTCTAACCTCAGGGCCAGGAGAGAGGAAGAACAGGTAGGAGTGGAGGAGGAACAACCCTAACTCTTTTCCAACCCCTGATCCTGACCATCTTCTTTAACCCCTAACCTTCCTGTTTAATCCCTAACCTTCTTCTCAATCCCCTAACCTTCTCAAAATGCTTAAAGTGTAACCTTCTTCTCTAACACCCCAAACAAATCTTCTTCTAACCCCAAACCGTGACCTTCTTCTCTAACTCGTAACCCTAACCTTCTCATCTAACACCCAAAATTCTTCACTAAGCCCTGACCATCTTGTCAAACCCCTAATCCTAACCTTCTTCCCTAACCCCTAACATTCTTCTCTAACTCCTAACACTGACCTTCTTCTCTAAACTCTAAGCATCTTCTCTAACCCCTAACTCCAAACTTCTTCTCTAACTCCTAACCCTGGCCTTCTTCTATAACCCTTAACATCTAACCCTAACCCTAACCCTTTTTCTATCACCCCTAACTCTGACCTTTATCTATATCCCCTAACCTTCTTGTCTTAGCCCTAACACTGACCTTCTTCTCTAACCTCTAAGCTTCTTCTCTCACCCCTAACCTTCTTCTCCAATCCCTAACCCTAACATTCTTCTCTTTCGCTAACCCTGACCTTCTTCCCCAACCCCTAACCTTCTTCTCTAACCCCTAACCCTGATTATTGTTTCTAAAACCTAACCCCAACCTTGTTCTCAAATCTGTAACCCTGACCTTCCTCTTGAACCCCTAATCCTAACCTCCTTCTTTAACTACCAACCTTCTTTTCTTGCCCCTAACCTTCTTCTTTAACCCCTAACCCTAACCTTCTTCTCTAACCCCTAACATTCTTGTCTAACCCCTAACCCTGACCTTCTTCTCTAAAACCCTAAACCTAACCTTCTCTAGCCTCTAATCTTCTCTAAACCCTGAACTTCTTCTCTAACCCCTTACCCCTGATCTTATTTTCCTATTCCTAACCCTAACCTTCTTGTGTAACCCCTAATCTTCTTGTCTAACCCCTAACCTTCTCTAACCTTTAACCTTCTATTCTAACCCTAATCCGGACCTTCCTCTCTAACCTGTATCCCTAACCTTCTCCTCTAACCCTTAACCCTAACCTTCTCTCACCCATAACCCTATGCTCCTTCTCTAACCCCTAACCCTGATCATCTTCTCTTGAAGAAGATGTTTCTGTTCGAGGTACTGGTTGCTGGGGTTACCTTTTGTGTTTAAGGAGTCAAACACTTTATTAGTATTTGTCATGCACTTGATGAACAGGCAGCACTTCCTTTCTTCTCCTCAAGTTCATAATCTGATTTTAATTAGGGATGTGCATTTCAGGTAAAAGTACTATTTGATAATCATGGGGTAATAATCAATTAATATTCGATAATAACCCCCCCCCCCCCAAACACGTCTGTGGAAAAACAGAAAGAGATCCACGATTTTTCATAACTCTGTCTTTTTATTTTGACCGTGAAGCAGCACAACATTACAGAACTGTTTCACCGTTTAGTTATTGTTTGCTTGTTAGTTGTTGTTCTCGACAGGACTGAGAACTCAGCAAATGTAATTAAACTCCAAAAACCGTCACCTTCATCGAAGCTGAGGGGGAGCAAATCTTTAGAGATCCTCTTTGAGCCGTGAACATGAACATGGAGATGGACATGGAGATGGACAGGGACATGGCGATGGACATGGAGATGGACAGGGACATGGACATGAACATGGACATGAACAGGGACATGAACATGGACATGAACAGGGACATGAACATGGACATGAACAGGGACATGGCGATGGACATGGAGATGGACATGGACAGGGACATGGACAGGGACATGAACGTGAACATGGACATGAACGTGAACATGGACATGAACGGGGATATGAACATGGACATGAACAGGGACATGAACATGGACATGACATGAACGTGAACATGGACATGAACATGGACATGAACGTGAACATGGACATGGACATGAACATGGACATGAACATGGACATGAACATGGACACGCTGCTTTGCTCTCATAGGAGAGTTCATGTTGTCGTAGACCTGTGAAAGCTTTGCCTCGCAGAGGTCACGTTGTACCTGTTTCACTACTTTTTTTTTTAAATAGCTCTCATGGAGCTTTTTGAAGGCCGCTGCATTCATCTGTCCACCTGTCTTCTCCTGTGTTTCTTCCATGGCTTCGCATGTAGCCCGCCACACTGTGTATCATCAAATGCTACGCTGCCCCCGTGCGGAAGCCGCCAGTAATACAACTTTTTTTTTGAAGATATGATTCACTATTCGAAGTTTTTATGATTTAACGACTATTCGAATATTGGAAAATCGATGCCCATCCCTAATTTTAACTCAGGTGTTTCCATGTCAGTCTATGATCACAACTTCTGTCTGGCTGGACAACTTCTTCCATAACCCTGTACAACAAATAACAAATGAGTAGTAACCCCTGAGCAGGAATTTGGCCCAACTATTACTAATCTGATTATTAAAACTGAATCCCAGATGTCATCCTGAAGATTAGCAGTTTTGTGTGTCATGTCAGGAGGATGGGTGGTGACCACAGGCTTCTCATGGAGTTGGCAGGTTGGATTCCAGAGGTTTGTGTGGGTTATCTTGTGATATTCTGGTGTCCTCCCACAGTTCCAATAATGAAAATCCAGCCAGCCAAAACATCTGTAAAACTTTTGGATGTTTGAATAAACTGAATTATGAGCAATGAACTGGTAACTACTTCAGGTGAAACTGATTCTTTACATACCACTGTGCCTTGTATTTATTATATTGTGTTTCTTTCTTGTACTTACATTTGAATGTTCACTGTAACGAGGAGACGCTCCAATTTCGTTTTATACTCGATGTTCAATGACAATAAAGGGCATTGTATTCTATTCTAAAGACAGAAAGAATAATAATGATTATCATGAATGATTAATCACACTTTAAGAAGGACCCCTCCCGATACATGTCGTGGTCCCGTCTTAACCTCTCAATCCTCTGATCTGCTCATACAGACAAGAAGGTTTAGGAGGTTTTTAAATGAAATCAAGTCCGACTCCTTAGAGCAGGTTGTGCTCTTCTACATCTTCTACATCTTAACGGCTGATCTTCCTGCTTTGATGTTTGCAACCACCTGAATAATCTGCTCATTGTTTGTCTTATCGTTGACCAGATGATTTGAATCAAGATGTCAGAACATGTCAGTTGTTATGTCAGTAGGCTGTATCACTCTTCTTGAGCTTTGATGTTTTAGTGATCTTCATCTTCTTCTCTGTCCTGGACAATCTGCTGTTTCCTTTTGTGTCTTTGCTTCTGCAGCCCACAAACTGTCCTACAACCAAGATGGTCGTCATGGGAACCACAGTTACTGAGATTCAGATGTTATGAGAGAAGAACATGCATCCAGATGTGTTGCATAAACACCAAAAGCTCCATTCAGGTATTTATTGATGTTTTTGACAGACTGACGACAACATGAGTCATAATTAACCAAAAGAATTACTGACTGGTCCCAGTTTAGCACTGGTTTAGGATTATTCTCAGATGTTGTCGGTTGATGATCTCGTCAATCGTGGATTACTTAATAAGCACGCACGCACACACCCACACACACATACACACTAGATCTCTGCCTCTTCATGGACACTCTGCGTGTTCTCTTGGTCCCACGATTGTCCCAGTATGGGTTGAGATGGCCCAGTTGCAGTTTGTTATCCTGACTGACATGTCGGAGTCACACCAGTCCAGGCCTGGAGTTCACTCCAGCTGTAGAGCGTTTTTACTGGATCTAAGATGTCCTACAGATGTCTACACAAGCACAGAGTTAAATGGCTCTTCTTTATCTACAAGCATCACTCTACTGGACACACACACACACACACACACACACACACACACACACACACACACACGAATCTAAAACTGAAAAACATCTGAGGACGGTTATCTCAGGTCATGATGGTTCAATCAAAGGGACGACACTTGAAGCAGGATGCTGGTAAATGTTAACCAGCTAAACGAGAGAGCTTCCACCACAGAAGATGAAGGCGTCACCTCTGATGCTCCTCTCTACGGTCAGGTCCACCTGTGGAGTCTGGACCCTCACGAGATGACGCTCACTCTCCACTGTTGAAGGAGTCAGCAGAGGCCCGTTTGTGAGAGGGAAGGCGATGAGGGGAAGTGATGGGACGCTTCTGCTGCTGGACCTCCTTTGGCTGGGCCTCGTCTGAGCAAGGTGCAGATGTGAACATCTGTGAGGACTTTGACTGGCTCCATCACACAGATGGCCAACTCTGCCTCGAGGGCCCAAAACCATCTGCAACCTTCCAATCAAGCCATACGTGGGAGGTCTCCTCACCTCCAGGATGGTCAGACAGGAGCTGATCGTTCTAATCATCTGTGGATCGGCCTCTGTGGTTGTTCTTCTGTTCTAGGTGTTCACCTCACTTTAGGTTGGGGACTTTCTCTTCTGATATTTCCTTCTCTTCTGATGTAGCTGAAGGTGACAGAAATGATATCTGAGGCCAGAGGAACCAAAAGAGGGGCGGAGACAGGACAATCAAGTTGATGAAGGAGTCTGTGGAGCCAGAGCTTCACTGAGGTCAGGGGTCATGCTGGAGCCTCTTCAGGCTGGGGCCCTGACCTTGACCCTAGCAGACCGTGCCGTTCTCCTGCCTGGACTTGGGGCAGGTGGACCGGTGGACTGGCTGAACGGAAGGAGCCAGCGTACAGAAGAAGCCGGAGATGAGCGTGAGGCCGAGGCCGCCCCAGGCGCAGAACATGGACCAGCCGTAGCCGTGGCCGATGTCGTCGGGGAGGCTGTACAGGTTCCTCGGGTAACGCGAGAGTTCAAAGTTGATGCCAGCGACGCAGGTGCACAGGGAGATGATGCAGAAGGTTCCTGAGGAGACAACATCAGCAGGAACATCAGAGATCAAAGCAGTCACCATGTCTCCATGTCTGGAGAATAATCTACAGACCATGAGCCTTCAGGGACCCTGACCGCATGACCTCTGACCTCTACATGACAGAGGCACACAGCAGCTCTTTGACCAATCAGGGCCCAGCTGAGGGCCCGTCACTTCAGCTGAACCCTCGATGAAGAGCAGGAGACCTTCAGCTCTCACGTGGACCAACCCACACATGAACACACGAGGAGAGCCGTGGAGCCTCACCTCCCATGAGGAAGAGGAGGCCGGCCACGTACTGCATCAGGCCTCTGTTCCAGCAGCAGCCCAGCACGCCGATGATCCAGCCGAAGAGGATGATGGCCACCGCCATGCCCATGAAGCCTGCCGTCATTCTTCTGAGATCTGAGGAGACACCACAGGCACAGCTTGGCTCATCACGAAGTGCTCCAGAAGAACGCTGAAACACACACGCACGGCCAAGTGGAGAACGGCAGCTGGATACGTCTGTCCAGATGTTTCACAGCTCTGCCTCCTCTCCAGATGTTCTTACCCTTTCTTTTCCACTGATAGAAACTCAACTACTGAGCTCTTCTCCTCACAAACACCACAGACACTAATGGGCTGCAAGAGTCACAACATCTTCAGAGTCATGGTCCTGCCTTTCTGCAGGACCTCCAAGACCATATTGAGAAGAGGAAGACCATGATGGAGAAGAGGAAGACCATGGAGGAGAAGAGGAAGATCATGGAGAAGAGGAAGATCATGGAGAAGAGAAAGACCATGTTGAGAAGAGGAAGACCATGTTGAGAAGAGGAAGATCATGGAGGAGAAGAGGAAGACCATGGAGGAGAAGAGGAAGACCATGGAGAAGAGAAAGACCATGTTGAGAAGAGGAAGACCATGGAGGAGAAGAGGAAGACCATGGTGGAGAAGAGGAAGACCATGGTGGAGAAGAGGAAGACCATGGAGGAGAAGAGGAAGACCATGGAGAAGAGGAAGACCATGGAGGAGAAGAGGAAGATCATGGAGGAGAAGAGGAAGACCATGTTGAGAAGAGGAAGACCATGGAGGAGAAGAGGAAGACCATGGAGGAGAAGAGGAAGACCATGGAGGAGAAGAGGAAGACCATGGTGGAGAAGAGGAAGACCATGGAGGAGAAGAGGAAGACCATGGTGGAGAAGAGGAAGACCATGGAGGAGAAGAGGAAGACCATGGAGGAGAAGAGGAAGACCATGTTGAGAAGAGGAAGAGCATCAGAGCTGCCGTCAGCCTTCAGGTCGGTTCCTGCAACTCTGTTCATCTGTGATTGAAACTTAGATCTGGTGAAACACTGCAGAGCTGCTGTCATGAAGCTCCTGCATGGCCCTGAGCTGGAAGCTCCACACGCACACGTGCACATGCATACATGGTCTGATCTAATCCGGTTTGATCTAATCTGGTGTGATCTAATCTGGTCTCATCTGGTGTGATCTAATCCGGTTTGATCTAATCTGGTGTGATCTAATCTGGTGTGATCTAATCCGGTTTGATCTAATCCGGTTTGATCTAATCTGGTGTGATCTAATCTGGTGTGATCTAATCCGGTGTGATCTGGTCTCATCTGATCTGGTCTCATCTGATCTGATGTTACAGATATGTGGGTGTTGGACTAACGGGTCAGGGTTAGGGGTCCAGCATGAGCTGGTCCACCAACTGTTCTGATCTCTGGATGAGGAACATTTGTACCTAGAAGACTGGGGAGACTAGAGAGACTGGGTAGACTGGGGAGACTGGAGAGACTGGAGAGACTGGGGAGACTGGGGAGACTAGAGAGACTGGGTAGACTGGGGAGACTGGGGAGACTGGAGAGACTGGAGAGACTGGGGAGACTGGAGAGACTGGGTAGACTGGGGAGACTGGAGAGACTGGGGAGACTGGAGAGACTGGGTAGACTGGGTAGACTGGGGAGACTGGAGAGACTGGGTAGACTGGGGAGACTAGAGAGACTGGGTAGACTGGGGAGACTGGAGAGACTGGGGAGACTGGAGAGACTAGAGAGACTGGAGAGACTGGGGAGACTGGAGAGACTGGGTAGACTGGGGAGACTGGAGAGACTGGGGAGACTGGAGAGACTGGGTAGACTGGGTAGACTGGGGAGACTGGAGAGACTGGGTAGACTGGGGAGACTGGAGAGACTGGGTAGACTGGAGAGACTGGAGAGACTGGGGAGACTGGAGAGACTGGAGAGACTAGAGAGACTGGAGAGACTGGGTAGACTGGGGAGACTGGGTAGACTGGGGAGGACAACAAGGACAGAGAAGAGACTTGGGAGACGTCCTGTCATGTGCGCACTAAGGAGTGAACATCTACAGAGCTCCACGTGAAGACCACCTCACCAGAAGAGCAGCAGGATGGGGACCACGGCTGAGGGACTTACGGAGGGAGTGCCACTCGTCCTGCCTGATGGTCTTGGTGATGTTGTAGGAGAGGTTCTTCGGGATGGTCGCTGACGAGTAGTGATACTTGATGTAGAAGCACCTCGAAATGGCCCCTGAGGAGAAAAACACTTCTGTTAGTTTAGATCCATGAATGGAGAAAGCCAGGTGAGGTGTCTTCAGGAGTCCTCCAGGCCTCCACCAACTTCAGGCTCTACCTTAGACCACGTCAGAGGGGTCATCTTAGGCCGACATAGAGACAACCCTCTCATTCAGCCCAGGTTGAAGTCACCAGTTCACCCCAAATCCAGTGTTGGGCTACTTTGGGCTGTGGGAGGAAGGTGGAGAACCCAGAGAGAACCCAAGCAGACATGGAGAGAAGATCTGGAGCACAGTGGTGCCTTCAGCAGAAGAACCAGGATTTAACGCAACCAGAAGATGGAGTAGGATCAGGAGTAGGACCAGGGTCAGGGTCAAGGTCAGGAGTAAGACCAGGGTGCACACACACACACACACACACACACACACACACACACACACACACATCCTTGTCTTTCGATCTTCTATCACTTTGCAGTGACAGTGAACTGGGGCGTCAAATCGATGAGATACACACCGCGACCTATGGGTGGCGCTGTAACACAACCGCACAAATACAACAGTGTTAAAGAGCACAAAGACAAGCTGCTTTGATGGGCATTGATCTGTCCAGGATGCTGATGGGAGGAGCTGAGGAGAGGAACATTTACTGGAACGTTTAACGCAACATTTACTGGAACGATAACAGGGACGTTTACTGGAACATTTACTGGGATGATTATTGGAACTTTACTGGAAAGTTTACTGGAATGATTACTGGAACATTTAACGGAACATTTAAAGGAACATTTAACAAATATTTACTAGAATGTTTACTGGAATTTTACTGGAACATTTAACGGAACATTTACTGGAACTTTACTGGAACATTTAACGGACCATTTACTGGAACTTTACTGGAACATTTAACGGAAGATTTACTGGAACTTTACTGGAACATTTAATGGAACATTTAACAGAACATTTACTAGAATGTTTACTGTAACTTTACTGGAACATTTAACGGAACATTTACTAGAATTTTTACTGGAACTTTACTGGAACATTTAACGGAACATTTAACGGAACATTTACTGGAACTTTACTGGAACATTTAACGGAACATTTACTAGAATGTTTACTGGAACTTTAATGGAACATTTAACGGAACATTTAACGTAACATTTACTAGAATGTTTACTGGAACTTTACTGGAACATTTAACGGAACATTTACTGGAACATTTAATGGAACATTTAACGGAACTTTACTGGAACATTTAATGGAACATTTACTAGAATGATTACATTTAATGGAATGTTTACTGGAAGGTTTAATGGAATGATTACTGGAACATTTAACGGAACATTTAATGGACCATTTATGATTACTAGAACATTTACTGGAACGTTTACTACAACATTTACTGGAACATTTACTAGAATGATTACTGGAATGATTACTGGAACATTGATCAGAACGTTTACTAGAACGTTTACTGGAATGTTTGCTGGTACTGGTAAATGTACCATCCTGGTGTGGGTGGGGTCTTAGTCGCCCTCTTAATTCTTTCATCTCCACTCTGTTTTTAGACTTTCCCAGTTTTCCCTTTAAACATGAGCACAAACCCAAACTTTGATGTCTTTGATGCTAAAATGTGTGAATCCTCTTCAAAGCACTGATGCAGTTTGTTCTCAAAGGACACTTGAATCTACAAGTTTGAAAGAGTGAGTCAAGCCCAGGCCTGTTTCCTGTTGTTGACGTGATGTTTGTGTCAGCGTGGGAGTGTAAGACGACGCCTTTGAGCAGGTAGAAGGCTCCAGGTAGAGCCCCCCCCCCGCCACACAGCTGTCAGTCACCTGACACTGAGGAAGAGGCTCCTGACGCTTTCTGCTCCAACCGGCAGCAGCGTCTCAATTAACTCTCTCTCTCTCCCTCTCTACCTCCATCTCTCTCTCTCTCTCTCTCTGTCTTCCTCCCTCTCTCTTTCTCACCCCCCTCTCTACCTCCATCTCTCTCTCTCTCTCTCTGTCTTCCTCCCTCTCTCTTTCTCACCCCCCTCTCTACCTCCATCTCTCTCTCTCTCTCTCTCTCTGTCTTCCTCCCTCTCTCTTTCTCACCCCCCTCTCTACCTCCATCTCTCTCTCTCTCTCTCTCTGTCTTCCTCCCTCTCTTTCTCACCCCCCTCTCTACCTCCATCTCTCTCTCTCTGTCTTCCTCCCTCTCTCTTTCTCACCCCCTCTCTACCTCCATCTCTCTCTCTCTGTCTTCCTCCCTCTCTCTTTCTCACCCCCCTCTCTACCTCCATCTCTCTCTCTCTGTCTTCCTCCCTCTCTCTTTCTCACCCCCCTCTCTACCTCCATCTCTTTCTCTCTCTGTGTATGTCTCCCTCCCTCTCTCCCTGTCTGTCTCTCTCTCGCCCCCCTGACCCTATATTTACGCCCTGACCTCTGACCCTCCTGGCCTTCTCAGTGGTCTTTGCTTCCTCCCGTCCTCCTCTCATCTGTCCATCCTCAGGGGCTGAGCCTGGTCCTCATCAGGGTTTGTCCCTGTTAAAGGCAGCTCTAACTTTGTGGATTTGTTACGGATCTTCTGGCACGATGAAGAGGTGGTCTTCCTCGTTGGACTGTGAGGCAGCTGCCGGAGGCCGGAGGCTGAACGTGCACGGCCACGTGCACAGCTGCAGGTCCGTCAGGGCTGAGCTCTTCCTTTGACGGGGAGGCAGCTGTGGCCACAGAGCCCCTTCACAGCTCCTCTTCCTCACAGATAAGCAGTCAGGAGGCAGAATAAAGGTCTGATTGATGCACACACACACACACACACACACACACACTCACACACACACACACACACACACACACACACACACACACACACACACCTCGTGATCCAAGCCCAGCCAATAATCCAGAAAAGGCCCATCAGGCTGGTGCGTCCAGATCTTCCTCTTCATCTTCGGCCCATGGACAGCATCTCCTGAAGCATCTGTGTGTGTGACGCTGTCAACCACAACGTTCAACAAGACTCTCTGGTGATGGTTACCATGACAACAGCTGACAGATGATGAGGAGTCCGACTGGGTCGTGATGAAGAAGTTGAGGACGTTCACCCTTCAGCCCTCAGACGACCCTGATGTCCTCCAGATGTTTCTACTCAGGTTCTGCTTGGCTGGAGCTGCAGGAGGACGCTGGAGACGAGCTGCACACTAATCAGGCCCCGCCTGTGAGGAATTGACGTGTTTCCAGGAGACCCCCATGTGCAGCTGGGGCCACAATGAAGCCTCTCACACATACTCAGAGCCGAGCTGCCCCCCCCCCCGGAGCTGGGCGCAGATTAAAACTGTTACATGGAACACCTACAGGCCGCCACCCAACGTTACATGGGCTTCTCGTCCCCCAAGGCCCCCCAGGAGTCCTTCAAGGTCCCTCCAGGAGTCCTTCAAGGCCACTCCAGGAGTCCTTCAAAACCCCTCCATGAGTCCTTCAAAACCCCCCCAGGTCCCCCCAGGAGTCCTGGAGACCCCTCCAGGTCCCTCCAGGTCCCCCCAGGACCAGGCTCTTATTCCAGTCAGATTGCTGGTTCCTCCCTTTTCTCTCTGGTCCTCCTCCGGTCCTCCTCCATCCTGACTCCCAGCTTCTCCGTGAGCATGTGCAGCCTCACACGCGTCATAAACACATGCTTCCTGCTGGGATTATGTAGAACAGCAGAGGGAACAACACCAATAATTAGATGTTGTTATGGCGCTGACCTATTTAGAGGAGTGACCTGGTTAAGCCCCGCCCAGTTGCATCTCCATCTCCAGATGAACGCTCCACTGTTGCAGCCCAGCTGGTGCTGCTCAGAGTCCCTCTTTACTCCCCACAGACGTTTGTGTGGAGGCCGTCCAGATGTTGGTGAAGGCTCCGTTGTGATGCTGCAGCTTCACGTCAGCATCAGGACGGAGCTGAGGTGTGAGAGCTGCTGATGGTTTGAGACGTGAAGCTGAGGCGTGATGGTGCAGGTGTGCCCTCACCCGCCCAGCTCAGGGTCACCTGTCACACACAGACGCCCTCAGACTCTAATCAATAACCAATAAGAAGAATCAATCATTAGTCCATCTGGTACCACACCACCACAATGACACCTCAGACAGAAATGTACTTGCTACTGGTCTCCCAGTAAAACCAGTGACACCCTTCAGCTGATCAAAGCTCTGCTGCTGGTCCATGAAGAACCAGAACCAGTGTTGCTGGTCTGAGAGCTGCCCAGTAATGGTGCACCAGCAAGACCAGTGAAGGTCAGCCACAACCCACCAGTCTCACCTGGACACTCACACATGTTCACTCACACATGTTCACTCACACATGTTCACTCACACATGTTCTCACCTGAACACACACGAGTGACTTCCAGAGTGAGCTTCAACACAGACAGAGGACAGACCCTCCAGGACCTCTAGACCCCCTCACTCAGGGGTCTCCAGGTCCCCCCCAGAGGTCTCCAGGTCCCCCCCAGAGGTCTCCAGGTCTCCCCAGAGGTCTCCAGGTCCCCCCAGAGGTCTCCAGGTCCCCCCAGAGGTCCGTGAGGCTGCAGGTTCTGGTCCAACCCAGCAGCAGCAGCACCAGACTGGACTCACTTCATCAACTCATCTGAGTCTTCAACAGCTGATTGGTCAAACTGGGTGAGCTGGACTGGTGGGACCAGAACCTGCAGCCTCACGGCCCTCTGGGGGGGGACCTGGAGACCCCTGGTCCAGATGAAGCTGGACTGGTGGGACCAGAACCTGCAGCCTCACGGCCCTCTGGGGGGACCTGGAGACCCCTGGTTTAGACCCTCCAGGACCTCTAGACCCTCCAGGATGTCCAGAACCCCCTGCAGTCAAACACACCAGTCCCACCATGCTGATTACTGGACTGGTCCATGACTGTTTCCCTGTTCAGTGCAGCAGTCAGTCACCAGCAGGACCAGTTTAAATGGGCTCACTGGGGGACGTGTCCAGCACCAGCACGACCAGTTTACTGGGGGACATGTCCAGCACCAGCACGACCAGTTTAAATGGGCTCACTGGGGGACGTGTCCAGCACCAGCAGGTCCAGTTCACTGGGGGACGTGTCCAGCACCAGCACGACCAGTTTACTGGGGGACGTGTCCAGCACCAGCAGGACCAGTTTAAATGGGCTCACTGGGGGACGTGTCCAGCACCAGCAGGACCAGTTTACTGGGGGACGTGTCCAGCACCAGCAGGTCCAGTTCACTGGGGGACGTGTCCAGTACCAGCAGGACCAGTTTAAATGGGCTCACTGGGGGACGTGTCCAGCACCAGCAGGACCAGTTTAAATGGGCTCACTGGGGGACGTGTCCAGCACCAGCAGGACCAGTTTAAATGGGCTCACTGGGGGACGTGTCCAGTACCAGCAGGACCAGTTTAAATGGGCTCACTGGGGGACGTGTCCAGCACCAGCAGGACCAGTTTACTGGGGGACATGTCCAGCACCAGCGGGTCCAGTTTAAATGGGCTCACTGGGGGACGTGTCCAGCACCAGCAGGACCAGTTTACTGGGGGACGTGTCCAGCACCAGCAGGACCAGTTTAAATGGGCTCACTGGGGGACGTGTCCAGCACCAGCAGGACCAGTTTAAATGGGCTCACTGGGGGACGTGTCCAGCACCAGCACGACCAGTTTACTGGGGGACGTGTCCAGCACCAGCAGGACCAGTTTAAATGGGCTCACTGGGGGACGTGTCCAGCACCAGCAGGACCAGTTTACTGGGGGACGTGTCCAGCACCAGCGGGTCCAGTTTAAATGGGCTCACTGGGGGACGTGTCCAGCACCAGCGGGTCCAGTTTAAATGGGCTCACTGGGGGACGTGTCCAGCACCAGCGGGTCCAGTTTAAATGGGCTCACTGGGGGACGTGTCCAGCACCAGCAGGTCCAGTTTACTGGGGGACGTGTCCAGCACCAGCAGGACCAGTTTACTGGGGGACGTGTCCAGCACCAGCAGGACCAGTTCACTGGGGGACGTGTCCAGCACCAGCAGGACCAGTTTACTGGGGGACGTGTCCAGCACCAGCAGGACCAGTTTAAATGGGCTCACTGGGGGACGTGTCCAGCACCAGCAGGACCAGTTTACTGGGGGACGTGTCCAGCACCAGCAGGACCAGTTTAAATGGGCTCACTGGGGGACGTGTCCAGCACCAGCAGGACCAGTTTACTGGGGGACGTGTCCAGCACCAGCAGGACCAGTTTAAATGGGCTCACTGGGGGACGTGTCCAGCACCAGCAGGACCAGTTTAAATGGGCTCACTGGGGGACGTGTCCAGCACCAGCAGGACCAGTTTAAATGGGCTCACTGGGGGACGTGTCCAGCACCAGCAGGACCAGTTTAAATGGGCTCACTGGGGGACGTGTCCAGCACCAGCGGGTCCAGTTTACTGGGGGACATGTCCAGCACCAGCAGGACCAGTTTAAATGGGCTCACTGGGGGACGTGTCCAGCACCAGCAGGACCAGTTTAAATGGGCTCACTGGGGGACGTGTCCAGCACCAGCAGGACCAGTTTAAATGGGGACGTGTCCAGCACCAGCGGGTCTGACCTGGTCCCGGTCCAGCCCCACCTGTCCCGCGAGTGGGTGGTCCTACCTCGGTGGATGAGCGCCTCGATGTCCTGGTGGAAGCCGGCCCGGTGGCAGCTCCTCCACAGCCCGCTGCTGGTCGAGTTGTGCCGCCTGTCGCAGTCGTTCAGGCCGCTGGACGCGAACAGCTGCCGGCGGCTCCGGCCCGGCTCCGGGCGGGGGGGCCCGGGCCGGGCCCGCAGCGGCAGGCTGTTGTTGGGGATGTAGATGAAGCCGGGGTCCCGGCGCCGGCCGCTCAGGCCCCGGCAGCGGTCCCGGTAGCGCCGCGCGTCCGTCTCGTACCAGTGGTCGGAGCCCAGCGCCACGGCCAGCATGCCCAGCGCCGCCAGCGACAGCGCCAGCCCGGCCAGCAGCAGCAGCCGCCCCGCCGCCATGGCGCGCTCAGCGGCTCCGCAGCTCCAGCATCCTCCGCCCCGGCACCGCCGGACCCGCGCACACGCGCACACGCGCCCCGCGCACACGCACCCCCGCCCGGACTGCACAAGGACCGGCCCTCGCTGGGACCGACGGAGGACCGGGGCGGGCGAGTGGCGAGCGAGGCTGGGGGGGCTTTATAGAGGGGGGGCTTTGTAGAGGGGGGCTTAAGGGGGGCTTTATAGAGGGGGGGCTTTGTAGAGGGGGGGCTTTGTAGAGGGGGGGGCTTTGTAGAGGGGGGCTTAAGGGGGGGCTTTATAGAGGGGGGCTTTGTAGAGGGGGGGCTTAGGGGGGGGCTTTGTAGAGGGGGGGCTTTGTAGAGGGGGGCTTTATAGAGGGGGGCTTTATAGAGGGGGGGCTTTGTAGAGGGGGGGCTTTGTAGGGGGGCTTTGTAGGGGGCTTAGGGGGGCTTTATAGGGGGGCTTTGTAGAGGGGGCTTAAGGGGGCTTTATAGAGGGGGGCTTTGTAGAGGGCTTAAGGGGGGCTTTGTAGAGGGGGGGGCTTTGTAGAGGGGGGGCTTTATAGAGGGGGGCTTTATAGAGGGGGGCTTTGTAGAGGGGGGCTTTGTAGGGGGCTTTGTAGGGGGCTTAAGGGGGGCTTTATAGAGGGGGGCTTTGTAGAGGGGGGCTTTGTAGAGGGGGCTTTATAGAGGGGGCTTTGTAGAGGGGGCTTTATAGAGGGGGGCTTTGTAGAGGGGGGCTTTATAGAGGGGGCTTTGTAGGGGGCTTTGTAGGGGGGGGCTTAAGGGGGGGCTTTATAGAGGGGGGGGCTTTGTAGAGGGGGGGGGCTTAAGGGGGGTTATAGGGGGGCTTTGTAGAGGGGGGCTTAAGGGGGGGTTATAGGGGGGCTTTGTAGAGGGGGGCTTAAGGGGGGGGCTTTGTAGAGGAGGGGGCTTAAGGGGGGGCTTTGTAGAGGAGGGGGGTTATAGAGGGGGGGCTTTGTAGAGGGGGGGGCTTTGTAGGGGGGCTTTGTAGGGGGGCTTAAGGGGGGCTTTATAGAGGGGGGGCTTTGTAGAGGGGGGGGCTTAAGGGGGGTTATAGGGGGCTTTGTAGAGGGGGGGCTTAAGGGGGGTTATAGGGGGGCTTTGTAGAGGGGGGCTTAAGGGGGGGGCTTTGTAGAGGAGGGGGTTATAGAGGGGGGCTTTGTAGAGGGGGGGCTTAAGGGGGGTTATAGAGGGGGGCTTTGTAGAGGGGGGCTTAAGGGGGGTTATAGAGGGGGGTTTGTAGAGGGGGGGTTTGTAGGGGGGCTTAAGGGGGGTTATAGAGGGGGGCTTTGTAGAGGGGGGCTTAAGGGGGGGGCTTTGTAGGGGGGCTTTATAGTGGGGGGGGCTTTGTAGAGGAGGGGGAAGACGGGGGAGGAGGAGGATGGGGGGTGAGGAGGAGGAGAGGGAGGAGGAGGAGGATGGGGGAGGCTTTATAGAGGGTGGGGGGGGGAGGATTGGGTAGGAGGAGGATGGGGGGAGGCTTTATGGGGGGGTTGGGGAGGAGGATGGGGAGGAGGAGGATGGGGGAGGCTTTATGGGGGAGGAGAGGGAGGAGGAGGAGGATGGGGAGGCTTTATGGGGGGGAGGATGGGAGGGCGGATTTATAGAGGGGGGTGAGAGTGGGGAGGAGGAGGAGAGGAAAGGGGGAGGGAGGGTGGAGAGAGGAAGAGAGGGAGGCAGCCTTATGGTTATGGGGGGGAGGAGGAGAGGGGGAGGAGGATGGGGGAGGCTTTATGGGGGGAGGATGGGAGGGCAGCTTTATAGAGGGGGGTGAGAGTGGGGAGGAGGAGGAGAGGAAAGGGGGAGGGAGGGTGGAGAGAGGAAGAGAGGGAGGCAGCCTTATGGTTATGGGGGAGGGAGGAGAGGGGGGAGGAGGATGGGGGAGGCTTTATAGAAGGGGGTGGGGGAGGAGGATGGAGGAGGAGAGGGAGGGGGAGGAGGAGGATGGGGGAGGCTTTATAGAGGGGGTGGGGGAGGAGGATGGGGAGGAGGAGAGGGGGAGGAGGAGGATGGGGGAGGCTTTATAGAGGGGGTGGGGGAGGAGGATGGGGAGGAGGAGGATGGGGAGGAGGAGGATGGGGAGGCTTTATGGGGGAGGATGGGGAGGAGGAGGATGGGGGAGGCTTTATGGGGGGAGGATGGGGGAGGAGGATGGGAGATGCTTTATGGGGGGAGGATGGGGAGGAGGAGGAGAGGGAGGAGGAGGATGGGGGAGGCTTTATGGGGGGAGGAGGAGGAGGATGGGGGAGGCTTTATGGGGGGAGGATGGGGAGGAGGAGGAGAGGGGAGGAGGAGGATGGGGGAGGCTTTATGGGGGGGGAGGAGGAGGAGGATGGGGAGGCTTTATGGGGGGAGGAGAGGGAGGAGGAGGAGGATGGGGGGAGGCTTTATGGGGGAGGATGGGAGGGCGGATTTATAGAGGGGGGGTGAGAGTGGGGAGGAGGAGGAGAGGAAAGGGGGAGGGAGGGTGGAGAGAGGAGGAGGGGGGCAGCCTTATGGTTATGGGGGGAGGAGGAGAGGGGGGAGGAGGATGGGGGAGGCTTTATAGAAGGGGGTGGGGGAGGAGGATGGGGGAGGAGGAGAGGGGGGAGGAGGAGGAGGAGGATGGGGGAGGCTTTATAGAAGGGGGGAGGGGGAGGAGGATGGAGGAGGAGAGGGAGGGGGAGAAGGAGGATGGGGGAGGCTTTATAGAGGGGGTGGGGGAGGAGGATGGGGGAGGAGGAGGAGGAGGATGGGGGAGGCTTTATAGAAGGGGGTGGGGGAGGAGGATGGAGGAGGAGAGGGAGGGGGAGAAGGAGGATGGGGGAGGCTTTATAGAGGGGGGTGGGGGAGGAGGATGGGGGAGGAGGAGAGGGGGGAGGAGGAGGAGGAGGATGGGGGAGGCTTTATAGAGGGGGTGGGGGAGAAGGATGGAGGAGGGAGAGGGAGGGGGAGGAGGAGGATGGGGGAGGCTTTATAGAGGGGGGTGGGGGAGAAGGATGGAGGAGGAGAGGGAGGGGGAGGAGGAGGATGGGGGAGGCTTTATAGAGGGGGGGAAGACGGGGAGGAGGAGGATGGGGGTGAGGGGGAGAGGGGGGAGGGGGGACAGTTTATAGAGGAGGGGGGCTGCTGCTGGGGGGGAGGAGGATGGGGGGAGGATGGGGGGAGGAGGGGGGAGGATGGGGGGGAGGAGGGGGGTCAAGATAAAGATCTTTAAGATGGAGCAGTTGTTGGTAGTTGTGTGCAGTTGCGTGTAGTTGTTGATGCGTGTTTGTTGTGTAGTTGTGTAGTTGTATAGAGGTTGTGTAGTTGTATAGAGGTTGTGTAGTTGTATAGAGGTTGTGTAGTTGTGTAGTTGTGTAGTTGTATAGAGGTTGTGTAGTGGTGTAGTTGTAGAGGTTGTGTAGTTGTATAGAGGTTGTGTAGTTGTATAGAGGTTGTGTAGTTGTGTAGTTGTGTAGTTGTATAGAGGTTGTGTAGTGGTGTAGTTGTACAGAGGTTGTGTAGTTGTATAGAGGTTGTGTAGTTGTATAGAGGTTGTGTAGTTGTGTAGAGGTTGTATAGAGGTTGTGTAGTTGTATAGAGGTTGTGTAGTTGTAGAGGTTGTGTAGTTGTATAGAGGTTGTGTAGTTGTAGAGGTTGTGTAGTTGTATAGAGGTTGTGTAGTTGTATAGAGGTTGTGTAGTTGTGTAGTTGTATAGAGGTTGTGTAGTTGTATAGAGGTTGTGTAGTTGTATAGAGGTTGTGTAGTTGTATAGAGGTTGTGTAGTTGTATGGAGGTTGTGTAGTAGAGGTTGTGTAGTTGTTGTGTACTTTATGATGTTTGTGGTTTCAACACTTTCAGAACTTTAACAACGGCAGCCGGAACTTTGCACAGTGTGTTTAGACGGACATTACTAAGAGTAGGAAACTTCCTGTTAGTGTCACGTACAATAAACGCAGACAACATGTGGCATGTCATCTCTCTTATATTATTATTATTAGTAGTAGGAGACAGACACCGTGTGTTTGATTTGTAGTAACTTAACAGTGGATTTATTTATCTTCTCACTAATTCATTACTTTATGTCGTTATAAATAAAACCGTTCAAACCGGAAGGGGAAGTAAATCCTGGCGGACTCGTCATGCGCAGTAGTGTCTGCAGGTTGACTTTAGCTGCTAACGGGTAGCTTCATTGCGACGCTTATTAAAGTTCTTCTGGGCCCGAACCCGCCTCCGGACCGGCCCGAACCCGCCTCCGGACCGACCCGAACCCGCCTCCGGACCGACCCGAACCCGCCTCCGGACCGGCCCGAACCCGCCTCCGGACCGACCCGAACCCGCCTCCGGACCGACCCGAACTAGGTTCTGACCCCTGCGCCAGGTTCTGTCCTCTAACCCTAACCCAGGTACGCTCCTCCAGATGTGTGTGGGGCTCCTCCAGATGTGTGTGGGGCTCCTCCAGATGTGAGGTGGGCTCCTCCAGATGTGAGGTGGGCTCCTCCAGATGTGAGGTACGCTCCTCCAGATGTGTGGTACGCTCCTCCAGATGTGTGGTGGGCTCCTCCAGATGTGAGGTACGCTCCTCCAGATGTGTGTGGGGCTCCTCCAGATGTGTGTGGGGCTCCTCCAGATGTGTGTGGGGCTCCTCCAGATGTGTGTGGGGCTCCTCCAGATGTGTGGTGGGCTCCTCCAGATGTGTGGTGGGCTCCTCCAGATGTGAGTTACGCTCCTCCAGATGTGTGTGGGGCTCCTCCAGATGTGTGTGGGGCTCCTCCAGATGTGTGGTGGGCTCCTCCAGATGTGTGGTGGGCTCCTCCAGATGTGTGTGGGGCTCCTCCAGATGTGTGGTGGGCTCCTCCAGATGTGTGGTGGGCTCCTCCAGATGTGTGGTGGGCTCCTCCAGATGTGAGGTGGGCTCCCCCAGATGTGTGTGGGGCTCCTCCAGATGTGTGTGGGGCTCCTCCAGATGTGTGGTGGGCTCCTCCAGATGTGTGTGGGGCTCCTCCAGATGTGTGGTGGGCTCCTCCAGATGTGTGGTGGGCTCCTCCAGATGTGAGGTGGGCTCCCCCAGATGTGTGGTGGGCTCCTCCAGATGTGTGTGGGGCTCCTCCAGATGTGAGGTGGGCTCCTCCAGATGTGTGGTGGGCTCCTCCAGATGTGAGGTGGGCTCCTCCAGATGTGTGGTGGGCTCCTCCAGATGTGTGGTGGGCTCCTCCAGATGTGAGGTGGGCTCCTCCAGATGTGAGGTGGGCTCCTCCAGATGTGTGGTGGGCTCCTCCAGATGTGTGGTGGGCTCCTCCAGATGTGTGGTGGGCTCCCCCAGATGTGTGTGGGGCTCCTCCAGATGTGTGTGGGGCTCCTCCAGATGTGAGGTGGGCTCCTCCAGATGTGTGGTGGGCTCCTCCAGATGTGTGGTGGGCTCCTCCAGATGTGAGGTGGGCTCCTCCAGATGTGTGGTGGGCTCCTCCAGATGTGTGTGGGGCTCCTCCAGATGTGAGGTACGCTCCTTACTACTGGTGTTACTGGGACATACTGGTGCTACTGGGACATACTGGTATTACTGGTGTTACTGGGACATACTGGTATTACTGGCGTTACTGGGACATACTGGTATTACTGGTGTTACTGGGACATACTGGTATTACTGGTGTTACTGGGACATACTGGTGCTACTGGGACATACTGGTATTACTGGCGTTACTGGGACATACTGGTATTACTGGTGTTACTGGGACATACTGGTGCTACTGGGACATACTGGTATTACTGGCGTTACTGGGACATACTGGTATTACTGGCGTTACTGGGACATACTGGTATTACTGGTGTTACTGGGACATACTGGTATTACTGGTGTTACTGGGACATACTGGTGCTACTGGGACATACTGGTATTACTGGCGTTACTGGGACATACTGGTATTACTGGTGTTACTGGGACATACTGGTGTTACTGGGACATACTGGTGTTACTGGGACATACTGGTGCTATTGGTTCTACTGGGACATAAACCCTCCAGATGTTCAGATTTCACAGCTGGACCCTGTGGTGACCCTCCCAGCATGAGTCTGCTCTCACTCCTCCATCTGGACGAACAGACTGAACACATTGGTTCAGGGCCCCCAGGAAAGGCCCAGTAGACCCAGTAAAGGTCCAGTAGACAGCCCAGTAGGCCCAGTAGGTCCAGTAAAGGACCAGTAGACTCAGTAAAGGTCCAGTAGACCCAGTAAAGGTCCAGTAGACAGCCCAGTAGGCCCAGTAGACGCCCCAGTAGGTCCAGTAGACAGCCCAGTAGGCCCAGTAGACGCCCCAGTAGGTCCAGTAAAGGTCCAGTAGACTCAGTAAAGGTCCAGTAGACAGCCCAGTGAAAGCCCAGTAGGCCCAGTAGACACCCCAGTAGATGCCCCAGTAGAAGGCCCAGTAGGTCCAGTAAAGGCCCAGTGGGCGGCCCATTAAAGGGCAGTGGAGGAGGCCATCCAGATGTGGTGGATGTGGAGCCTCGCTCTAGAAATGGACTTTAGTATTATTAGAACTCAGGACATCAGCCCTGACCTCTGACCCCTGACCCCAGCAGCCATGGCCAGCCTGTCCAGCTACGCCGCCCGCATGGCCCGCCTCAGCTCCCAGATCTTCGGGGAGGTGGTGACGGCGGCGGACTGCAGGTCCCTGAAGGTGGTCCAGATGTTCCAGCAGCTGCCGGTGGCCCAGAGGAGGGAGGTGTCAGAGTGGTACCCCCAGCACAAGATCTACTACAGCATGAGCCAGCAGCTGCGCTACCTGGGCCTCTTCAGGTCTGACCCCCCCCCGTCTCCCCCCGTCTCCCCCTTCTCCCCCCGTCTCCCCCTTCTCCCCCCCTCGTCTCCCCCCGCCCCCCCCCCCCGTCTCTCCCCCCCTCCTGCCCCCGTCTCTCCCCCCCGCCTCCCTGTCTTGCCCCCTTCTCTTTCTTCCCCCCCTTGCCCCCCCTCACCCCCCCTCACTGACGGTCTGCTCTGTGTTCCAGAGATGAACATCAGGACTTTAAGGAGGAGATGCTCCGGCTGAGGAAGCTGAGGGGGAAGGGAAAACCCAAGAAGGGGGAGGGGAAGAGGGCCAGCAAGAAGAAGTGATGGACACGCCCCTGGATGACCCCCCCCTCCCCCGGATGACGCCCCCAGATGTTTGTGTGTAAAAGAAGTGTGTATGCCCCAGATGTTTGCTGCTGCTTCTGCTCTGGTCTCCCTCCTGAGTGTGTGGTCCCACGTTGGGATTCACCTCCAGAACTTAATAAAGCTTATTTGTACAGGTGACGTTCTTATTGTCCATGATGGGCTTTGTCCCCTCTGTCACAAACACTGGTGTAGCTGGGGATTGAACCCACAACCTTGACCACGATGCCACGTGTACAGACTGAGGCCATCTCAGGACGTGTCTGCCTTCCTCTCTTTTTTCTGTTCTCAGAACATGGTCTGAGAACGGAGAACTTGATGATCCCCCTTAGAAGCTTCAGCAGATTCCATCTGTGTCCTCCTTCAGTGACAGAATATTGATCCTTGTTCAGCTGTGACAGGACAGCTCAGCTATTATTGGTAGGAACCAACAACCTTCACCTCAGCCCACAGGGCGCTGGGATGGAACCAACAACCTTCACCTCAGCTCACATGGCGCTGGGATGGAACCAACAACCTTCACCTCAGGCCACAGGGGTCTGGAATAGAACCAACAACCTTCACCTCAGCCCAAATGGCGCTGGGATGGAACCAACAACCTTCACCTCAGCCCAAATGGCGCTGGGATGGAACCAACAACCTTCACCTCAGGCCACAGGGGTCTGGGATGGAACCAACAACCTTCACCTCAGGCCACAGGGGTCTGGGATGGAACCAACAACCTTCACCTCAGCTCACATGGCGCTGGGATGGAACCAACAACCTTCACCTCAGGCCACAGGGGTCTGGAATAGAACCAACAACCTTCACCTCAGCTCACATGGCGCTGGGATGGAACCAACAACCTTCACCTCAGGCCACAGGGGTCTGGGATGGAACCAACAACCTTCACCTCAGGCCACAGGGGTCTGGGATGGAACCATCAACCTTCACCTCAGCCCAAAGGGTGCTGGGATGGAACCAACAACATTCACCTCAGGCCACAGGGGTCTGGGATGGAACCAACAACCTTCACCTCAGGCCACAAGGGTCTGGAATAGAACCAACAACCTTCACCTCAGCTCACATGGCGCTGGGATGGAACCAACAACCTTCACCTCAGGCCACAGGGGTCTGGAATAGAACCAACAACTTTCACCTCAGCCCAAATGGCGCTGGGATGGAACCAACAACCTTCACCTCAGCCCAAATGGCGCTGGGATGGAACCAACAACCTTCACCTCAGGCCACAGGGGTCTGGGATGGAACCAACAACCTTCACCTCAGGCCACAGGGGTCTGGGATGGAACCAACAACCTTCACCTCAGCTCACATGGCGCTGGGATGGAACCAACAACCTTCACCTCAGGCCACAGGGGTCTGGAATAGAACCAACAACCTTCACCTCAGCTCACGTGGCGCTGGGATGGAACCAACAACCTTCACCTCAGGCCACAGGGGTCTGGGATGGAACCAACAACCTTCACCTCAGCCCACAGGGGTCTGGGATGGAACCAACAACCTTCACCTCAGCCCACAGGGGTCTGGGATGGAACCAACAACCTTCACCTCAGGCCACAGGGGTCTGGGATGGAACCATCAACCTTCACCTCAGCCCAAAGGGTGCTGGGATGGAACCAACAACATTCACCTCAGGCCACAGGGGTCTGGGATGGAACCAACAACCTTCACCTCAGGCCACAAGGGTCTGGAATAGAACCAACAACCTTCACCTCAGCTCACATGGCGCTGGGATGGAACCAACAACCTTCACCTCAGGCCACAGGGGTCTGGAATCGAACCAACAACCTTCACCTCAGCCCAAATGGCGCTGGGATGGAACCAACAACCTTCACCTCAGCCCAAAGGGTGCTGGGATGGAACCAACAACCTTCACCTCAGGCCACAGGGGTCTGGGATGGAACCAACCACCTTCACCTCGGCCCATGGGGCTGGGATGGAACCATCAACCTTCACCTCAGCCCAAAGGGTGCTGGGATGGAACCAACAACCTTCACCTCAGGCCACAGGGGTCTGGGATGGAACCAACACCCTTCACCTCAGGCCACAGGGGTCTGGGATGGAACCAACAACCTTCACCTCAGCCCATGGGGCTGGGATGGAACCATCAACCTTCACCTCAGCCCAAAGGGTGCTGGGATGGAACCAACAACCTTCACCTCAGGCCACAGGGGTCTGGGATGGAACCAACCACCTTCACCTCGGCCCATGGGGCTGGGATGGAACCATCAACCTTCACCTCAGCCCAAATGGCGCTGGGATGGAACCAACAACCTTCACCTCAGCCCAAAGGGTGCTGGGATGGAACCAACAACCTTCACCTCAGGCCACAGGGGTCTGGGATGGAACCAACCACCTTCACCTCGGCCCATGGGGCTGGGATGGAACCATCAACCTTCACCTCAGCCCAAAGGGTGCTGGGATGGAACCAACAACCTTCACCTCAGGCCACAGGGTGCTGGAATAGAACCAACAACCTTCACCTCAGGCCACAGGGTGCTGGAATAGAACCAACAACCTTCACCTCAGCCCAAATGGCGCTGGGATGGAACCAACAACCTTCACGTCCCGGTCCCGGCCCCTGGTGGGTTCATGTCCCCGGTCCCGGTCGTCCCGGCCCGGCCGCCGCGGCCTCTGGCGCCCCCTCCCGGCCGGGCCCCGCCTCCACGTCCCTCCTCTTATTTTCTCTCCGTTGCTCGCAGTTTAAAATGGCGGCGTTGAGCAGCGCCGAGTCTCCTCCGCCCGTCTTTAACGGAGACGCCGCCGAGCGGGAGCCGGCCCGGGGGGGCGGCCCGGACGAGCCGGCCCGGGGGGGCGGCTTCGGCCCGGCGTGCCCGCCGCGGATCCCGGGGGGAGCCCAGAACGAGGAGGTAGGCGCTGCGGCGGGGCGGGTGGCGGCTCCAGCCCGGGGACGGGCTCCGGGCTCCGGGGGCAGCTCCGGGCTCCGGGGGCCGGGAGCGGCGGCTCGGCTCGGCTCGGAGTCCCGCAGAGGCCGGACGGGGCTGCGGGGGGGCGGGCGGAGCTGGGGCGGCCGGCGGGGGGGGCCGGGGGCCGGGGCCGGAGGAGGTGTTGGTCCGGGGCCTGCTGCCCTCCGCCTCGGCTCACTGCGGCCGCAGCCTGGTGCGCCAGTCCGGGAGCACCGGGCTGTTGGCGCAACAAAGACCCGCAGACACCCGCAGCTTCACGGCGAGAACACCCGGTCTGAGGGGCCCGGGGCCGGCGGGCCTGCCCCTGGAGCCGCAGCACGGAGCCGGGGAGAGACGCAGCTGCGCCCCGGTACATGGAAGTGAGGAGGAATGGTGATGAAGATGATAGTGTGATGATGATGATAGTGGTGATGAAGATGATGGTGTGATGAAGATGATAGTGTGATGAAGATGATAGTGTGATGAAGATGATGGTGTGATGAAGATGATAGTGTGATGAAGATGATGAAGATGACATTGTGATGAAGATGATAGTGGTGATGAAGATGATGGTGTGATGAAGATGATAGTGTGATGAAGATGATAGTGTGATGAAGATGATGGTGTGATGAAGATGATAGTGTGATGAAGATGATGGTGTGATGAAGACGATAGTGTGATGAAGATGATAGTGTGATGAAGATGATGGTGTGATGAAGATGATAGTGTGATGAAGATGATGAAGATGATAGTGTGATGAAGATGATAGTGTGATGAAGATGATAGTGTGATGAAGATGATGAAGATGATAATGTGATGAAGATGATAGTGTGATGAAGATGATGAAGATGATAGTGTGATGAAGATGATAGTGTGATGAAGATGATGAAGATGATAGTGTTATGAAGATGATAGTGTGATGAAGATGATGAAGATGATAGTGTGATGAAGGTGATAGTATGATGAAGATGATAGTGTGATGATGATGATGAAGATGATAGTGTGATGAAGATGATAGTGTGATGAAGATGGTAGTGTGATGAAGATGATGAAGATGATAGTGTGATGAAGATGAAGATGATAGTGTGATGAAGATGATAGTGTGATGAAGATGATAGTGGTGATGAAGATGATGAAGATGATAGTGTGATGAAGATGGTAGTGTGATGAAGATGGTAGTGTGATGAAGATGATGAAGATGATAGTGTGATGAAGATGAAGATGATAGTGTGATGAAGATGATAGTGTGATGAAGATGATAGTGGTGATGAAGATGATGAAGATGATAGTGTGATGAAGATGATAGTGTGATGAAGATGATGATGATGGTGTGATGAAGATGATAGTGTGATGAAGATGATGGTGTGATGAAGATGATAGTGTGATGAAGATGGTAGTGTGATGAAGATGGTAGTGTGATGAAGATGATGAAGATGATAGTGTGATGAAGATGAAGATGATAGTGTGATGAAGATGATAGTGTGATGAAGATGATAGTGGTGATGAAGATGATGAAGATGATCGTGGTGATGATGATGATGAAGATGATAGTGTGATGAAGATGATAGTGTGATGAAGATGATGAAGATGATGGTGTGATGAAGACGATAGTGTGATGAAGATGATGGTGTGATGAAGATGATGGTGTGATGAAGATGATGGTGTGATGAAGATGATGGTGTGATGAAGATGATAGTGTGATGAAGATGATGAAGATGACATTGTGATGAAGATGATAGTGTGATGAAGATGATAGTGTGATGAAGATGATGGTGTGATGAAGATGATAGTGTGATGAAGATGATGAAGATGAAATTGTGATGAAGATGATAGTGGTGATGAAGATGATGAAGATGATAGTGTGATGAAGATGATGGTGTGATGAAGATGATAGTGTGATGAAGATGATAGTGTGATGAAGATGATGAAGATGATAGTGGTGATGAAGATGATAGTGTGATGAAGATGATAGTGTGATGAAGATGATAGTGTGATGAAGATGATGAAGATGATAGTGTGATGAAGATGATAGTGTGATGAAGATGATAGTGTGATGAAGATGATAGTGTGATGAAGATGATGAAGATGATAGTGTTATGAAGATGATAGTGTGATGAAGATGAAGATGATAGTGTGATGAATATGATAGTGGTGATGAAGATGATAGTGGTGATGAAGATGATAGTGTGATGAAGATGATGAATATGATAGTGTGATGAAGATGATAGTGGTGATGAATATGATAGTGGTGATGAAGATGATAGTGTGATGAAGATGATGAATATGATAGTGTGATGAAGATGATAGTGGTGATGAAGATGATAGTGGTGATGAAGATGATGAAGATGATAGTGTGATGAAGATGATAGTGTGATGAAGATGATGAAGATGATAGTGTGATGAAGATGATAGTGTGATGAAGATGATGATGATAGTGTGATGAAGATGATGAAGATGATAGTGTGATGAAGATGATGAAGATGATAGTGGTGATGAATATGATAGTGTGATGAAGATGATAGTGTGATGAAGATGATGAAGATGATAGTGTTGTAGATGATAGTGTGATGAAGATGATAGTGGTGATGAAGATGATGAAGATGATAGTGTGATGAAGATGGTAGTGTGATGAAGATGATAGTGTGATGAAGATGATGAAGATGATAGTGTGATGAAGATGATAGTGTGATGAAGATGATGATGATAGTGTGATGAAGATGATAGTGTGATGAAGATGATACTGTGATGAAGATGATGAATATGATAGTGTGATAAAGATGATAGTGTGATGAAGATGATGAAGATGATAGTGTGATGAAGATGGTAGTGTGATGAAGATGATAGTGGTGATGAAGATGATAGTGTGATGAAGATGATGAAGATGATAGTGTGATGAAGATGATAGTGTGATGAAGATGATGAAGATGATAGTGTGATGATGAAGATGATAGTGTGATGAAGATGGTAGTGTGATGAAGATGGTAGTGTGATGAAGATGATGAAGATGATAGTGTGATGAAGATGAAGATGATAGTATGATGAAGATGATAGTGGTGATGAAGATGATAGTGGTGATGAAGATGATAGTATGATTTAGATGATGAAGATGATAGTGTGATGAAGATGATAGTGGTGATGAAGATGATAGTGGTGATGATAGTGGTGATGATGATAGTGGTGATGAAGATGATGAGGATGATAGTGGTGATGAAGCTGATAGTGGTGATGAAGATGATGATGATGATACTGATGAAGATGTTCGTGGTGATGAAGAGAATGAAGATGATAGCGGTGATGAAAATGATAGTGGTGATGAAGATGATGAAGATGATAGTGGTGTTGAAGAGGATGAAGATAATAGTGGTGATGAAGATGATAGTGGTGATGAAGATGATAGTGTGATGAAGATTATAGTGTGATGAAGATGATGAAGATGATAGTGTGATGAAGATGATAGTGTGATGAAGATGAGTGTGATGAAGATGATAGTGTGATGATACTGGTGATGAAGATGATGATGATGGTGCTGATGAAGATGATGATAGTGGTGATGAAGATGATAGTGGTGATGAAGATGATGATGATGATATTGGTGATGATGATGATGATAGTGGTGAAGAAGATGATGGTGATGATACTGGTGATGAAGATGATTATACTGGTGATGATGATGGTGGTGATGAAGATGATTATAGGAGTTATGAAGATGATCGTGGTGATGAAGATGATGAAGATGATGATAGTGGTGAAGATGATGATAGTGGTGATGAAGATAATTGTGATGATGGTGATGATGATGATGCTGGTGGTGATGCTGGTGATGGTGGTGATGATGATGGTGATGATGCTGGTGGTGATGCTGGTGATGATGATGGTGATGGTGGTGATGGTGGTGATGATGATGGTGATGATGATGGTGGTGATGGCGGTGATGATGATGGTGGTGATGATGATGATGATGATGGTGGTGATGGCGGTGATGATGCTGATGATGATGGTGATGATGATTGTGGTGATGATGATGGTGGTGATGAAGATGATGAAGATGATGATAGTGGTGAAGATGATGATAGTGGTGATGAAGATAATTGTGATGATGGTGATGATGATGATGCTGGTGGTGATGCTGGTGATGATGGTGATGGTGGTGATGGTGGTGATGATGATGGTGATGATGCTGGTGGTGATGCTGGTGATGATGATGGTGATGGTGGTGATGATGATGGTGATGATGATGGTGGTGATGGCGGTGATGATGATGGTGATGATGATGGTGATGATGATGGTGGTGATGGCGGTGATGATGATGGTGATGATGATGATGATGGTGATGATGATGATGATGATGATGGTGGTGATGGTGGTGATGATGCTGATGATGATGGTGATGATGATGATGGTGATGGTGGTGATGATGATGGTGATGATGATGGTGATGATGGCGGTGATGATGATGGTGATGATGATGATGATGATGATGGTGATGATGGTGGTGATGATGGTGATGATGATGGTGATGATGATGGTGGTGATGATGATGATGGTGATGATGATGGTGGTGATGGCGGTGATGATGATGATGATGATGATGATGATGATGATGATGGTGGTGATGGTGGTGATGATGCTGATGATGATGGTGATGATGATGGTGGTACTGGTAGGAGACGGAGGACTTGCCTGGTGTGGCTGAGCTCTTCAGCAGTCTTCTCCCATCACGCTGTGTTCTCATTCATCATGGCAGCAGCCAGCAGGTCCGAGGCCTCCAGCAGAACCATCAGAACCAGGATGGACACTGGTGGAGCTGGCCCACAGCTTCAGCCCAGAACTCACCTGCTCTGTGTCTCTTCCACCCTGATCACCCCTAAGTTGGCCTGTGTGCTGGGGGGTCCATACAGACCTCAGGTGGGGCTCAAGCCCAGAGCACTGGAGAGTGACCATCAGCCCTCAGGGTCTAGGGCCAGCAGCATACTGGTCATACTGTATGTCATACTAGTCGTACTGGTCGTACTGTATGTCATACTGGTCGTACTGGTCATACTATATGTCATACTGTATGTCATACTGGTCGTACTGGTCATACTATATGTCATACTGGTCATAATGGTTGTACTGGTCATACTGGTCATACTGGTCATACTGTATGTCATACTGGTCATACTGGTCATACTATATCTCATACTGTATCTCATACTGGACCTACTGGTCGTACTGTTTGTACTGGACGTACTGGTCATTCTGTATGTCATACTGGTCGTACTGGCCATAATGGTCATACTGGTTGTACTGGTCATACTGGTTGTACTGGTCATACTGTGTCTCATACTGGTCACACTGGTCGCACTGGTCTTACTGGTCTTACTGATCATACTGTATCTCATGCTGGTTGTACTGATTGTACTGGTCATACTGTATCTCATACTGGTCAGACTGTATCTCATACTGGCTGTACTGGTCATACTGGTCATTGTGTATCTCATATTGGTCTTACTGGTTGTACTGGTCATACTGTATGTCATACTGGTCGCACTGGTCATACTGGTCGTACTGGTCATTCTGGTTGTAGTGATTGTCCTGGTCATACTGTATCTCATACTGGTCATACTGTATGTCATACTGGTCGTACTGGTCATAATGGTCATACTGGTTGTACTGGCTGTACCGGTCATACTGTATGTCATCCTGGTCGTAATGGTCATACTGGTCATACTGGTTGTACTGGTCATACTGTATGTCGTACTGGTCATACTGGTTGTACTGGTCATACTGTATCTCATACTGGTTGTACTGGTCATACTGTATCTCATACTGGTTGTACTGGTCATACCAGTTCTATGGTCATACTGGTCGTACTGGTTGTACTGGTCGTACTGTTCACTGCAGCAGGCAGCTACTCACATGTGGTTGCCCATCAGGGAATACCATGAACAGAGATCAAGATGGATGCCAGAGTTTGTTTGCTGAAGCTTCTGTGAGACAACGATGATGTTTTCTGAGAAGGAGCTCTTTAAACTTGATAATCACTTTTGTAACGACTGATTAATCACTAATCAGTTATTTTCCATAGATTTTAGTTTCCTGTAATAAAACATGGACGTGTTGAAAAGCCCTTCTTCCAGCCACCCTGAGGTGCTTCTGTGGTTCCTGTCCTGTTTTCAGGACCTTCCTCTTTGGTTTGATGATGATTATGGTGATGATGATGAAGGTGTCTAGTGCTGAGAGCGTGAGGTGTCCATTGTAGACTCCTTCTGTCACTACGTCCATGAGCACCTGTGGGAGCAGGTGGAGCTGTGGGGCTGCTGGGGGCTCAGGGTGTGTGGAGAGCAGCTTCACTCCTGATCTTGTTTCCCTGCAGATCTGGAACATCAAGCAGATGATCAAGCTGACGCAGGAGCACTTGGAGGCGCTCCTGGACAAGTTTGGAGGAGAGCACAATCCTCCCACCATCTACCTGGAGGTAAGGTGGCCTCAGAGTGTGTGTGTGCAGACCGTGGTTGCCTTGGTTACAGCTGGTGTGTGGTCCCTCAGGCGTACGAGGAGTACACCAGTAAGCTGGACGCCCTGCAGCAGCGGGAGCAGCAGTTGCTGGAGGCCATGGGCAACGGGACCGACTTCCCCTGCTCTCCTGCTCCCACCCCCGCCCTGCTGGAGGTCAAGATGGGAGGCTGTGGCCTTGGGGGGGGGGCTCAGGCCCCTACCAGCCTGGCCGTCCTGCAGACACCCCCCGATGGCAGCAGAGTCAACCCCCGCTCCCCTCAGAAGCCCATCGTACGAGTGTTCCTGCCCAACAAGCAGAGGACCGTGGTATGCTCTCCTGACCTGGACCTGATGGATGTGTACACAAACACACAACCACATATACACACACAAACACACACAACCACATATATACACACAAACACACACACAAAAACATATACACACAACCACATATATACACAAACACGCACAACAACGTATATCCACACAAACAGTGGACCGTGGTAAGCTCTCCTGACCTGGACGTGATGGGGATGGGCTGGCTGTGATGGACCTACAAAAAGACACAACCACATATATACACTTCAAATACAGACACAACCACACATATACACACAAACACACAACCACATATAACACATCGACACACAACCACATATATACACACACACACCACCACCACATATATACACACAACCACAAGCACACAACAAAATATATACACAAACACACACAACCACATATATACACACAAACACACAACCACATATATACACACACATACAACCACATTTATACACACAGACACACAACCACTATGTACACAGATATATACTTAAGTCCCTGTTTACTTTAGTCCCTGTTTACTTTAGTCTCTGTATACTTTATTCTCTGTATACTTCAGTCCCTGTTTACTTTAGTCCCTCTTTACTTTAGGTCATATTTACTTTAACCCCTGTTTACTTCAGTCTATGTTTACTTTAGTCCCTGTTTACTTCAGTCTATGTTTACTTTAGTCCCTGTTTACTTCAGTCTATGTTTACTTTAGTCCCTGTTTACTTTAGGTCATGTTTACTTTGGTCCCTGTTTACTTCGTGACAGTCTTACGTGTGTCTCTGCTGCTACGGTGATTTGGGTTTAGTAGAGAAGCAGCTTATTTTTGAACTGGTTCAACTTTCAGATAATTGCGTGGAATATTTTCTCAGTAAGTAAATTATACCCATGTGACTTTGGTTAATAATGGGTAACAAATTAATGAAATAGTACTAATAATCAGTAGTCAGCCTTGATGTGTTTCTGGGTGTTGAGGTGCCTCCAGCTGCACCATGGACCACTTGAACCATCGAACCAACCAACCACCATTCCAGCTGCTGCTCCAGCTGCTGCTTCCGTTTTTATAAAAGCAGGATGTTGTTCAAGATCTAATCAGAATTTATTTCAAAATTGATTACAGATTGTGGCCATAAACGGTCCTCAAAGGTCTCAGCAGTGTTTGACAGTGCTGAAGAGGAGGGTTAGGGTTTGGGTTCCTATCTCATCAGGCATGCTGGTGCTTCATGACCTGCTCCTTGTGTTCAGGTTAGGGTTAGGTTAGGGTTCCTGTCTTGTTAGGGTTAGGTTAGGGTTAGGTTAGGGTTCCTGTCTCATCAGGGTTAGGGTTAGGTTAGGGTTCCTGTCTCATCAGGGTTAGGGTTAGGTTAGGGTTAGGTTAGGGTTCCTGTCTCATCAGGGTTAGGGTTAGGTTAGGGTTAGGTTAGGGTTCCTGTCTCATCGGGGTTAGGGTTAGGTTAGGGTTCCTGTCTCATCAGGGTTAGGGTTAGGTTAGGGTTCCTGTCTCATCAGGGTTAGGGTTAGGTTAGGGTTAGGTTAGGGTTCCTGTCTCATCAGGGTTAGGGTTAGGTTAGGGTTAGGTTAGGGTTCCTGTCTCATCGGGGTTAGGGTTAGGTTAGGGTTCCTGTCTCATCAGGGTTAGGGTTAGGTTAGGGTTCCTGTCTCATCAGGGTTAGAGTTCCTGTCTCATCAGGCGTGCTGGTGCTTCATGACCTGCTCCTTGTGTTCAGGTGTCGGCCCGCTGTGGGATGACTGTGAGGGACTCCTTGAAGAAGGCTCTGACCATGCGAGGCCTCATTCCTGAATGCTGTGCCGTCTACAGAATACAGGACGGGTAAGGGGGGGGTCGGGTCTGTGAGTCCGTCACAGTCAGGAGCTTCAGGCCCCCAGATGTTCTGGTCTGTTGCTTTGATGTGAACTTGATGCTTGGTGGCGGTGGAGGCCAGCCTGAAGGTCTGGGTTCTCTGCTCTCCTGGCTGGGCTCAGGTCGCTGGCATCAGGTCCGAGTCCCCCTCGGACCTGTTCTAGGCCTGCCAGCAGCCCAGCACAGGGCCAGGGCTCGGAGTGTGTTAGAGGCTGCACTGGCACCACTGGTCTGACCGTGACCAGAACCAGTTCACCTCGGACCCTCGGACCGCTCCACCCCCACCCTCCTTTGGCCCTCTAGACCCACCACACTCGTGATCAGCGCAGGTCCAGCACCTCATCTGGACGTGGCAGCAGAAACCCTGGAGCTCCTGCTGATGTCCACAGCTGCTGACAGGAGCACAAACACCCACGCCCGTGTGGGTCCGTGTGTCTCAAGTGAACAAGGCTCACTGAGCTGTGATGAGGCTGGACCTGCTCTGGGCCGGACCTGCTCTGGGCCGGACCTGCTCGGGGTCGGACCTGCTCTGGACCTGCTCCTTCTAGCTGAGATCCAGCCGTGCTGTTAAACTGTTCTGAGTTCTGCTGGATCTGAAAGCAGCCTCTCACGTCAGCTGAAGGTTGCTGAACCTGAAGGACAAGACTAAAGCACTAAGAGGTCCAGATGTGCGTAATAGAGGTGGAGCTGCTGCCTGACTGTCTGGTTGCTGTTGCAGGGAGAAGAAGCCCATCGGCTGGGACACTGACATTTCCTGGCTCACTCTTGAGGAGCTGCATGTAGAAGTTTTGGAGAACGTCCCGCTCACCACACACAATTTTGTAAGTATGAGAAGACAGAAGTGTAAGGTGGTGACAGCACTGGTGCCTCCGCAGGAGTCCTGATGGGTCGTGTCTTTAATTTCAGGTGAGGAAGACCTTCTTCACGCTGGCCTTCTGTGACTTCTGCAGAAAGCTGCTGTTCCAGGGGTTTCGCTGCCAGACCTGTGGCTACAAGTTCCACCAGCGCTGCAGCACAGAGGTTCCTCTCATGTGTGTCAACTACGACCAGCTAGAGTAAGTTGCTGCCTCAAAGGATGTGCTTCCAAGGAAATGGATCCAATTTGAAGAAGGTCTGAGAAGAAAATGAGGTGGATCATCATCTGCCTGTAGAAGCCTTCCTCTTTTAGCTTATCTTTTTTACTCATAATCTCTGTGAATTTGAGTGAATCCAAGTGACCTTCTCCCTTGAGATGTTCATCCTGGCTCCAACAACCCCAAAGCCTGATGGAGTTCTGTTAGATCTTCATGGTTCTACAGGACCTGTTTGTAAAACCACCTGGCTTGTCTCAATGTTATTTCACTTCTTATGCTGAGAGAAGCTTTCTTCTGCTTACTCTTCCATGAAGGTCATATATGTGCAACTGTAGCTGAATGCTGAAGCACCAGTCCAGCTTCTGCCAGATCTTCCTGGAGGTCTTCTGCAGTCAAACAGAGATCTGACTTGTTTCTTCTGACAATCTGCTTGGTCCACCTGCTCTTGACCTACACTGTTCCACTTAACTTTAATCTCTTAACCTTATGAAGTGAGGAACTGGGGACCTGGAAACACTTTGCTATCTTCTCACGTCTCCTCCTGCTCTGTGGGCATCCATCATCTTCTGGGTTCTACACAGCTGCTCAGAGGAACCATTCAGAGCTCAGTCTTCCTGACAGAAGTGCTTTGGCTCCATCACCTTCTGCTGAAGTCTCATGTTTGGATCATTCTTCCACAGCGTTTCTGTTGGGGGAGGTCTGGACTTGTTCTTCTGAAGCCTTTCTCTTGAGGACTTCCTCTGGTGTTTTGTGTTTTGAGACTTTATGGTTGTTCTCAGTGGAAGCAGATCAAAGACCACAGTAGATTTGTCAATGGACAAAAATCATGTTTTAACTCAATGTAGAAATTCCAGACCTTTGAGAGATTTCCGCATGCACATGGAACAGACCTTCAAGAGCACTAACCTACTTAAAGCTCTTTGATTTGTGTTTTGCAGTTTGTTGTTGGTGTCCAAGTTCTTCGAACATCATCCCTTCTCCCAGGAGGAAGTGTCATCAGAGGGAACCACCCCTGTGTCTGAAGTCTGTCCCTCTCTGCCCCCATCAGACTCCACTGGGTGAGTTCATCAGAGCACTAGGACTTTCCCAGTACTGGTACTAGTTGCTGTAGTCCCCTGAGAACTTCCACAGCCCCTGAGGGGTTTTAGAGAGGAGACAGTCCAAGGCATCAGGTAGACCAGGGAATGCAGTGAAAACAGCCATCTTCATCATCATCACTATCTGGTCCCACAGTCCTGGTACCAGGACTCAGACGTCCCTCCAGAACTGATGAAACAGGAGAAGAGAATCAGTCTGAACAAGTTCCAGTTACTCTGGAACAAAACCTTCATTCTTGCATTAGAAAGATGAAGAAGACCTCAGTGACCATACTGTCCATTCCCATCAACAGAAGCATGTCTTCATCAGAAGAAGAATGCTTTGAGGTGTTCAGACCTGAATGTAGTTCAGCATCTGTGGTTGGTCTGAGGAGGCTTGTGCAAGAGAAGATGACCTAACCCAACAGCTTTAGGGTCATCTTCATAGTCTACATGCTTCACCAAAGTAGATGCTAAAAAAAAAGACCAACTGAGGGCAAAAATTGTAATTATGACCTGATCTAAAAGTTTCAGTTGTAAATGTATGATTTAGATGTAATTTTACAAACACATATTTGAGAAGTTTCATGAAATAAATATATAATAGACTTCATTTTAACAAAGCTCCATCCATTGAATGTCACTTCCAGGTCTATCTGCCACTCTACTGTGTCCCCGTCCAAGTCCATACCCATTCCGCCCAGTTTCCGATCCAGTGAGGAGGACCACAGAAACCAGTTTGGCCAGCGGGATCGTTCCTCCTCTGCCCCAAATGTCCATATTAATACCATCGAGCCCGTCAACATTGATGTGAGACCTTTGTTTCTTTTTGCTGGAAAACTTGATTGATTGTTGATTCTGTGTTTTTCACACTGTTACTGTGTCAGACACGATCACGACTCATCTCACACACAAGACGTCTGAGAGACACACACATGAATGATGTCAGAGCCCCACACACCTACGCTGATGTCCTCATACCTGTGTTCTCTTCCATGCTCCTCAGGATTTGATTCGCGATCAGGGCCTTCCAAGATCAGATGGAGGTAATTTCCAAAATCAAGCACGATTTTTTTTTTTTGTTTTCCACCAGTCTCTGACTGTCTGTCTGACTGTCTGTCTGACTGTCTGTCTGACTGTCTGTCTGTCTGACTGACTGTCTGTCTGTCTGAGTTCAGACCTGCAGTCAGATCTGTTTAGCTGCTTATCTGGAGTTCAGTGAATCATGTACATTTTATAGAAACACTACATTTTGCTGATGTTATCATGATCATCAGCTCTATTTTTCAGTTTATGTTGATTCCTTAGAAACAAGACAAATACAGAGTGCTGGAGAGGTTTGGAGGCATGGCTGGAGCCTAAATGATGAAATATTAGTGCTTTAACTTTTGGACAACTCTCAGAATGACTACAGCTGTGTAAGACAGCACATATTCATTGGCTCGGACCAAAACAGACACTTTTAATCTTAGTCCAGGTTAAACTCCAGCACTGCTCTGCTTGTTGGCTGAAAGCTTGTGAGACTGTAGCCGCGGTTAGGTTCAGGAAGAGGGGCAGGGTGAGTAGCAGTGATGGTCTGTCTGTTTCTCTTTGCCCTGCAGCCCCCCTGAACCACCCTGCCCGCTGCTTGAGGAAGCACCGAACACGGACCTCAAGCCCCCTCCTATACTCCTACCCCAATGACATAGTGTTTGATTTTGAGCCTGAGCCCGTTTTCCGAGGTAGTTAGGCCTCTTTGTGTTGCTGTGCACCCCCAATGACCCCACAACCTACACCCCATCCCCAACCCTGTCACATTCCTCTGTGTGCTCTCTTGTGTTCAGTGTGATTTCCTCTCACCTAACTGCTCACAGATCTCATTACCTCTGTTGACCTTCAATGAGCTCCTCAGTTACAGTCGATCAGACTGTTTTCTCATCACTCATAGTTGATCACTGTTTTCAAAGTTCATAATTGATCAGATTGTTTTTTTTATCAGTTGTAGTTGATCAGACTTTTGTCTCATCAGTGGTAGTTGATCAGACTGTTTTCTCATTGGTTTTACTTGATCAGCCGTTTTCTCATCAGTCTTAGTTGATTGGATTTTTTTTTTGTAGTTCGTAGTTGATCAGATTCTTGTTGATCAGACCGACAAACTAAATTCCCCTTGTGCAATTCAAAGTAAGTTCAGTTCCTCTAACAACACTCAGACCTGTTGAATCTTCTGGAATGTTCCATGAGCTGTGAGAGTCACTGACGTCTGACAGTCAGGAACGAGGTTTAAAGCTTTTTCTGAGGTTTTGAAACAAAACCATGAGAGAGAACATGTGGACCAGCGAGGTGAACTGACTATCAGAGCACATGAACATCTCAGCAGAACCCCGAAGAACATGTAAAGAACTGTCACGTATGTGTGATACGTGACTCAGTTGTGGAAGACGGTTCCAGGGAAGAATCGAGGAGTATTCAAAGAAAACCAAAGGTTCCTTTTGGGGATCCTTAAGTTGCTCTGATGGTAGGAGTTAAGAGTAACAGGAACGACAGTCAGAAGAAAGGGTTCTATGCTAAAGGAACACTTGGTTGCTTGTTTGTTGTTGATTGGTGCGTCTCAAAAGCCACGCCCTCCGTGGGTTTGTGGGGTGGTTCTGGGCGCCACCTTTAATGCAGCCAGTTTTCAGGTTTTTCTTGGCCTCAGTTGTTCAGCTTGTTGAAGGACATTTAAGGTGCAGACAGCTGTGAGGTGGTTTCTCTTGAGTAGCCGCTATAGATGAAGGTTAGTATGATCCTGGGCTAGAACCTTGTGGCAGCTCATTCCATCACCCTCTTCCCTCTATCCTTCCACCACCTTCCTGTAGGACTGATGGGATAACCAGCACGTCAGATGTTCCCTGTGTCAGAATGATCATGTGATCAGGGTCTCACGGTGCCTGCTCCACACAAAGGTCACCTTTGGGGTCACTCTTTGTTCTAGTAAACCTCTCGACTGTCTCAGAGGCTGTGGGTGTTTAAGGGTGATTTATTAACCATTAACCTCCTCACTTCTCTGCATGGGAACACAGTTACTCCAGACGCTTCCGTCCATCCTCTTCCAGACCTTTCCTCCTTTGCCGTTTCACCCTTTAATGTTGAACCTCCGTTTTCTGTGAGTCTTCTTCATCTCTTATTGCTGCTGGTCTTCTCCTCCCTATGACCCTGCAGGTTCCACCACAGGACTGTCGGCCACACCTCCCGCCTCTCTGCCTGGATCCTTGACCAACGTTAAGGTTCCGCAGAAGTCCCCCTGTCAGCAGAGGGAGCGCAAGTCCTCGTCCTCGTCTGAGGACCGCAGTAAGATGGTAGGCAGCCGCCAGAGAGGTGGTTCTTCATGTGACAGTAGGGAGGACGTGTGTGTTGACTGATTGAACCTGTGGGACAGAAAACCCTGGGCCGGCGGGACTCCAGCGATGACTGGGAAATCCCTGAGGGTCAGATCACTCTGGGCCAGAGGATAGGCTCCGGCTCGTTTGGAACGGTCTTCAAGGGGAAGTGGCATGGTAAGAAGTTTATCTGCACTCCTCTTTTCCACATTTCATCAGAAGAAGCACAAATGTGAATGTCTTCAGTTGGGATGTATGTGATGGACCACCAGCGTGGTGTTGAGCGCCTTTAATGGTGTGGGCTGAAGAAGTCCCCCCCAGGAACGCCGTCACACTGCTGGCCTCTTCTTGTGCTGGGTCTCCTGTCGCTGTGGTCCGACGGACGGAGGAGACCAATTCTGCTTCCCCTTCCTTCTGAAGCGCACTTTGAGAAGCGGTGAAACCTGACTTCCTGTCTGTGTTGTTCAGGAGACGTCGCCGTCAAGATGTTGAACGTCACCGCTCCAACGCCGCAGCAGCTCCAGGCCTTCAAGAACGAAGTGGGGGTCCTCAGGTACGCCCACCGTCTACGGGTGTGTCCCCCTTCGTACGGGTGTGTCCCCCGTCTATGGGTGTGTCCCCCTTCGTACGGGTGTGTCCCCCTTCGTACGGGTGTGTCCCCCGTCTACGGGTGTGTCCCTCTTCGTACGGGTGTGTCCCCCGTCTATGGGTGTGTCCCCCTTCGTACGGGTGTGTCCCCCGTCTACGGGTGTGTCCCTCTTCGTACGGGTGTGTCCCCCGTCTGCGGGTGTGTCCCCCGTCTACGGGTGTGTCCCCCTTCGTATGGGTGTGGGCCCCTTCATACGGGTGTGTCCCCCTTCGTACGGGTGTGTCCCCCGTCTACGGGTGTGTCCCCCTTCGTACGGGTGTGTCCCCCTTCGTACGGGTGTGTCCCCCGTCTACGGGTGTGTCCATCGTTGTATGGGTGTGTCCCCCGTCTACGGGTGTGTCCCCTGTCTACGGGTGTGTCCCCCTTCGTATGGGTGTGTCCCCCGTCTACGGGTGTGTCCCCTGTCTACGGGTGTGTCCCCCTTCGTACGGGTGTGTCCCCTTTCATACGGGTGTGTCCCCCATCTACGGGTGTGTCCCCCACGAGCAGCTGCTCAGGACGCTCAGCATCTGCTGGTTTAATGAGCTGTGTGTGTGTGTGTGTGTGTGTGTGTGTGTGTGTGTTACAGGAAAACCCGCCACGTGAACATCCTGCTCTTCATGGGCTACACCACCAAGCCTCAGCTGGCCATCGTCACGCAGTGGTGCGAGGGCTCCAGCCTCTACCACCACCTGCACATCATCGAAACCAAGTTTGAGATGATCAAGCTGATCGACATCGCCCGGCAGACGGCCCAGGGCATGGAGTGAGTCCCCCCAGAGACGCCCCCCGGCTGGGCCGTGGCTCTGACACTTGTGCTTCTCTTCCAGTTACCTGCATGCCAAGTCCATCATCCACAGGGACCTGAAGAGCAACAGTATCCTTCTCACGCCCACGCTGGAGCCGGTCTCAGCCCGCCCCCGGCGCTCCGTGGCCCCCCCACAAGGGTTGGGGTTAAACCTCTGTGGACCAGTAGCGGGACCTCGTCCCAGTTGGGACGTGCTGAACCTCAGACAGGAAATGCTTCCGTGACCTCACGTCTGCCAGATATTTTCCTCCATGAGGATCTGACGGTGAAGATCGGCGACTTCGGTCTGGCCACGGTCAAGTCTCGCTGGAGCGGCTCCCACCAGTTTGAGCAGCTGTCTGGTTCCATACTGTGGATGGTCGGTCTTCGCCCGGCCCTGACCAGTGGCCCCAGTGGCCCCAGTGGCCCCAGTTGCCCCTCTGACGGCTGCGTGTCCCCTCCAGGCCCCAGAGGTGATCCGGCTGCAGGACAAGAACCCGTACAGCTTCCAGTCGGACGTCTACGCCTTCGGGATCGTTCTGTACGAGCTGATGTCAGGAGTGCTGCCCTACTCCAACATCAACAACAGAGACCAGGTACTGGGGGGGGTCTGAGGGTCTGTGGGGGGGTCTGAGGGTCTGTGGGGGGTCTGAGGGTCTGTGGGGGGTCTGAGGGTCTGTGGGGGGGTCTGAGGGTCTGTGGGGGGGTCTGAGGGTCTGTGGGGGGTCTGGGGGGGTCTGAGGGTCTGTGGGGGGGTCTGGGGGTCTGTGGGGGGTCTGGGGGGGGTCTGAGGGTCTGTGGGGGGGGTCTGAGGGTCTGTGGGGGGGTCTGAGGGTCTGTGGGGGGTCTGGGGGGGGTCTGAGGGTCTGTGGGGGGGGTCTGAGGGTCTGTGGGGGGGTCTGGGGGGGGTCTGAGGGTCTGTGGGGGGTCTGAGGGTCTGTGGGGGGGTCTGAGGGTCTGTGGGGGGGGTCTGGGGGGTCTGAGGGTCTGTGGGGGGGTCTGAGGGTCTGTGGGGGGGTCTGAGGGTCTGTGGGGGGGGTCTGGGGGTCTGTGGGGGGTCTGAGGGTCTGTGGGGGGGGTCTGAGGGTCTGTGGGGGGGTCTGAGGGTCTGTGGGGGGTCTGGGGGGGTCTGAGGGTCTGTGGGGGGGGTCTGGGGGTCTGTGGGGGGTCTGAGGGTCTGTGGGGGGTCTGAGGGTCTGTGGGGGGGTCTGGGGGGGGTCTGAGGGTCTGTGGGGGGGGTCTGGGGGTCTGTGGGGGGTCTGGGGGGGGTCTGAGGGTCTGTGGGGGGTCTGGGGGGGGTCTGAGGGTCTGTGGGGGGGTCTGGGGGTCTGTGGGGGGTCTGAGGGGAGGGGGTCTGAGGGTCTGTGGGGGGGTCTGAGGGTCTGTGGGGGGGTCTGGGGGGGTCTGAGGGTCTGTGGGGGGTCTGAGGGTCTGTGGGGGGGTCTGGGGGGGTCTGAAGGTCTGTGGGGGGGTCTGAGGGTCTGTGGGGGGTCTGGGGGGGTCTGAGGGTCTGTGGGGGGTCTGGGGGTCTGTGGGGGGGTCTGAGGGTCTGTGGGGGGTCTGAGGGGAGGGGGTCTGAGGGTCTGTGGGGGGGTCTGGGGGTCTGTGGGGGGGTCTGAGGGTGTGTGGGGGGGTGAGTGAGTGTGGGGGGATCTGAGTGTCTGTGGGGGGGTGAGTGAGTGTGGGGGGGTCTGAGCGTGTGAGGGTGTCTGTGGGGGGTGGAGTGAGTGTGGGGGGGGGTCTGAGTGCCTGTGGGGGGGTGAGTGAGTGTGGGGGGTCTGAGCATGTGAGGGTGTCTGTGGGGGGGGTCTGTGGGGAGGGGGTCTGACGGTGTGTGGGGGGGTCTGAGTGTCTGTGGGGGGGTCCTGAGGGTGTGTGGGGGGGCTCTGAGTGTCTGTGGGGGGGTCTGTGGGGAGGGGGTCTGAGGGTGTGTGGGGAGGGGGTCTGAGGGTGTGTGGGGGGTCCTGAAGGTGTGTGGGGAGGGGGTCTGAGGGTGTGTGGGGGGGTCTGAGGGTGTGTGGGGAGGGGCTCTGAGGGTGTGTGGGGGGGGTCTGAGGGGAGGGGGTCTGAGGGTGTGTGGGGAGGGGCTCTGAGGGTGTGTGGGGGGGGGTCTGAGGGTGTGTGGGGGGGGTGTGGGTGTGTGAAGTCTGCAGAGCTGGTTCAGACATCTCAAAGCTGGCTGATGCCAGGTCAGCTGACCCCCCCCAGGTCATTCCTGAAGGCTCCTCCTGGTGTTGTCTCTGCTGCTCATGATGCTGTTGAAGTCCAGGCCCCCCATCACCACGTGCTCTTGGGGGCGGGGGGCTCAGGTCGCTGCTCCACAAAGCTGTTGACCCAGACTGAACTGTGTGCTGTAGATCATCTTCATGGTGGGCCGAGGGTACCTGTCTCCTGACCTCAGTAAGGTCCGCAGCAACTGTCCCAAGGCCATGAAGAGGCTGATGGCTGACTGTCTGAAGAAGAAGCGAGAGGAGCGACCACTGTTCCCTCAGGTGATGCTTCCTGTTGTCTAGGAGCAGCTTGGAGACGACCCTGGGCTGAAGCCCCCTCAGATTACCTGCGCAGGCTGTAATCTGTAATCTGACTGTTTGTGCTGCCTCAGCCCCAAAGATGCAGAGATAGACCTGCTGCTCAGCCTGACCCACCTGCTACACCCCCAAACACTGTTCCTGCTCCGCGCTCTCTCTCACACACACACGCACGCACACACACACACACACACACACACACACACACACATAGACATTCCTCGTTGGTGGTGGATACCAGACGTGTCCATCTGCTCACGTCACCTCTTCTGTGTTTTTCCATCAGATCTTGGCTTCAATCGAACTTTTGGCTCGCTCGTTACCCAAAATCCACCGCAGCGCCTCAGAACCTTCGTTAAATCGAGCCGGCTTCCAGACAGAGGACTTTAGTTTATACGCCTGTGCCTCTCCCAAAACCCCCATCCAGGCCGGTGGCTACGGTGAGTACACCAGTCAGGGACCACCTTCATCGAAGGACACCGTTTGCAAACAATCACACGCATCAGCAAAAACACCATTTTCTGCCTGTAGCCAGGCTCCAGATCATCCGCCTGTAGCCTGGCTACAGGTCTTTTGCATGTACTCTGTGTCTGGTTCGTCCGCCTGTACTCTTGCTCCGGGTCGTCCGCCTGTACTCTTGCTCCGGGTCGTCCGCCTGTACTCTTGCTCCGGGTCGTCCGCCTGTACTCTTGCTCCGGGTCGTCCGCCTGTACTCTTGCTCCGGGTCGTCCGCCTGTACTCTTGCTCCGGGTCGTCCGCCTGTACTCTTGCTCCGGGTCGTCCGCCTGTACTCTTGCTCCGGGTCGTCCGCCTGTACTCTTGCTCCGGGTCGTCCGCCTGTACTCTGGTCTTTACTTGTCTCTTTTTGTCTTTTCAGGGGAGTTTTCAGCGTTTAAGTAAGTGCTGCAGATCCACCAGTCCATCTCTTCACTTCTCAAAAGTCTCGTGTCCATGCAGTGGATTCCTCGTCCATTATCGAAAAAAGACAAATTGTTTGAAAGAATGTGCTTTTTTTTCTTTATCTGTCACCTGAAGAAGGGCGGCCTGACTGGAGGAAGTGGTCCAGCAGGCAGACGGCCAGTGGCAGAAACAAGTGAATTAGGGAAAATAAAGCAGATAAACAGACCAAAAACGGGCCTGGGCACATTCCTGTTGGAGGACGGAAGCCGGAGATGAACAGAAGGATCTTCTCATCCTCATGACGGGCTCGTTAGCGCAGGAGGAGGAGGAGGAAGGCCACGCCTTAGCCCCGCCCCCAGAAGGAGCTCCAGGTCACGGCGGGGCTGAAGCCCTTTGGAGGAAGACTTGAAAAACACTTTGTTTTCTCAGATCTCATCGTTTCAGCAAGCACAACCTGCTAACAATACCGACCTTTTCCGCGGTCTCGTACGTCAGCACACGCCTCGTTCCTGTCTCGGACTCTGTGCTGATGCTGCTCAGTTGTGTGGATCACAGAAACGTCTGTACAGACCCTCCTGGCTACGCTGGACATGATGAAGGTGCTTCTGTCCGTGACACGTTGGCGTGGAAGTGGGCTGCTCCGGTTTTCCAGTTGCATGTTTTTCTTTTTCTATTCGAATGATTTCTCTTCTCCCTCTTTTCGGTCACGTGTTGCTCGTGTTGCACTTGAAGCAGCTGCTGCAGCAGAAGCTGCTGGAAGCCTCGTCAGTGCTCTCCACTCATACCTGTTCTTTCTGTTCATTCCAGCTTGTCTTCAGGGTCGTGAGTATTATTTTTTTATTGTTGTTTGCCTTTTTCTGTACAGGCAGGCCTGCAGATATTGATTATTTATATAATTTGTTTCATGTAGTTCCAGCTTCATTTGACTGCTTTTGTTTTTAGTCATTTTAGTTTTGTGACTTGTGTATTTGCACTTTGTAAAGACGATGGAAGCAGAGAGATTTGCCTTTTTCTTATGAATAAATGGCGGCGTGCAGCGCTGACGATCCGAGCGCTCCCACGCACGGCCGCGTGTTGGCGGCTCTGACGGTGGACGGAGCCGGGAGGAGGACGCTCGACACGCCCTCGCGTAAATGTCTCGTAAAAGAAAGCTGCTGACCTGATCCTGGATCAGACGAGCATCTGCAGCCAGACATGACAGAGCAGGTTCGGCCCCGACTCCACCATCACTTCTCTGGAAAACGTCCAGTTATCAGCAGAACGTCAGCGTTGACCATTAACCTGAAGGAGCCAGCGGTTCCTCGGTTACGCCCTCGAATAAATGTCACATTTACACCTTCACCGTTGAATCTTCTCATGTTTCTGTGCACAAACCTAAAGTTCTGCTGTAGTTGTGGTGAAAGGACGTCCAGCCTGTCCTCCAGGCGTGAGGCAGAAGGTCCAGCATCAGGGGAGCTCAGGTCAGGGTGGGCGGGGCCAGGAACACCCCTTCTGCTGGACTAGAGCAGGCGTGACAGATCTGAGGGAAGCTCCGGGACGAGCGGTCCAAGCGTCCCCGACCTGCCCGTTCAGTTGACCCGTCCCCGTCCACATGTGCACAAACATCTGGTCAGCTGACGGAGGAGCTCATCTTCTGAACGTTCACGGACAAGAGGGGCGGTTCCCCGCCAGTCAGCTCCACCCACAGCGCCTCTTCCTGTTGGACCTTTATTCACTGAGGAGGCTTCAGCGCGAGACTCCGCCTCCTCGGCGCTCCGCTCACCTGCTGGTTCTTCAGCGCGGCCTCCTTCACCGTCAGACCTTCCCTCCGTCTCCTTGCCTGCACCTTAAACCTCAAAGATTCCTGCGCCACAGAGCGGTCACGAAGGCTTTTCACACGCTACCGGTTGTAAAAGGAAACTGATGTGCTCGATGGCGTTTGTAACAAAGCTCCAGAGGAGGAGGCCGGCGGACGCTGCGACATATTTAAGGCTGTATCATAAGAAGAAAGAGCTTCATGTATTTGCTGTGAAAAACATATTAAAGAAGTGCATGAACACGGTGGTCTGTGTCGTTTGGTGCCTCACCGCGAGGGGGCAGCACCCCCACACTGCTGCTTCACCTTCAACCAGGCCTGGGAGTCACGTGACGGGCGGGGGCTCCGCAGCCCAGGAGCCAAGGTCAGCAGGGGTCAAACTGGATTAACGGGGCAGGTTCACGTGACCTGTAGGGCCTGAGTAGGCCAGAGGTCGTGACCTGTAGGGCCTGAGTAGGCCAGAGGTCGTGACCTGTAGGGCCTGAGTAGGCCAGAGGTCGTCCACAGGCCGTCTCCTGGACCTCCAGGTGAGCAGGTCTGTGGACAGAGGAGGTGGAGTAGCCACCATCAGTGGCCCTCACCAGGGCACTGGGAGCACTGGTTGGCTGAGCTGGGGGCGAGGCCTGATGGATGAGCTGACGTGAACATTTAAATATCAAAGATGGTGGTGGGCTACACCCGTTGTCATGGAGACAGCCCGTGACTAAACCCTTCTGTGTCTCTATTCCTGAGGGTCAAAGGTCACCGTCTCAGATCTGACCAGCTGATGTGCTGAACCAGATCAGACCCAGTAAAACATACTGGGACCAGTAGGCAGCAACACACAGCTCAAGGTCGAGATAACGAGAACTTCATGGAGGTCCTGACCCCCCAGCAGGATTTAACCAGCAGACACCTGACATGGTCCTGTTCCTAATCCAGATTATTGAGGAGCTGCTCAGATGATGCTTGATCCCTCTTTAAAAGCCCCACCCCCGCTGGGGGGGGGGGGTTGAGGGCGCAGTGCTCAGAGGTCAGTCAGCAGGTCAGTCCGTCCAGGCTCCAGAACCAGCACCACATGTGACCTGGACCTCCTCTGATCTGGACCTGCTCTGGACCTCCTCTGGACCTCCTTTGATCTGGACCTCCTCTGATCTGGACCTCCTCTGAGCTAGACCTCCTCTGATCTAGACCTCCTCTGATCTGGACCTCCTCTGATGTAGACCTCCTCTGATCTGGACCTCCTCTGATCTAGACCTCCTCTGATCTGGACCTCCTCTGATCTAGACCTCCTCTGATCTAGACCTCCTCTGATCTAGACCTCCTCTGATCTGGACCTCCTCTGATCTAGACCTCCTCTGATCTGGACCTCCTCTGATCTAGACCTCCTCTGATCTGGACCTCCTCTGGACCTCCTCTGATCTAGACCTCCTCTGATCTAGACCTCCTCTGATCTGGACCTCCTCTGATCTAGACCTCCTCTGATCTGGACCTCCTCTGATCCGGACCTCCTCTGATCTAGACCTCCTCTGATCTAGACCTCCTCTGATCTGGACCTCCTCTGATCTAGACCTCCTCTGATCTAGACCTCCTCTGATCTGGACCTCCTCTGATCCGGACCTCCTCTGATCTAGACCTCCTCTGATCTAGACCTCCTCTGATCTGGACCTCCTCTGATCTAGACCTCCTCTGATCTAGACCTCCTCTGATCTGGACCTCCTCTGATCTAGACCTCCTCTGATCTAGACCTCCTCTGATCTAGACCTCCTCTGATCTAGACCTCCTCTGATCTGGACCTCCTCTGATCTGGACCTCCTCTGATCTAGACCTCCTCTGATCTAGACCTCCTCTGATCTGGACCTCCTCTGATCTAGACCTCCTCTGATCTAGACCTCCTCTGATCTGGACCTCCTCTGATCTAGACCTCCTCTGATCTGGACCTCCTCTGATCTAGACCTCCTCTGATCTGGACCTCCTCTGATCTGGACCTCCTCTGATCTGGACCTCCTCTGATCTAGACCTCCTCTGATCTAGACCTCCTCTGATCTGGACCTCCTCTGATCTGGACCTCCTCTGATCTAGACCTCCTCTGATCTAGACCTGGATCAGCTTGGAGCTCATCTGATCTGATCTTGTGGAGAAGTCGTCACAAATGAACCCTTAAGTGGGATTAAAGCCCTCAGAGAAATCAGGGTTTCTGTGGAGCCGCTGATCAGGTTGTTAGACGGGCTCCAGGCTCAAGATTCCAGGCTCAAGATTCCAGGCTCCAGACTCCAGGCTCCAGTCTCCAGGCTCCAGTCTCCAGGCTGAGGAGGGTGAGTGCTTCGTCCTCGGGGTGAGCTCTGGGGGTGCCCCCCCCCCCCGGCCGTCGGTGTCATGAGTGAACACATCCTTGTGGGTGTGATCCAGATGTGATCTGTTCAACCTGTGTGACAGTGACAGTGGGAGCGTCACCACGTCAGCCTGGTTGAACCAACCTGGACAAGTTGACCGTGTGTGTTTATGTTCCACAGTCTTCTAGTTCAGTATAAGAACTTAACTCAGGCTGGTGTCACTACAGCGTGACAGAAATAATTTACAACCGTGAACTGAGGGTTGAGTGAGCGTTATTTCAACTTTATACTGGCTTAATGACGAGGTCATGGTAAAAGAAAGGCACTCTTCGCTTAACTACATTACCCACAATGCCCCGCACCGGAAGTGCTTCAGGACGAGGAAAACACAACAGTCGTGAGGATTCTGACACAATCAAATGTATTTACGCTCTTATCTCCTTTCGTCTAAACGTTTCAATATTTCACAAATTATTCCTAGAGTCTGTTATTACTTGAAGTAACCGTGGGTTGATATATGACCATTTTATTGCCATAGTCCGGACACCGGCTGTTAGCTCTCCTGCTAGCAGGCGGCCATTAGCGTCATCTTCAGGTGAGGGTGAGTACGAGCTCTTAACCACTGGTTACCCTGGTTACCACCCCGTTATGACCCTGGTTACCACCTGGTTATCACTCTGCTGACCAACCCGGTTATCACCCTGGTTACCACCCGGTTATCACCCTGGTTACCACCCGGTTACCACCTGGTTACCACCCGGTTATCACCCTGGTTACCACCCGGTTACCACCCTCTTGGTCACCCTGTTGTGTTAACCTGATCACTGGTGTTAACCTGATCACTATTGTTAACCTGCTCACTATTGTTAACCTGATCACTGGTGTTAACCTGATCACTATTGTTAACCTGATCACTATTGTTAACCTGATCACTATTGTTAACCTGATCACTGGTGTTAACCTGATCACTAGTGTTAACCTGATCACTGGTGTTAACCTGATCACTGGTGTTAACCTGCTCACTATTGTTAACCTGATCACTATTGTTAACCTGATCACTGGTGTTAACCTGCTCACTATTGTTAACCTGATCACTGGTGTTAACCTGATCACTGGTGTTAACCTGCTCACTATTGTTAACCTGATCACTGGTGTTAACCTGCTCACTATTGTTAACCTGATCACTATTGTTAACCTGATCACTGGTGTTAACCTGATCACTATTGTTAACCTGATCACTGGTGTTAACCTGATCACTGGTGTTAACCTGATCACTGGTGTTAACCTGCTCACTATTGTTAACCTGATCACTATTGTTAACCTGATCACTATTGTTAACCTGATCACTATTGTTAACCTGATCACTGGTGTTAACCTGATCACTGGTGTTAACCTGCTCACTATTGTTAACCTGATCACTATTGTTAACCTGATCACTGGTGTTAACGTGATAACTAGTGTTAACCTGATCACTAGTGTTAACCTGATCACTGGTGTTAACCTGATCACTATTGTTAACCTGATCACTGGTGTTAACCTGCTCACTATTGTTAACCTGATCACTGGTGTTAACCTGATCACTGGTGTTAACCTGCTCACTATTGTTAACCTGCTCACTATTGTTAACCTGATCACTGGTGTTAACCTGCTCACTATTGTTAAACGGATCACTGGTGTTAACCTGATCACTGGTGTTAACCTGCTCACTATTGTTAACCTGATCACTATTGTTAACCTGATCACTGGTGTTAACCTGCTCACTATTGTTAACCTGATCACTATTGTTAACCTGATCACTGGTGTTAACCTGATCACTATTGTTAACCTGCTCACTATTGTTAACCTGCTCACTATTGTTAACCTGATCACTGGTGTTAACCTGCTCACTAGTGTTAACCTGATCACTATTGTTAACCTGATCACTGGTGTTAACCTGCTCACTATTGTTAAACGGATCACTGGTGTTAACCTGATCACTGGTGTTAACCTGCTCACTATTGTTAACCTGATCACTATTGTTAACCTGATCACTAGTGTTAACCTGCTCACTATTGTTAAACGGATCACTGGTGTTAACCTGCTCACTAGTGTTAACCTGCTCACTAGTGTTAACCTGATCACTGGTGTTAACCTGATCACTATTGTTAACCTGATCACTGGTGTTAACCTGCTCACTATTGTTAACCTGATCACTGGTGTTAACCTGATCACTGGTGTTAACCTGCTCACTATTGTTAACCTGATCACTATTGTTAACCTGATCACTGGTGTTAACCTGCTCACTATTGTTAAACGGATCACTGGTGTTAACCTGATCACTGGTGTTAACCTGCTCACTATTGTTAAACGGATCACTGGTGTTAACCTGATCACTGGTGTTAACCTGATCACTTGTGTTAACCTGCTCACTATTGTTAAACGGATCACTGGTGTTAACCTGATCACTGGTGTTAACCTGATCACTGGTGTTAACCTGCTCACTATTGTTAACCTGATCACTGGTGTTAACCTGATCACTTGTGTTAACCTGCTCACTATTGTTAACCTGATCACTATTGTTAACCTGCTCACTATTGTTAACCTGATCACTGGTGTTAACCTGATCACTATTGTTAACCTGCTCACTATTGTTAAACGGATCACTGGTGTTAACCTGATCACTGGTGTTAACCTGCTCACTATTGTTAACCTGATCACTAGTGTTAACCTGATCACTCGTGTTAACGTGATAACTAGTGTTAACCTGATCACTGGTGTTAACCTGATCACTAGTGTTAACCTGATCACTGGTGTTAACCTGCTCACTATTGTTAAACGGATCACTGGTGTTAACCTGATCACTGGTGTTAACCTGCTCACTATTGTTAACCTGATCACTAGTGTTAACCTGATCACTCGTGTTAACGTGATAACTAGTGTTAACCTGATCACTAGTGTTAACCTGATCACTAGTGTTAACCTGATCACTGGTGTAAACCTGCTCACTATTGTTAAATGGATCACTGGTGTTAACCTGATCACTGGTGTTAACCTGCTCACTATTGTTAACCTGATCACTAGTGTTAACCTGATCACTCGTGTTAACGTGATCACTGGTGTTAACCTGATCACTATTGTTAACCTGATCACTGGTGTTAACCTGATCACTGGTGTTAACCTGATCACTCGTGTTAACGTGATAACTAGTGTTAACCTGATCACTAGTGTTAACCTGATCACTGGTGTTAACCTGATCACTGGTGTTAACCTGATCACTAGTGTTAACCTGCTCACTATTGTTAACCTGATCACTAGTGTTAACCTGATCACTAGTGTTAACCTGATCACTGGTGTTAACCTGATCACTAGTGTTAACCTGCTCACTATTGTTAACCTGATCACTAGTGTTAACCTGATCACTGGTGTTAACCTGATCACTGGTGTTAACCTGATCACTATTGTTAACCTGATCACTGGTGTTAACCTGATCACTAGTGTTAACCTGCCGTGGTTCTGCAGCTCTCAGTCCACTCTGCAGGGAGGAGGTAAACCCAGTGGGTCAAGGTTAGGGTTAGGGGTCACCAGTCATCTGTGGTGTCAATCATTCAGACCTGGTCCACAGACGAACAGTATGTCCACAAAGGTGCAGTGAACTTTGACCTCAGCTGAAGAGGCCAAAGGTCAGGTGTCCAATTGAGTCTTCACTAGATCTTTATGGGTCAATATGATGTGGATCACTAACAACCCACATGGACATTCCCAAAGAACTTGTGATTCTAAAAAGCCTAATTGCGTATTAAACTTAATGTTATGGACTTAGAGTAATGATCTTAATTAATAAAGACGTTCTGTCCAGCTGCTGAACATCAGCTCTGAGGCCTTGCTGATAGGCTTGCTGCAGGACCTTTATCATCTCCAGCAGCAAAAGGAGCACCAAGGTCCTCCTCCAGGAGCTTGATGAGATGATATGTGGTGACCATGAAGACCTGGAGGTCCTGTGAATGTTGTGGGACGGAGCTGCAGGAGGACCCTCTTCAGGTCCCCCACACTGGGGCGTGACTCCTGCAGGCCTGAGGGAACCTTCGTTCATAGCAGCTCTGAACTTTACACTGCTGCACATTTAAATGATTTAATCTAAATGTATGTGTCCATGAAGGAGTTTTTACTTCATTTCTGTTTTTTTCTACTTTGTATCTCCTTCTGTGTTCCTGCCTTGATGATTTCATAGTTCATTTTCCTGTTTAGTTCTTTGAAGACTTTAGGATCTTAGACAGTTAGGAACTGTCCCAGAACTCCTACCACAGAGGCTAAAGCTAACATCTGTACCGAGAAGACCCCCCTCTAGTTAGACTCCTCCCCCACCTCTCCTCAGCTCTGCTGGGTAGATCAGGACCTGATGGAGGTGTTCTATTCAGGTCTCAGGGACACAGTCTCACATGTGATGGAGATACAGATGCACCATCCTAGCAGGCTCCTTCAGGCTGGGCTCCTCTAGCAGAGGCCTGGGAACCATCATCCAGATAGATGTTGTGATGTACATGCTGTGGCCCTGAGGGGTATGCAGCAATGCTGTGTTGTCACCATGGTAACGGACAGCCACATCTATTCTTTCATTTGTCATTAACTCTGCATTTGTTCGTGCTAGTGTCTGAGAGGGTTCAACATACATTTGCTGTCTGCAGGAGCAGATCTGAACATCTGAGTGTTGAAGTGTTTGGAGCATAAATGACAAACAGAAACAGTCCCTCAGACTGTGACTGATGGCTGTGACGGCCTCATCACAACCTGGTGGTCCATACCGAGTCTCTGCTCCCCAGGAAGAGGAGCACACAGGGAGCAGCAGGCTGGAGCTTCTCTGGTGACTGTCGTCAGCCTCCACGTGTGGTGGAAGAGCTCAACTCTGCTGCACCACTACAGGAGAACATCTGACCTGGACCTGCAGCCTCTGCTACCACACCAGTCCTAACCCTAACCCTAACCCTCTGCTACCACACCAGTCCTAACCCTAACCCTCTGCTACCACACTAGTCCTAACCCTAACCCGAACCAACCAAGAAGCCGGTTCCAGCTCACCATGTTCACTCATGAATGTTATTTGGTGGACTTCTGCTGAGTCTCTGGATTCCTGAACACATTCAGTTGGAGCCCGTTTGGTTATGTCTGCTGCAGAGCGCATCCTGTGTTTAGTTTGATATATTTTCAACTTTCTGGTGTTAGGGATGTTGAACATTGGCTGTTTTACCGATAGAGGTGGGTCCCCCAACTACTAAATCATTTTGGGCAATGTCACGTCTCCAATATTTTGAGGGAGAGGAGACAGCGCGAAAGAGTTTCATGAATAAAATGCGCTATGTTATATTGGTCGATAGTTCAACTATGGTCTGTACAGTTTGACTTGAACTCGTGTTTCCTCAGGAGGGGTCTAACCAGGTCTCTGACCTTTCTGCCTCTCTTCTTCTTTAGTGCCATGAATCCTCCTGGACAACAGTTGCTCCCCACCTAGAGCTCAGCTTCATCCACATATTGATTGTTTCTGCGAGAAGAAATGCTGGGAATGTGTCGTGGACGCAGGAAATTCCTGGTGGCATCCGTCGCCCTGCTCTTCATTCCAGCCCTCACCTGGCTTTACCTGTCAGTGGGCAGCTTTCAAGGTAAAGGCCTGATGTCTTTTTTCCTGGTCAGAGCTGGAGCTGTCAGTGGGTTAGAGTCACTCTTGTCAGATCAACAAGCCTCAGCCAGCAAGTAGCTCTCAGATGTCGATCTTATTGCAGCAGGATGATGTTTCCATGTTGTTGGCTGTAGAAGTTCTGATCTTATTTGGATCCTGACCTCACAGTGGACTGACAGGTCTAGGCTTTTATATTTGCAGTTTTCAGATGTAATAATCTCATAAAATGAAGGAAGTGATGAGGGTATCGTCAATCTGTGTTGAAATGCACTGTTTGTATCAACCTGCTGAAGTAGTAATGAGAATAATTCAGTGTTTTGTTTAAGCATAATACAGTTGTAGCTGCGAATACAACCAATATTAACATTTTTAATTTCCTTAACAACACATTGTAGGTTGTACAACAGAATCCTTAGTTAGGCAAAGACTGCAGTTGAGGTCATTGACCTCAGAGAGGGTTATAGAGTAATTTACACCAGCTTCAGCCTTCAACACCACAGTATCATCATCATCACCATCATCATCACCACCATCATCATCACCAACACCATCATCATAATCACCATCATCACCATGATCATCAACATAAACACCAACATCACCGTCATCATCAACATAAACACCAACATCATCATCATCACATCATCATCATCATTACCATTAACATAAACACCAACATCATCATCATCACCATCACCATCATCATCATCAACATAAACACCAACATCATTAACACCATCATCATCATCAACACCATCATCATCATCATCACAATAAACACCAACATCATCATAACATCATCATCTTCATCATCATCATCATCATCATCGACATAAACACCATCATCATCACCAACATCATCATCATCATCATCACCATCATCATCAACGTAAACACCAACATCACTGTCATCACCGTCATCATCAACATAAACACCAACATCACCGTCATCATCATCATCAACATAAACACCAACATCATCATCATCACCTTCATCATCAACATAAACACCAACATCACCATCATCATCATCAACATAAACACCAACATCATCATCATCACCTTCATCAACATAAACACCAACATCACCATCATCATCATCATCAACATAAACACCAACATCACCATCATCATCATCATCAACATAAACACCAACATCACCATCATCATCATCATCAACATAAACACCAACATCACCAACATCATCATCATCAACATAAACACCAACATCACCATCATCATCATCATCATCATCATCAACATAAACACCAACATCACCATCATCATCATCATCATCAACATAAACACCAACATCACCATCATCATCATCATCATCAACATAAACACCAACATCATCACCATCATCACCATCATCACCATCATCATCACCATCATCATCATCATCATCACCATCATCATCACCACCATCATCATCATCACCATCATCATCAACATAAACACCAACATCACCATCATCATCATCATCATCAACATAAACACCAACATCACCATCATCATCATCATCCTCAACATAAACACCAACATCATCATCATCATCATCATCCTAACCTATGTTAGTGAAGGAACAGCAGTCAAGGCAAACAGAAGTGTTCCACAGGTGACTGTCCTGACCTTTGGCCTTTACTCTTAACAACAATGGGGAAAATAATGGTAATAATGATTGCGTGTGTGTAGAGAAGAATGCTGCCTTGTCTGATTCAGCCCAGACGTCTAGTCAAGTACAACGTTCAACTCCAGTAAGGTTCCTGGTCCCTCTTCCACAGTGAAGCCCCTCCCCCTCTCTCCACTGGAACTCCAGTCGTCCACACTGGTGGGTGGAGCAGGTGAGCGCCAGGCCTTAGAGCTACGGGTCCGTGCAGTGGAGGAGGAGAACCAGGCTCTGCGCCGGGAACTGAGCCGGCCACCCAGGAGTCCATCTGCACGGCTTCATGGTGTTGGTCACCATGGCAACCAGAGCCGAACTCATTCAGAGGAGGGCACTGGTGACAACGAAGGCCAGAAAGCTGCTGCTGTGAGAAACAGCTCAGACTGTGTGCAGCAGCCAGCAGTTGACAAGTGTGAGGTAAGCTGCAGGAAAAGACGTGTCTTTACTTGAATCAGAGACCTTCAAAGGACATCATCGAGGGTCCTGGACCAGGATCCAGGATAAAGGCTGCTGTGAGGCTGTAGGCCAGGGATGTCCAAACTATTCCCCAAAGGTCCATGAGGCTGCAGGTTCTGGTCCAACCCAGCAGCAGCAGCACCAGACTGGACTCACTTCATCGACTCATCTGAGTCTTCAACAGCTGACTGGTCAAACTGGGTGAGCTGGACTGGTGGAACCAGAACCTGCAGCCTCACGGCCCTTTGGGGAATAGTTTGGACACCCCTGCTGTAGGCTGTGGCTCAATGACATGGATAATGTTAAGACTTCAGCATGGCGGCGCTGTGAACCCAAGCTGAAGGAAGTCGTCTTAGAGGAAAGAACCTGCGAAAACCACAGTTGCCATGGTTTCACTGGGTTTATTATAGCAGTCAAATCTCACATATTCTTCTCTGCAGATCCTTCCAAATTATTTGGGGAAAACACTCTTGAAGAATTTGTCTTTGTTATGTTCCCAGCATTAGTGGAAACTTCTCTAAGAGGTCCCACTTCCCCCCAGCTCTCACGGCCAAAGGCATCCTCAAGGTGTCTGGGTGGACGTCCTCCCAGACCTGGTTGAGGACATCCTGACCATCTGCTCCAGTGACAGGGCAGAAACCTGCACCAGGGCCCTGGTCTAGGCCATTATAGTGCTCCTCATGTTCTTTACTCCATCAGGGACCTGATGTGGTCCAGCTGCTGGGGTGTTGCTCTCTTTCAGCCTCTCCTGGTGTCTCCTAGAATTCATCTATGCTTCTGGCAATGTTCTAGACACACGACAAACCTTCTGGCTATGGTGCACATTGATTCACCGTCCAGGAACATCTTCAGACCAGAGAGACGTAGACTGGCTGGTTGACTTGGAGTTATGCTGTGATGACGCCTTCACTACATTGGTTCTCTGGTGAGCTCTAAACCTGCTGCTATCTCCACAGACCATCCACGTGGCCATCGTTTGTGCAGGTTACAATGCTAGTCGAGATGTGGTCACCTTGGTGAAATCAGTTCTCTTTCACAGGTACAGTAATGCTTCTTATGTTCTCTACATTGAATGTTGTCGGAACTAAATGAGCTTAACCTTTACTAACTTTGTTGTTTTGTTGCACATCACACACAACAAGGAGGCTAAACAGAAGTACCTCTGGCTTCACCTCCAAAAACACGCTCAATGGAACATAAGTCAATACTGGTGTAAATCAATGCTGGTGTGAGTAAGTGTTTGTGAATCAATACTGGTGTGAGTCAATACTAGTGTGAGTCAATACTGGTGTGAGTCAACACTGGTGTGAGTCAACACTGGTGTGAGTCAACACTGGTGTGAGTCAACACTGGTGTGAACCTAACTGGTGTGAACCTAACCCTAACCCAGGAGACAAGACCATGGATGTGGTCAAACTGTAGTACTGCAAAGATGACGATGGCGCGGTCATGTGCTTCCATTGGTCCAAAAAGCCTTTTATCTATAGTTTAATGCTGTGAAAGTGATGGCTGTAAATAGATGTTTGATATATATGGCTTGCAGCTACAGAAACATACTAGTGAAGCCTTTTTAATTACTCTTATGTAAATCATTATGTTCCCTTCTTCAATAATTATTTTAGGCAAGGACTATAATAATTCACTCAAGTATTCCCGGCCCGGAGTGTTACCGGGGCCTCACCCTTGATCCAGGCCTGGGGCTGGGGCTCAAGTACGAGTGCCTGGTGGCCTGAACAGGCTATGTGGGCAGCCCCCCGTGGACCTGCAGGAGGAACATGACAGGTCCGGTGCATTGTGGGTTGGACGGCGGACGAAGGCGGGGTCCTTGGCGGTCCGATCCTAGGTTATGGAAGCTGGCAAACGAGCAGTGAGGGTCTGTTGGAACGCCTGGTGGAGGAACCCGTCAGGCTGGTCTTCAATTCCCACCTCCGACAGAGCTTCAACTGCGTCCTGGGGCGTCCCGCGTCCCTGGGGGACATTGAGTCTGAATGATCCCCGTACCCGATGGTGGACACCAGAGATGAGGGGAGCCATCAGGCTGAAGAAAGAGGCCTACAGATCAGGCGCCTCAGCAGACAGCAACTTGTCCATACCATGTTAGGTGTGTGCAGGGAGCTTCTGACCTCTCCTAGGTCAATTATCCGGCGGTGGAAGGAATACTTTCAGGACCTCCTCAATCCCACCAACACTTATGGATTGAGGAGGTCCCCTGACTGGAGGTGGGCCGTCCAATCACCGGAGCAGAAGTCACTGAGGTAGTGAAACAGCTGCCTGGTGGTGGAGCTCCGGGAGCGGATACGAAGGAGCAGGAGCTTGGTCCATGTAGCCACCTGTAAGTCGGACTGGTTCCCAGTGAGGGTTGGACTCCACCAGGGCTGCCCTTTGTCACCAGTTCTGTTCACAACCTTCATGGACAGAATTTCTCGGCTCAGCCGGGGGTGGAGGGTGTTGACGCTGCTTTTAGCGGATGCCGTGGTTCTCCTAGTATCATCGAACAAGGACCTCCAGCTCATGCTGGGGGGGCTCACGGCCGAGTGTGAAGCAGCTGGGATGAGGATCAGCACCTCCAAGTCAGAGTCCAGGGTCCTCACCCGGAAAAAGGTAGAGTGCCTTGTCCAGGTTGGGGAGGAGGTCCTGCCTCAGGGGAGGAGTTCAAGTATCTCAGGATCTTGTTCACGAGTGAGGGCAGAATGGAGCAGGAGATGGACAGGCGGATGGGAGCGGCATCAGCAGTGATGTGGCCGCTTAACCGATCTGTCGCAGTGAAGAAGGATGGAGCACGAGCAGTATGGTTTTCTTCAGATCCAGAAGTCGTCAAGCGCCACTGAGCAACTTTGATAGGAATGTTCTCTTAGTTCTCTTAATAGGTCCATGGATAAGATGGGCCACACAGCCAGTACAGGCATATGTGGACATTAACCACTCCTGAGCCTCCACTGAGAAGCTGGATCAGGGCTCAACCACCCCCAAGAACACCCAAGAACCCCTCAGTGTGACATCATGTGTAAAATGTTAAACATGAGTAATGTGTCTCTTCTTCTATGACTTTGATGACTCTAGTGATGATGGTGATTTAATCTCATCTCCATTTCTTAACTTTGTCATGTAATCATATTTATCATTGGTTTGTAGCATTAATGTAGCTGTGAAAGATTCCAATATAGTGCTAATAACGGTGCTAACAACACTAATAATCATACTAATAACAGAAATAATAACAGTACTAACAACAGTAGTAACAGCAGCAATAACTACTAATAACTGTAGTAATTAGTACTAACAACAGTAGAAACAAAAGTAATATATAAAGTGGTTGTGTTCTGGACCTTCCAGGCTCCATGGTGTAAATATGCCTTTCTGGATTCTAGAAAATGTGAGCTGAACTTGGACACTGTGTTCTGGTGACTATTATTTCCAGCAGAGCTGTTTTGCTGCTCCTGATGTCGGTACCAGGAGCTGACACTGCTTCTTATCCAGTAAAACACTGAGGACTGTGTGATAAAGGCATACCTGTTTTACTGTCACTTTAACCACTCATAACTGGTGTGAGAGCTTTCAGGCTCCCTGACCAAACAGCAGCTGGATCCTGATGTTTTGGTGTGAACATCTGTCAAGTTATTATTTTACCATTAATATTCCAAAGGTCTTGTTTCTGGAGTGCTCATGGACGTGGAACTGTTTTCTGTGCCCCCAGGCGGAACCCCCTCCATTTTCATTTCATCACAGACTCCATTGCTCAGAAGATCCTGTCCTCTCTGTTCCACACTTGGATGGTACCTGCTGTCAAAGTCAACTTTTACGATGCAGATGAGCTGAAGGTGAGTGGCAGACGGAGCAGCTTCACTCAGGAGGTCACGCTGCATCCGTCTGTTCGCACCGCAGACCGATCCCCAGACCTGCCCTGAGGTTCCTGTGTGTTGTCTTTCAGTCAGAGGTGTCCTGGATTCCTAACAAGCATTACTCTGGGATCTATGGTCTCATGAAGCTGGTGCTCACCAAGACTCTGCCCTCAGACCTGCACAGAGTCATCGTCCTGGACACAGACATCACCTTCGCTACAGACATCGCTGAACTCTGGGCTGTGTTCCACAAGTTCCAAGGTTAATAGAGTTTTGGTGATGCCTTACAATCTACCCCCACTACTGGGTTATTCCTGACACCCTGACAATTCCTCATGTCTTTACAACTATAAAACTGTTTGTCACACGCCTCATGTATGTCATAGTCCTGTAGGGGTGAAAAGGTGCACGTAACCTCACTGATCTGATCAAAATGATTTTTCATCTTGTTTCAGTAACATTTACTGGGTCTCTCTGCATCCAGCTGGAACTCTTTAATTCATCAGCTGTAACAAAGAGCAACTCAAATTGGAACATATATCAGATCTGGAGGAAATCACATTTTTATGAATCCATTTGTCCAGCTGAAGTCGTGGAAGCCTCTCACAGCGTAATTGGCTGCTGCCTGCTTGTGTCTGGTAGAAGTGGACTTCCAGACACAAAGGTTATTCATGGAGCCCTGGGTTAATTAAAGCTTCATGAAATATGAAATGTTGGAAAAAAAAGGGAGCGATGAGAGAAGCACACAACCAGAAGTGGACGAAGCCACATCTTCTTAAAGATTTATCGGTGCTGTCCTGTATCTGAGGTCAGCTAGAAAGACGTTAGCTTCATCTTCATGAATGTGGACTCTGACCCTCCCACTTCTGGCTCTTCAGGCTCTTCAGAGATACCACCAATACTCAACAAGTGCTCACTGACTCCTACTCACAACTGAGTTATGGCTGATACCAGTTCATTCATGAGCTTCTAAAGATGTTGACCATCTAAAGCAGGGCACCTGCCGAATGAACCTGGAACAGCTTCACTCTGATGAGTCCATCGCAGCAGTGGCTTAGTTCATTTGTAATTAGAATGTTCGCAGAAATGTCCCAGTTTAACCAGTGTGAAAAGGAGCACAGCTATTAATATACATGAAACCAGTACAGAACTTATTGTTGGTCCCTGAGGGTGGTTGTTGGTCCCTGAGGGTTGTTGTTGGTTCCTGAGGGTGATTGTTGGTCTCTGAGGGTGGTTGTTGGTTCCTGAGGGTGGTTGTTGGTCCCTGAGGGTTGTTGTTGGTTCCTGAGGGTGATTGTTGGTCTCTGAGGGTGGTTGTTGGTTCCTGAGGGTGGTTGTTGGTCTCCGAGGGTGGTTGTTGGTCCCTGAGGGTTGTTGCTAGTTCCTGAGGGTGATTGTTGGTCTCCGAGGGTGGTTGTTGATCCCTTAGGGTGGTTGTTGGTCTCCAAGGGTGGTTGTTGGTTCCTGAGGGTAGATGTTGGTCCCTGAGGGTGGTTCTTTAGGGAGGTTGTTGGTTCCCGAGAGTGATTGTTGGTCCCTGAGGGTGGTTGTTGGTTCCCGAGGGTGATTGTGGGTCCATGAGGGTGGTTGTTGGTTCCCGAGGATCTGTTTTTTTTTTTTCCTGTTTCAGTGCCACCTTCTTGATGTGTGGAATCATCTAAGGTTGTGTGTGAGTTCCACATAGGAGGGGGCTCAGCAGCACCTCCCACTGAGCGCCTGCTACCACAGCTGAATCTGCTCTGATATGGAGCTCAGGTGTTGCAGGTGTTTCCCTCCGACGCTTCGCCTTGGGCTCAGCACCTTTCTGGGACCTTGTGATATAGATTGTAGCACCTTTAGCATGGTAGCCCCTGCAGAAGATATTCCATCATCAGCTGTAAGTGACTTAGAGAGAGGAACAGAGCACCTAAACTCATATGATCAGTGACTGCCAAGGTGCATGCTGGGTAGGGCAGTCATGTGGGGCCCAGCAGAAGAAGATCATCGGCTGTAAAGGCAGAGCAGCAGAGGGGTGGAGACCTCGACCAGGGTCTGTTGGGTAGTCAAGGTCAGTGGTCAGTGGAAACATTAATTCAGTACTGTTGTGCTGGATTCCTCTACGTCCTCTGGTTGAGTTGGTCCCCTCCAATCTTTGGTCTGCTCCAGCCTTTGGTCTCCAATCTTTGGTCTTCTCCAGCCTTTGGTCTCCTCCAATCTTTGGTCTCCTTCAATCTTTGGTCTCTTCCAGTCTTTGGTCTTCTTCAGCCTTTGGTCTTCTTCAGCCTTTGGACTTCTTCAGCCTTTGGGCTTCTTCAGCATTTGGACTTCTTCGATCTTTGGACTTCTCCAGCCTTTGGTCTCCTCCAATCTTTGGTCTCCTCCAGTCTTTGGTCTTCTTCAGCCTTTGGACTTCTTCAGCCTTTGGACTTCTCCAGCCTTTGGTCACCTCCAGCCATTCTGTCTGCTGTCCCAGCAGCAGCCATTCATCTCCTTCTTCCCTCCTTCCGACTGCCACCAGGTCCATCGTTGCTCTCCAGTGGCACCTCTGAAGCTCGTGGTCAGCTCTTCCCTGTCATCTCCTGGACTTTTTTGTAATTGAACAAGCTCCTGTTTGGTCATATTGACATTCCACTAAACTCCAGCCTTCTGAATGAAAGGACGGAGAAAGGAACCTGTCAGACCAGGTGAGGCCTCGGCTGCAGCAGCTCTGTCTGGGGTGTCTTGGTGAATTCTCTAGAATGTTAATTCTCATTCATTCCTTCATTCACTCTCTCACTCACTACCATGTTCTCATTCCTGCCGCTGAAGCACCAGTCACTGGAGGTTCTGCTCTTGTCTGTGCAGGTCAGCAGGTGCTGGGTCTGGTGGAGAACCAGAGTGACTGGTACTTGGGGAACCTGTGGAAGAACCATCGACCTTGGCCGGCTCTGGGCCGAGGATTCAACACAGGTAGGTAGCGGACCTGGACCTTCTGCCCCGTTCTCATTGCTGAAGCTGAGCTAAAGGTGTTCATCAAATCAAGTCTGCTGTGATGTCTCCTGGTGGACGAAGTCTTTGTTTTTTCCAGTGGAGCCCTTGACTCCACCCAGGATCAACCCTGTCAGCTGATCTCCAGCCTTCAGACTGTTGCTGCCTGTTCTCTGTGAGGAGGCCTGACTGTCAGCTTGTGTCCCCTCCAGGAGTCATTCTCCTCCTCCTGGATCGTCTGAGGAAGCTGAGGTGGGAGCAGATGTGGAGGCTGACTGCAGAGAGGGAGCTGATGAGCATGCTGTCCACGTCTCTGGCAGACCAGGTAGCACGCTCATGCTGTAGCAGAAAGGGATGTGAACACACGTCCATCTGACACCTACAGGCCTCCACACTCAGTGCAGATGTGGGTGAAAGCCCAGCCAGATGTGACCCCTGGTTTCCTGCTGGACTGATGCTTTGGTTAGGGTTAGGGTTTGGTTCAGCTTCTCCAGGGTGGTTCTGAAGGTCATGAAGGGAACCTCCATCACAGGACAGATGACAGACGTTGTCCTTCTGGTAGCTCCTCATATTAAAGCCTCATTAATGAAGTTCCCTGAGGGAAGAGTTCTCTGAGGCCATCGAATCCTTCAGCTGTTGAATGAGCTCAAATCACATGTTGACCCTCTTGACTGACGGGTGTTACCTGTTTACGACTATTTACCCAACATCTACATCTTATACATCAAAGAATACAGCACAATCATCTCTCAAGGTTAGTGTGCTCCTTACATTTATTTTTTAAAGGAAACTCTATTCCTAAGTGAGTATTACAAACAGTGCGATAGGGTTAGACTAATAAAGTCCTTTCTAGTTCCTTTACTGTTGGGGTCACAATAAAGGGGGTCTCTCACCAAGGAGGTAAAGGACCAGTTCAGCGCTGTGGTCAAACATCTGACCTACATCCTGACCAAGATGATGGCCAGACCATGTCTTTAAGATGAGTGACAAATATATGAAGGTGCGGTCCAAGGACAGAACCCTGAGGAACTCCACATCATACCACTGGAATCTATTGTGACCTGGACCAGTTTAATCCCAGTGACTTCTCCTTGTTTCAACTACACCAGATTAACAGTTCAGCAACAGTTCGGCAGTAATTACAGACTGCAGTAATTACAGGCTATTAGAGCTGGATTATCACTGACGGCTGGGTTATCACTGACGGCTGGGTTATCACTGACAGCAGGATTATCACTGACAGTAGGATTATCACTGACAGTAGGATTATCACTGACAGGTTATCACTGACAGTAGGATTATCACTGACAGATGGATTATCACTGACAGAAGGATTATCACTGACAGATGGATTATCACTGACAGATGGATTATCACTGACAGATGGATTATCACTGACAGTAGGATTATCACTGACAGATGGATTATCACTGACAGTAGGATTATCACTGACAGATGGATTATCACTGACAGATGGATTATCACTGACAGTAGGATTATCACTGACAGATGGATTATCACTGACAGAAGGATTATCACTGACAGATGGATTATCACTGACAGTAGGATTATCACTGACAACAGGATTATCATTGACAACAGGATTGTCACTGACAACAGGATTATCACTGACAGCTGGATTATCACTGACAGTAGGATTATCACTGACAGTAGGATTATCACTGACAGGTTATCACTGACAGTAGGATTATCACTGACAGTAGGATTATCACTGACAGGTTATCACTGACAGTAGGATTATCACTGACAGTAGGATTATCACTGACAGGTTATCACTGACAGTAGGATTATCACTGACAGCTGGATTATCACTGATATTAGGGTTATCACTGACAGATGGATTATCACTGACAGATGGATTATCACTGACAGTAGGATTATCACTGACAGTAGGATTATCACTGACAGATGGATTATCACTGACAGATGGATTATCACTGACAGTAGGATTATCACTGACAGATGGATTATCACTGACAGTAGGATTATCACTGACAGATGGATTATCACTGACAGTAGGATTATCACTGACAGATGGATTATCACTGACAGATGGATTATCACTGACAGTAGGATTATCACTGACAGATGGATTATCACTGACAGTAGGATTATCACTGACAGATGGATTATCACTGACAGTAGGATTATCACTGACAGTAGGATTATCACTGACAGTAGGATTATCACTGACAGATGGATTATGTCACTGTAAAAATATACAATTCTGAAAAAGTCAACAGGTTTGAAGACTCTGGCATCTTCCAACTCTTCATCATTCATTAAAATCTTAATCTCATTTAATCTCACTCCTAACATCAACACATCAGCACTTTGATGTTTTTACAAAGTTAGTGACTCTTTAACTATCATCACTAGTTCAATATGACTGCAATTAATGTGTGTGTGTCTGTCTGTGTGTGTGTGTTTCTGTGTGTGTTCCTCTGTGTGTGTGTGTGTTTCTGTGTGTGTGTCCCTCTGTGTGTGTGTGTGTGTGTGTGTGTCTCTCTGTGTCCCTCTGTGTCCCTCTGTGTGTGTGTGCCTGCCTCTGTGTGTGCCTCTGTGTGTGTGTGTGTGTGTGTGTGTGTGTGTGTGTGTGTGTGTAGGACATCTTCAATGCGGTGATCAAACAGAACCCATTCCTGGTGCATCAGCTTCCGTGCTTCTGGAACGTGCAGCTGTCTGACCACACCCGCTCAGAGAAGTGCTACAAAGACGTGTCGGACCTGAAGGTGAGCTCAGGTCCAGACTCTCAGCTGGTCCTGGATCAGCTCAGGTCCAGACTCTCAGCTGGTCCTGGATCAGCCCCAGCAGGACGGTGGGTCTGGTCCAGGACCCTCAACCCCCCCCTCTCTCTGGGTCTTCTGCCCAGGTGATCCACTGGAACTCTCCCAAGAAGCTGCGGGTGAAGAACAAGCATGTTGAATTCTTCCGTAACCTCTACCTGACCTTCCTGGAGTACGACGGGAACCTGCTACGACGGGAGCTGTTCGGGTGTCCCAGCGAGACCGACCAAAACAGTGAGAACGTAGGTGAAGCACAGCGGAGAAGAAACACCTTCATGCTCCTCTCCTCCTCCCCCTCTTCTCCTCCCCCTCCTCTTCCTCCTCCTCTTCCTCTCCTCTTCTCCTCCTCCTCCTCTTCTCCTCCTCTCCCTCTTCTCCTCCCCCCTTCTTCCTCCTCCTCTTTCTCCTCTTCTACTCCTCCCCCTCTTCTTCTTCCCCCTCTCCCTCCTCCTCCTCTCCCTCTCCTCCTCCCCCTCTTCTTCTTCCCCCTCCCCCTCCTCCCCTCTTCCTCCTCCTCCTCCCCCTCCTGTCTTCACTCATGAAGTGTCCCTCCCATCCTGACCAGGTGGTGATGTTCTTCTCCTCTTTTCTTGCTGCAGCTCCAGAAGACCCTCTCAGAGCTGGATGAAGATGACCCGTGCTACGAGTTCCGTCGTGAGAGGTTCACGGTCCACAGGACTCACCTGTACTTCCTGCACTACGAGTACGAGCCGGTGGGAGGCCAGGGCGACGTGACGCTGGTGGCCCAGCTGTCCATGGACAGGTGAGGCGCCGGCCGGGGGGAGGAGGTCCGGGAGGAGGTTCTCAGCAGGCTTGTGCTGCTCAGGCTGCAGATGCTGGAGGCCATCTGTAAGCACTGGGAGGGCCCCGTCAGCCTGGCCCTGTACCTGTCCGACGCCGAGGCGCAGCAGTTCCTGCGCTATGCTCAAGGCTCCGACGTGCTGATGAGCCGGGCCAACGTGGGCTACCACATCGTGTACAAGGAGGGCCAGTTCTACCCCGTCAACCTGCTGAGGAACGTGGCCGTGCAGCAGGTGCACACCCCCTACATGTTCCTGTCCGACATCGACTTCCTGCCCATGTACGGCCTCTACGAGTACCTCAGGTAGGACCAGGACCTGCTGCCCTCAGGGCTCCTGCACCACACCTCACCTGTCCTCCGTGTCTGCAGGAAGTCGGTGGTGCAGCTGGACATGGCCACCACCAAGAAAGCTCTGGTGGTCCCCGCCTTCGAGACGCTGCGATACCGTCTGTCCTACCCCAAGTCCAAGGCCGAGCTGCTGTCCCAGCTGGACATGGGCACGCTCTTCACCTTCAGGTGACTCCTGCAGCTGAAGGTCTCCAGGCAGCTCTCCCCCCACCGTCCTTGGGCTCTTGTCCTTACCTGTCTTTTCTTCTGGTGGACGTCCTCCATAAACCTACCACGCTTTAAAAGAGGAGTCTTCAACCCAACGACCTTTTCTGTTCTGTCCTCCTCAGTTGTCTCCTCCAGCGTTGTCTCCTCCTCAGTTGTCTCCTCCAGCGTTGTCTCCTCCTCAGTTGTCTCCTCCAGAGTTGTCTCCTCCTCAGTTGTCTCCTCCTGGTTGTCTCCTCCAGCGTTGTCTCCTCCTGGTTGTCTCCTCCTCAGTTGTCTCCTCCAGAGTTGTCTCCTCCTGGTTGTCTCCTCCAGAGTTGTCTCCTCCTCAGTTGTCTCCTCCTGGTTGTCTCCTCCTCAGTTGTCTCCTCCAGAGTTGTCTCCTCCAGAGTTGTCTCCTCCTGGTTGTCTCCTCCTCAGTTGTCTCCTCCTCAGTTGTCTCCTCCAGAGTTGTCTCCTCCTCAGTTGTCTCCTCCTCAGTTGTCTCCTCCAGAGTTGTCTCCTCCTCAGTTGTCTCCTCCAGAGTTTTCTAATCCAGAGTTGTCTCCTCCAGAGTTGTCTCCTCCTGGTTGTCTCCTCCTCAGTTGTCTCCTCCTCAGTTGTCTCCTCCAGAGTTTTCTAATCCAGAGTTGTCTCCTCCAGAGTTGTCTCCTCCTGGTTGTCTCCTCCTCAGTTGTCTCCTCCTGGTTGTCTCCTCCTCAGTTGTCTCCTCCAGAGTTGTCTCCTCCTGGTTGTCTCCTCCTCAGTTGTCTCCTCCTGGTTGTCTCCTCCTCAGTTGTCTCCTCCAGAGTTGTCTCCTCCTGGTTGTCTCCTCCTCAGTTGTCTCCTCCAGCGTTGTCTCCTCCTCAGTTGTCTCCTCCAGCGTTGTCTCCTCCTCAGTTGTCTCCTCCAGAGTTGTCTCCTCCAGAGTTGTCTCCTCCAGAGTTGTCTCCTCCTGGTTGTCTCCTCCTCAGTTGTCTCCTCCAGCGTTGTCTCCTCCTCAGTTGTCTCCTCCAGCGTTGTCTCCTCCTCAGTTGTCTCCTCCAGCGTTGTCTCCTCCTGGTTGTCTCCTCCTCAGTTGTCTCCTCCAGAGTTGTCTCCTCCAGAGTTGTCTCCTCCTGGTTGTCTCCTCCAGAGTTGTCTCCTCCTCAGTTGTCTCCTCCTGGTTGTCTCCTCCTCAGTTGTCTCCTCCAGAGTTGTCTCCTCCAGAGTTGTCTCCTCCTGGTTGTCTCCTCCTCAGTTGTCTCCTCCTCAGTTGTCTCCTCCAGCGTTGTCTCCTCCTCAGTTGTCTCCTCCAGAGTTGTCTCCTCCTCAGTTGTCTCCTCCAGAGTTTTCTAATCCAGAGTTGTCTCCTCCAGAGTTGTCTCCTCCTGGTTGTCTCCTCCTCAGTTGTCTCCTCCTGGTTGTCTCCTCCTCAGTTGTCTCCTCCAGAGTTGTCTCCTCCTGGTTGTCTCCTCCTCAGTTGTCTCCTCCTCAGTTGTCTCCTCCTGGTTGTCTCCTCCTCAGTTGTCTCCTCCAGAGTTGTCTCCTCCAGAGTTGTCTCCTCCTGGTTGTCTCCTCCTCAGTTGTCTCCTCCTCAGTTGTCTCCTCCAGAGTTGTCTCCTCCTGGTTGTCTCCTCCTGGTTGTCTCCTCCTCAGTTGTCTCCTCCAGAGTTGTCTCCTCCTGGTTGTCTCCTCCTCAGTTGTCTCCTCCAGCGTTGTCTCCTCCTCAGTTGTCTCCTCCAGAGTTGTCTCCTCCTCAGTTGTCTCCTCCTGGTTGTCTCCTCCAGCGTTGTCTCCTCCTGGTTGTCTCCTCCTCAGTTGTCTCCTCCAGAGTTGTCTCCTCCTGGTTGTCTCCTCCAGAGTTGTCTCCTCCTCAGTTGTCTCCTCCAGAGTTTTCTAATCCAGAGTTGTCTCCTCCAGAGTTGTCTCCTCCTGGTTGTCTCCTCCTCAGTTGTCTCCTCCAGAGTTGTCTCCTCCTGGTTGTCTCCTCCTCAGTTGTCTCCTCCAGCGTTGTCTCCTCCTCAGTTGTCTCCTCCAGCGTTGTCTCCTCCTCAGTTGTCTCCTCCAGAGTTGTCTCCTCCAGAGTTGTCTCCTCCAGAGTTGTCTCCTCCTGGTTGTCTCCTCCTCAGTTGTCTCCTCCAGCGTTGTCTCCTCCTCAGTTGTCTCCTCCAGCGTTGTCTCCTCCTCAGTTGTCTCCTCCAGCGTTGTCTCCTCCTGGTTGTCTCCTCCTCAGTTGTCTCCTCCAGAGTTGTCTCCTCCAGAGTTGTCTCCTCCTGGTTGTCTCCTCCAGAGTTGTCTCCTCCTCAGTTGTCTCCTCCTGGTTGTCTCCTCCTCAGTTGTCTCCTCCAGAGTTGTCTCCTCCAGAGTTGTCTCCTCCTGGTTGTCTCCTCCTCAGTTGTCTCCTCCTCAGTTGTCTCCTCCAGCGTTGTCTCCTCCTCAGTTGTCTCCTCCAGAGTTGTCTCCTCCTCAGTTGTCTCCTCCAGAGTTTTCTAATCCAGAGTTGTCTCCTCCAGAGTTGTCTCCTCCTGGTTGTCTCCTCCTCAGTTGTCTCCTCCTGGTTGTCTCCTCCTCAGTTGTCTCCTCCAGAGTTGTCTCCTCCTGGTTGTCTCCTCCTCAGTTGTCTCCTCCTCAGTTGTCTCCTCCTGGTTGTCTCCTCCTCAGTTGTCTCCTCCAGAGTTGTCTCCTCCAGAGTTGTCTCCTCCTGGTTGTCTCCTCCTCAGTTGTCTCCTCCTCAGTTGTCTCCTCCAGAGTTGTCTCCTCCTCAGTTGTCTCCTCCAGAGTTTTCTAATCCAGAGTTGTCTCCTCCAGAGTTGTCTCCTCCTGGTTGTCTCCTCCTCAGTTGTCTCCTCCTGGTTGTCTCCTCCTCAGTTGTCTCCTCCAGAGTTGTCTCCTCCTGGTTGTCTCCTCCAGAGTTGTCTCCTCCTGGTTGTCTCCTCCTCAGTTGTCTCCTCCAGAGTTGTCTCCTCTAGAGTTGTCTCCTCCTGGTTGTCTCCTCCTCAGTTGTCTCCTCCTCAGTTGTCTCCTCCAGAGTTGTCTCCTCCTGGTTGTCTCCTCCAGAGTTGTCTCCTCCAGAGTTGTCTCCTCCTGGTTGTCTCCTCCTCAGTTGTCTCCTCCAGAGTTGTCTCCTCCAGAGTTGTCTCCTCCTGGTTGACTCCTCCTCAGTTGTCTCCTCCTCAGTTGTCTCCTCCTGGTTGTCTCCTCCAGAGTTGTCTCCTCCTGGTTGTCTCCTCCAGAGTTGTCTCCTCCTCAGTTGTCTCCTCCAGAGTTGTCTCCTCCTGGTTGTCTCCTCCTGGTTGTCTCCTCCTCAGTTGTCTCCTCCAGAGTTGTCTCCTCCTGGTTGTCTCCTCCAGAGTTGTCTCCTCCTGGTTGTCTCCTCCTGGTTGTCTCCTCCTGGTTGTCTCCTCCAGAGTTGTCTCCTCCTGGTTGTCTCCTCCTGGTTGTCTCCTCCTCGGTTGTCTCCTCCTCAGTTGTCTCCTCCTGGTTGTCTCCTCCAGAGTTGTCTCCTCCTGGTTGTCTCCTCCAGAGTTGTCTCCTCCTCAGTTGTCTCCTCCAGAGTTGTCTCCTCCTGGTTGTCTCCTCCTGGTTGTCTCCTCCTGGTTGTCTCCTCCAGAGTTGTCTCCTCCCTGGTTGTCTCCTCCTGGTTGTCTCCTCCTCGGTTGTCTCCTCCTCAGTTGTCTCCTCCTGGTTGTCTCCTCCAGAGTTGTCTCCTCCTGGTTGTCTCCTCCAGAGTTGTCTCCTCCTCAGTTGTCTCCTCCAGAGTTGTCTCCTCCTGGTTGTCTCCTCCTGGTTGTCTCCTCCTCAGTTGTCTCCTCCAGAGTTGTCTCCTCCTGGTTGTCTCCTCCAGAGTTGTCTCCTCCTGGTTGTCTCCTCCTGGTTGTCTCCTCCAGAGTTGTCTCCTCCTCAGTTGTCTCCTCCAGAGTTGTCTCCTCCTGGTTGTCTCCTCCAGAGTTGTCTCCTCCTGGTTGTCTCCTCCTGGTTGTCTCCTCCTCAGTTGTCTCCTCCAGAGTTGTCTCCTCCAGAGTTGTCTCCTCCTGGTTGTCTCCTCCAGAGTTGTCTCCTCCTCAGTTGTCTCCTCCAGAGTTGTCTCCTCCTGGTTGTCTCCTCCTGGTTGTCTCCTCCTCAGTTGTCTCCTCCAGAGTTGTCTCCTCCTGGTTGTCTCCTCCTGGTTGTCTCCTCCAGAGTTGTCTCCTCCTGGTTGACTCCTCCTCAGTTGTCTCCTCCTGGTTGACTCCTCCTGGTTGACTCCTCCTCAGTTGTCTCCTCCAGAGTTGTCTCCTCCTGGTTGACTCCTCCTGGTTGTCTCCTCCTGGTTGACTCCTCCTCAGTTGTCTCCTCCTGGTTGACTCCTCCTGGTTGTCTCCTCCTGGTTGACTCCTCCTCAGTTGTCTCCTCCTGGTTGTCTCCTCCAGAGTTGTCTCCTCCTGGTTGACTCCTCCTGGTTGTCTCCTCCTGGTTGACTCCTCCTCAGTTGTCTCCTCCTGGTTGTCTCCTCCTGGTTGTCTCCTCCAGAGTTGTCTCCTCCTGGTTGACTCCTCCTGGTTGTCTCCTCCTGGTTGACTCCTCCTCAGTTGTCTCCTCCTGGTTGACTCCTCCTGGTTGTCTCCTCCTGGTTGACTCCTCCTCAGTTGTCTCCTCCTGGTTGTCTCCTCCAGAGTTGTCTCCTCCTGGTTGTCTCCTCCTGGTTGACTCCTCCTGGTTGACTCCTCCTCAGTTGTCTCCTCCTGGTTGTCTCCTCCTGGTTGACTCCTCCTGGTTGTCTCCTCCAGAGTTGTCTCCTCCTGGTTGACTCCTCCTCAGTTGTCTCCTCCAGAGTTGTCTCCTCCTGGTTGTCTCCTCCTGGTTGTCTTCTCCTGGTTGACTCCTCCTGGTTGACTCCTCCTCAGTTGTCTCCTCCTGGTTGTCTCCTCCTGGTTGACTCCTCCTGGTTGTCTCCTCCAGAGTTGTCTCCTCCTGGTTGACTCCTCCTCAGTTGTCTCCTCCAGAGTTGTCTCCTCCTGGTTGTCTCCTCCTGGTTGTCTCCTCCTGGTTGACTCCTCCTCAGTTGTCTCCTCCAGAGTTGTCTCCTCCTGGTTGTCTCCTCCTGGTTGTCTCCTCCTCAGTTGTCTCCTCCTGGTTGACTCCTCCTGGTTGACTCCTCCTCAGTTGTCTCCTGCTCAGTCGTCTCCCCCTGGGGGTCCGCTGTGCTGTCTCCATGGTGATGACGGTTGGACGGTCCAACAGTCTGGTCCTAGTCCTACACTGCTGAAGGAGGACGGTTGTTGGGGGACGTGCTGAGGAGATGCAGGGCTGGATGGTGTGATGTCCTCAGCTGTCTCTGAAGGTGTCTGAAGGTGTCCTGTCTGTGCAGGTACCACGTGTGGACTAAAGGCCACGCCCCCACCAACTTTGCGAAGTGGCGGACGGCCACCACGGCGTACCGCGTGCAGTGGGAGGCCGACTTTGAGCCCTACGTGATGGTGAGGAGGGACAGCCCCGAGTACGACCGCCGCTTCGTGGGCTTCGGCTGGAACAAGGTGGCCCACATCATGGAGCTGGACGCCCAGGTGAGCCCCGAGGGCCCAGGTCCTGGATGGGGTCCTGGACCTGGACCGGGTCCTGGACCTGGACCGGGTCCTGGACCGGTCCTGGACCTGGACGCGTCCTGAGCGTGTGTGTCCCGCAGGAGTACGACTTCGTGGTGCTGCCCAACGCCTACATGATCCACATGCCCCACGCGCCCAGCTTCGACATCACCAAGTTCCGCTCCAACAAGCAGTACCGCGCGTGCCTGAAGACGCTGAAGGAGGAGTTCCAGCAGGACATGTCCCGCCGCTACGGCTTCGCCGCCCTCAAGTACATGACGGCAGACAACAACAGCTAGCCCAGCACGCCCCCTGGACCTGGGGGGCGGGGCTGGGGGCGGGGGCCAGGGGCAGGCCGCCACTGGAGTCCTTCAGACTTAGATGGGCGTCCCTCAGACGAGGACTCTGTCCCCCCACAGAGGACATGCCTCCTGGGGGAGGGAGGAGGCTGTCCCCCTCGTCTGGGAGAAGACTTCTAAGGCCTCCTTCTGAGGCACGAGTGTGTGGGGGGTGTGAGCACAACGCTCTGAGACCTGAGAGTCCTCAGATGGTCCTCAGGTCCTCAGACAGTCCTCAGGTCCTCAGACGCTCCTCAGACGCTCCTCAGACCGTCCTCAGGTCATCAGACGGTCCTCACGTCCTCAGACGGTCCTCAGACGGTCCTCAGACGGTCCTCAGACGGTCCTCAGGTCCTCAGACGGTCCTCAGGTCCTCAGACGGTCCTCAGGTCCTCAGACCGTCCTCAGGTCCTCAGACCGTCCTCAGACCGTCCTCAGCCGGTCCTCAGAGACACAGCCAGCTTCTGAGACAGCAGCTGCGGACGGACGAACATCTGGCTCCAGTAAACCAGGAGACGAGATGCAGCAGCACCGTCCTGCTGAAGGACACACTGGACGAGGACACAGACAGACATGTCCTAATTATACATCTGATTCTGAGGGGTCAGAGGTCAGCAGGGCAGAGCACCCTGGAGTCAGTGACACTTCAGATGTAGAGAGGAGCACAAAGGACATGAGGTGAGCTGGAGGTCAGGAGGTCAGGAGGTCAGGTCAGGGTCCTGCTCCAAAGCTAAAGGATAAAATCCTCTAAAAGAACAAAGGTTGACAGACGTGATTCTTTCTTCATCAGTGATCTGAGTCATGTGACTGGGGTCAGGGGTCACACAGGTGCTGCTCTGTCTTTGTCTCAGACTTTGTTGGAGTCTGTGTGTGTGTGTGTGTGTGTGTGTGTGTGTGTGTGTGTGTGTGAGAGAGAGAGAGAGACAGTGGGAGGAGTTCAGAGTTGTGTTTGATCAGATCTTCTGATATCTGAGGGACCTTTTTGAAACCTGGAGTTAAAGTCTTCAGGTCAGTAGTTTTATATTTGGTTCATGAGTGTTTGTTTTGATTTGAATTTGTAAATAATCCATGTTTGCTGTTTTCCTGCTGTGTGTGTGTGTGCGCGCGTGTGTATCTGAGTGTGTGTGTTTGTGTGCAGTGTGTGTGTGAGGGGGCTGCGGTGTGTAAAGGCAGCACTGACTGATGCTGCTACCTGAATAAAAGCAACAGTTGCTTTGATGCTGCTTTGTTTCCTTTTTCCTCATAATTCTGCGTTCCTCCTAGTTTCTTCTCGTGGCCTACATGAAGGAAAGCTTTGATGCTTTGGTTGCTGTGTTTTGTTTGCTGTATTTATATTTCACTTGGTTGGAGCCCCAGAATAAACCCTGAAGTATGTGAGACTCTTTAACATCTGTGTTTCTGTTGGTCTCTGGACCTTTAATCTCTTTGATCCAGTTTTCCCTTTCCCCCACCCTCCCTGTGGTTTATCACCGTCCAATGCTTATATTTGAGCTGTGTTGAACTGGTACCAGTACCGGTACCAGTTCAACACAGTGTGACTGTGTGAAACATCATTTTATCCACTACTAAAACTGAATTAACCTTTGAATGATGGATGAGGACTGAAGCAGCTCTTGAGTTTATTCGTTCAGTTTCTCAGTTAATTTCAGATTGAACAGTTCCTGAAGAAGCGAAAAGGTTCCTCTGACCCGAGTTCCCAAACAAAGTTGGGATGGAGGCAAAGCAGAGGAAAATGGCACAAACTGGTGGAGGACCTTATTAGTGGACCAACCTGGACCACCTGTAGGTTCTGGAGGTGTTCTGCGGTTCCTCAGCTCGATGCCTGGTGGCCAACCATGCCTCATTACTCTGTGACGTCATCAAACCGCAGCTATTGAGCAAAAAAACAAAAACAGCGAATCAAATAAAGATGTGTGAAATGTGAGTAATTTGCTTTATATTTTGTAAGTTAAAAGAAATAAAGTGATTTCCATAGTCAAGATGTCTGATTGTTCAGGAAATTCTTAAGAATTTATGATAACTCATTTTATCAGTGAAATCATTTGTGATACCCCAAATACCTTCTTCCACCTCACATTCTCCTCTCTGTTCCCTCATCCCCAACTTGGTTCCCTCACGTCCTCCTCTCTGTTCCCTCACCACCTCCTCTCTGTTCCCTCACCTCCTCCTCTCTGTTCCCTCATCTCCTACTGTGTTCCTCACCTCCTTTGCCTCTCTTTTCCCTCATCTCCTACTCTTTGTTCCCTCACCTCCTCCTCTCTATTCCCTCACCTCTTACTCCTCTCTGTTCCCTCACCTTCTTTGCCTCTGTTCCCTCACCTCCTCCTCTCTATTCCCTCACGTCTTACTCTTCTCTGTTCTCTCACCTCCTTCGCCACTGTTCCTTCACCTCCTACTCTGTTCCCTCATCTCCTACTCTGTTCCCTCACCTTCTTTGCCTCTGTTCCCTCTCCTCCTTTGCCTGTTCCCTCACCTCCTTTGCCTCTGTTCCCTCACCTCTTCCTCTCCGTTCTCACCTCCTCCTCTGTTCCCTCACCTCCTCCTGTTTCCTCAACTCTTCCTCTCTGTTCCCTCACCTTCTTTGCCTCTGTTCCCTCATCTTCTTTGCCTCTCTGTTCTCTCACCTCCTTCGCCACTGTTCCCTCACCTCCTCCTGTTTCCTCAACTCTTCCTCTCTGTTCCCTCACCTCCTCCTCTGTTTCCTCAACTCTTCCTCTCTGTTCCCTCATCTTCTTTGCCTCTCTGTTCCCTCACCTCCTCCACTCTATTCCCTCACGTCTTACTCTTCTCTGTTCTCTCACCTCCTTCGCCACTGTTCCCTCTCCTCCTCCTCTGTTTCCTCAACTCTTCCTCTCTGTTCCCTCACCTCCTTTGCCTCTCTGTTCCCTCATCTTCTCCTTCTGTTCCCTCTTTCCCAGCATCTGTCCTGACCTTTAAAACTCTCTGTTGAAGTTTTGATCTTCTGAATGCTTTGATCTCTCCCTGATCACTCTTTATTGATCCTCTGGAGGACCTCCTGGTTCCTCCTCAGGTTCCTGAGGTTCGGTCACACTCGTCAATGACGAATGAAGAAAAAGACGTTTCAGCACTTTTCCAGTTGGGGTGATGATGTCATAATCATCTAGATTATGACATATTAAACTAGATTATGTCGTTGTGATCATCTAGATTGTTATTATATTAAACTGGATTATGTCATTATTATAATCTATATTGTAACATATTAAACTAGATTATGTCAATATGATAATCTAGATTATGACATCAGATTAAACTAGATTATGTCATTGTGATAATATAGATTATGTTCTAATCGTATGACGACCAAAAATAATGAAAACCACCAAGACAGAGCAGATGTTTGAGACCTGACGTCCTCAAGTGGACATCATATTCAGACAGTTGATTCTGCTCAGCAGGGGTCACGTGTCCACACACGAGCACCCCTAAACATTCTAGTCCCGTTGGACACCCAGTGTCCCCGTATGTGGACATTTCTGAGAAAATGAGGGTGTACACCAAAGAAGAGGCGGAGGCTCAGGAGGTCAGAGGACAGGTGTCCTGACATCAGCTGAGATACGTTCATGTACGTACGTGTGCGCTGCAGGTTTGTTGTCCTGAGGGACAGAGGACAGAGGACCTCATCTATCTGACTGAAGAGTCCTCCTCCATGAGACACTGAAGGATGTCCACCTCAGCAGGTCTCAGTGTCCCTCAACACGGTCCTGGAAAAGAGTCCCAAAAACTGCTGACGAGGACAAAAGCTGTAAGAATTGAATCTTTAATATGAGAACAAACGCAGGAAGACCCATGAGCAAGGCAGGCTGAAGACAAGCAAGGTCCACCACTTAGAGGAACAAATATCACCAAATAATACCATAAAAATAAAATAATCATAACCAACAATAATAATATAATACTACTACTACTAATGATAATAACAATAATAACCAATAATAATAATAAATAATAATAGTGACAGTAATAATATAAAATAATAATAATAATCCTCAATAAGCCTCCCCACGGTCAACGGGGTTAGTGTGTGTTTACATTACAGTGGTCACTAGTTAAACTACTGTTGAGGGATCAACGTTAATTAGTGAGTCAAAACCAGCTGACAGTAAAGGTCTCTGAACTGAACAGTAACTAACAAATTCTTTATTCTAAATGAATTATTTATTGTGAGGAGAACTGGTGAGACTGGGCTGTAAAACCACTCTGAACTGGGATTCAAACAACACAGGACCAGTTTGTCTGTCAACCAGTTACGTTACAATTTCAAAACTAAACCAACTGCAGCAAATGCTCGCATGTGTGACTGCATTTAACATTTAAGCAGTTGTTTTCATGGGTTTAAATGTGTTTGACCTTTGACCTCAGAACCTTCTGCAGGTTCCCTGAGAGGTTCCAGCCCCCGGGTCCAAACACAACTCCAGCTGTAACAGCAGCCGTTGTCATGCCAACCAGACTTTTGGTTCATTTGTGTTTTTTCACTGCTTTGGTGTGAAATCAGGGTTGAAGATGCTCTCTTCTGGCCTCTCTCCACAGCGGTTCCATAAGAACTCAAACGTTGGTGTAAACGGTTCAGCGTTTGCTCGTCCCTCAGGTATCATCTCACCTGTTCAACCCCGCCTCTCTTACATGCCACATAGAAGGGTCCCGCCCCTTGTTTGACCTCGTGACCTCAAACCAAACGGAGCCGTGAAGAACTCAGAAGTAAAAAGATACTAAAAACACCCAAAGGACAGGAGGTGCTGGAGAGACCTGAGTTGTGACTCTTCCTGCTGGCCTGAGCCAAGCGTCATGGTTCCACCCTCAACACGGTTTACATCAGACTCAAAACCACTTGTGTAAATTGCGGTTGGTTTTACGTTGAATATAGATGTTAAATGTATCAACAGCTTCTGTGGATGTGCGTCGTGTCCTGTAAATGTGGTAAATGGTTACATACACGCGTCTCCAGGCGAAAAGGTGGTGGTCGCTCCTCAGAGCCTCAGATTGAGAGGAAGGCCGGGCTGCCTCTACATCCCTGAGCAAGGTCGCTCATTGAGTCTAAGCTTAGGCACAGGAAAGGGAAACCAGTGCGTGGTCTTCACCACCAGACCCCTGGAGCTGGAGCTGCAGGCTTCAGCAGGGCCTCAGTGCTGGGGCCGGTAGGAGCTGTAGGACCTGGGGTAGAGGGGCGAGTAGTGGGACGAGTGGGCATAGCCGGAGCCCAGGTAGGAGCTGGACGCCGCGAAGGCAGAGGAGCTGTAGTAGCTGGAGGGGAACGAAGAGGACGAGAAGGTGGAGCCAGAGGGACGCGTCAGGCTGGACGTGGGCCGGCTCCTGGGGGACAGGCTCCACGTGAAAGCGCCGGACCCCCTGGAGGGGGGACCGATACGGAGACGAAGGAGCCGAGCCTGGCTGGCTTTGCCTGGGTGTGCTGGAGGTGGGCGGGGCATAAGAGGCGGGGGGGTACTGTCTGAAGAGGCCAGTGGCGTGGGGGGGCCCCGGGGACGAGGACGAGTCCGCCACACGTGTCCTCGTCCCCAGACTCCAGCGGGAGGGACACGGAGGAGTTGGAGGAGTTGGAGACGCTGCTTCAGCAGAAGAGGAGGAGTCCAGCGGGGGGGTCTCAGGTGCCGGGGCCCCACCCGGACAGGCATCCAACGGTGAGGAGGGGGGGGGCACATGTGAGGTAGGGGGGCCCACAGCAGCAGAGGAGGGCCCCTCAGCCGGAACACTCGATCCTGGAGGGGGGGCGCTGCCCGGGGGGGCCACCTTGGGGCTGCTGCTCTTCCTGCGGCTTGGCCTGACGCGTGGCCGCGGCTGGTCTGCTCCTGGTCGAAGGCCAGGTCCTCCAGGCGCTGGGTGAGGGCCAGCTTCTGCTGGATGGCCATGCGCAGCAGCGAGTTCAGCGTCTTCTTCTCGTCCTCGGCTGCAGCCAGCTGCCTCTGCATTTCATCCAGCTGGGTCACGTACTCGTCACACCTGAGGAAGAGCGGAGAAGCTCGTTCAGCTGGTCCCACAGGGAGCTCGCACCTCCACGGTCCTCCAGTGAAGACACCACTTCAGTTAGAACATCTCTGCTGGGTCCAGCCCAGAACCTGTGTTCCTGACCTCGTAGCAAACATGGCCCTCAGAGATGAGAAGGTGGCAGCGTCCTCCTTCAGGTCCTTCAGCTCGTTCCTTAGTTTCTTCATGGTCTCGGTCACCATGGATTTCTCGGCCTCGTACTTGCTCTTCAGGTTGGCCAGAGCGCCCTCTGCCGTCTGTGGGACACGTGTAGACGTCATTAAGTGGGTTAGGGCTAACCCCAAGGCCAGCATCTCACCTGCTTGTTGGCCTTCAGCACCACTCTGAGGGTTGCTATCTGCTCTCTCTTTGTGCTCAGCAGAGCCTTGAGCTTCATCATTTCCTCCAGGCAGGTCTCCTTGTCCCGGTCCAGGAGAGGGGCCAGCTCCCTGGCTGCAGCTCTCTGCCTGGAGAGCTGCAGAGACCTGTCCACGGCCCGCTGGAGGTGCTTCACCTGGGACACACCAAGTCAAAGCCATCCCACAAGCACGCCAACCCACCATCTGGAGGGGACCAGCCCACTTCCTACCTGATCTCTGATGATTGCATTGAGATTGTAGATGTTCATGGGCTCCCTGCGGAGCTCACCAGGTGGTTCCAGGGCAGGAGAAGACGAGGAGGAGGAGGACGAGGAGGCACTGATGCTGGGCGAGCTGGGTGGAGGTGTGCATGGCGTGTGATGAACATCACTGTCCACCTCCTTCTGCTCCCTTCCTCCATCCCCAGATAAGCAGTCCTTGGAGGGGGAGTCCTGGGAGTCCTCTGGAGCAGAGAGGCTTGAGGAGACCGTGGCCAGGCGTCTGGCAAGGCGTGGCGTGAGCAGAATTCTGCTGCTGTCTGAAGACGTGGCTTTGAGGCTGGCGTTGAGGCCCCTGAGGCCTCTGCCCTGTCTGAAGGAAGCCAGGCCTTAGGGTGAGAACACGACTAACCACAGTCCTCGTGTTACCGAGGTTTTTAGGAGTTAAGAGCTGAAAGGCTCAAAATAAATGTAAATAAATATACATTCAGGAAGATCAGTCATGTTCATGTTCCTACAGACCTGTAGTAGTCCAGCATCACCCTGTTGGGCGTTTCGTTGTTGCACAGACAGACGTGATGGTACAACTGGGCCAGCTCCTCGCTCAGCATCACCAACTCGTCCTGAGCTGCACTCAAAGCCCCCTGGCTCTCTCCACTGATGGCCACAGCTTTGTGAAGCTCTGATTCCAGGCTGGATATCTGGGAGAAGGAGGAGGACATGCTTTGAGTCAACGGCTACCTGCCTCTGCCTCAGTCAGAATAACGGGGTTACCTTCTGCTGGTCGTCCTGGCAGCTCTGCTCCAATGAGGACAGCTGCCTTCTCAGCTTTTCCAGCTGATCGTTTGGCCTCGGTTTATCGTCTGCTGCTCTTTCTGCATACTGGGCAAGTCTATCTTTGAGGGCTTTCACCTCTGCCTTCAGCTCCACCACCTCTGTCACAGCCACACGGTACTTGCATTGTAGAATCTCTAAACCTGGAGTCTGGTAAGAGAATATCGTACTTTTGCTGAATGTCTCATTCTCACCCTCCCCTGTTCTTCCATCCTCCTCAGCCTCCCTCTCAGCACCCTGGTCCAGCTCCATCAGAGCCTCACTGTCAAGCTGAGAGGTGGGACTGGTTTGGGCTTCCTGGTTTGAATGGGCCATGTGTTGCTGCGAACGGCGAAGGCCGATAATTTTCTGGCTAAGCAGAAGTGTCTTCTCATGCTGCTCATTTAAGGCGCCCTGGGTGTGATGGAGCTGAGTCTGGGACTCCTGCAGGCTGGTCATCAGAGCTGCTTTCTCACACTCAACCTGTACAGCACAGTACACAAGACCACACATGATCCTGGAGTCCACCTGAAATGGCCTTCCTGGAAAACTGGATTTGTTTAATATTCCACCTTGAGTCAATACTTCACCATGCTTAAAGGAACAACAGCATAACAGGGAGGTGGATCCACTCTCTTTTGGATCTTTCAGGTGTATTATGTATAATATATGGAATTAAAACATGTTTCATTATGTAGAGCTGAAAACAGCTCACAAGACATACACAAAATCTACACAAATGGGTGATAACCTTTGTTTGTCAGTGTTATAATGTTCACTAACTAAATACTACAAACATGGATGGAAGCCTTGTGTTCTGTAGTTATTATGGTTGGTATTATTGTTGTAGTTATGGTTGTAATTATTGTAGTTCTGTTGGGGTTATTATTGTAGTTATTTTGGTTATTATTGTTGTTGTTGTTATGGTTGTTGTCATTATTGTAGTTGTGGTTATTAGGGTTGTTGTCATTATTATTGTTGTCATTATTGTGGTTATTATTATTGTGGTAGTTATTATTGTTGTCGTTATTGTAGTTGTTTTATTGCTGTTATAATTCATTTTCGTAGTTGCAGTCATTATTGTAGTTGTGGTTGTTATTGTAGTTACTGTGGTTATGATTGTTGTAGTTATGATTGTCATTATTGTAGTTGTTGTGGTTATTATTGTTGTAGTTATTATGGTTGCTATTATCATAGTATTGTGGTCGTAATTATTATTGTTGTAGTTATCATGATTGTTGTCATTGTTGTACTAGTGTTTATTACTGTTGTAATTACTGTTGTAGTTATTATGTTGTTGTCATTATTGTAGTTGTTATTTTTGTAGTTACTTTGGTTATTAGTGTTGTAGTTATGGTTGTTGTCATTATTGTAGATGTTGTGGTTATTATTGTTGTGGTTATTATGGTTGTTGTCATTATTGTAATTGTGGTTGTTATTATTGTTGTAGTTATTGTGGTTATTATTGTTGTAGTTATGGTTGTCATATTGTAGTTGTTGTGGTTATTGTTATTTTAGTTTTAGTTATTATGGTTGTTGTCATTACTGTTGATGTAGTTATGGTTAATGTCATTGTTGTGGTTATCATTGTTGTAGTTATTGTTGTCATTATTGTAGATGTGGTTATTCCTGTTACAATTACTATTGTAGTTATGGTTGTCATATTGTAGTTGTTGTGGTTATTGTTATTTTTGTTTTAGTTATTATGGTTGTTGTCATTATTACTGTTGATGTAGTCATGGTTATTGTCGTTGTTGTGGTTATTATTATTGTTGTAGTTATTGTTGTCATTATTGTAGATGTGGTTATTCCTGTTACAATTACTATTGTAGTTATGGTTGTTGTCATTATTGTAGTTGTGGTTATTGTTGTAGTTATTGTTGTTGTAGTTATGGTTGTTGTCATTATTGGATTTGTTGTGGTTATTATTGTTTTTGTAGTTGTGGTTATTATTGTTGTAGTTATTATGGTTGTTATTATTGTAGTTGTGGTTATTGTGGTTATTATTGTTGTAGTTATTGTGGTTATTATTGTTGTTGTGTTATGGTTGTTGTCATTATTGTAATTGTTGTGGTTATTATTGTTGTATTCTTCCTGATCTGACTGTACTCACCTTCATCAGACAAAGGGGAGTACAGTCATTCACACTGTTTCCTGGTCTAATTTTCAGACCCCATGTAGACCTCCTCCGTCTTAACCCCCCCTCTTTGGAGGTCGAGGTGGGGGCTGTATCTACATTTGTTGGACTGGAGACACTGGAGGACTCACTGTGACCAGCTGCTGCTTCAGCTTCTGGATCTCGGGCAGGTTCATCTCGCTGAACAGGTCTGATTTGAGGCCGGCCTCGCCCGTCCATCCTGGCCCGTGGTGCTCTCCATTCACACGGGGGCTCGGTCCTGCCTGGAGGTGACCGTTATACCTGCCATCAGAATAAAGAGTCTGTCTTCAGAAGGTCTGGTTCGATCATAAATCTGATTGGTTCAGCAGGTTTGGAGGATGTGACCCACGGTTCACAGCACTTCTACAAATACAGTCTTCACCAGAGTCCTGTGATCCCAGTGGGAGCTGGGCTGTGGTGACAGTGTGAGTGACTGTGACTTGATGTTCACCTCGATGACTCCTCAGCGTTTGGGGACTGCAGCGTGGTCGGAGTGGCACTGCCACTAGGTGGCGCCGAGGTAAACTTCAGGTGAGCGCTGCCTGTGTACGCCACATCGCACATGTTCAGATGGTGCACCAACTCTCGGCGTAGGTGGTTCTTCTGCTCGCGCTCGCTCTTCAGAGACTCCAGCGCCTCCTCCAGCTGACCATCTGAGATGTCCTTCAGACGCACAGCATCCTGGAGCTGGCCGTTCAGGACTTCTGTTTCCTCCTCCAGGACCTTGAACTCATGCTTCAGGCCCTCAAACTCCACCTGGGGGGGCAGCAGGAGTCAATATAGAGGAGGTGTGTTGAGCCGCTGAGCAGATCCATACCTGATTCTGTCTGAGGGTCGACACCAGCTTCTGTAGGGAGATGTTCTCCTCCTCCAGCTCGGTGTAGTCCTGAAGGAGCCGCGACTCTCGATCTTTGTACTCTCGGATCTCCTCCCTCATCCTGCAGCGCTGCAGCTCCAACACCTCCTTATTCTGCTGAGACGGAGAGCGAGCACACGCTGGGGTGAAGACGGAAGGATCTGTCAGAGGATTCGTTTGTGATCACATTATCAGAGCATCGTTTAGATGAATCCTGATTCAGAGATCCTTCCTTCTGCTGGGGCTGACATGATCCCTGTCCTTAGCTGGAGGACAGGTGCTTCACCCTGACCACCAGCCCCATGGACCTGGCTCTGCTCAGGAGCACCACTTCTGAACCTTCTAGCGCAGGAACAGTACCTCTCTGAGCTCCTGCAGGACCGTGCTCAGGTGCTCGTTGTCAGCTAAGGTGTTGGAGGCTGTGGCCCGGCAGTGCTTCAGCTCCGCCTGCAGCTCCAGGAGGCGACCTCTGTAGTAGGTCTCTCTGGACGCACACTCCTGCAGCAGCGTCTCCTCGTTGCTCTCCCCGTCTTCTGCCACCTTGCGTTGGGTGGAGTAGGCCTGGCCAAACGCCTGCAACAGAGGAGGAGGTGACCACCTGATCAACTCATTCACATCTGGACAAGTGAGGTCAGCAGTCAGGAGACACGAGGTCACCAACGCAGGAGAAGGTCAAAGGATTCTCCTGTCAGTAACCAGGGCAACCAGAGGACAGGAGGACAAGAGGAGACGAGGAGAGGAGGACAAGAGGAGAGCAGGAGAGGAGAACAAGTGGAGAGGAGGAGAGGACAAGAGGAGGACAAGAGGAGAGGACAAGAGGAGAGGAGGACAAGAGGAGAGGAGCACAGGAGCAAAGGAGAGGAGGACAAGAGGAGAGGAGGAAAAGAGGAGAGGAGGAGAAGACAAGAGGAAAGGAGGACAAGAGGAGAGGACAATGGGAGAGGAGGACAAAAGGAGGGGAGAAGACAAGAGGAGAGGAGGAGAAGATGAGAGGAGGAGAAGACAAGAGGAGAGGAGGACGAGAGGAGGAGAAGACAAGAGGAGAGGAGGACAAGAGGAGGAGAAGACAAGAGGAGAGGAGGACAAGAGGAGAGCAGGAGAGGAGAACAAGTGGAGAGGAGGAGAGGACAAGAGGAGAGGACAAGAGGAGAGGAGGACAAAAGGTGAGGAGGACAAGAGGAGAGGAGGACAAGAGGAGAGGAGGAGAGGAGAACAAGTGGAGAGGAGGAGAGGACAAGAGGAGAGGACAAGAGGAGAGGAGGACAAAAGGTGAGGAGGACAAGAGGAGAGGAGGAGAGGAGAACAAGTGGAGAGGAGGAGAGGACAAGAGGAGGACAAGAGGAGAGCAGGAGAGGAGAACAAGTGGAGAGGAGGAGAGGACAAGAGGAGGACAAGAGGAGAGGACAAGAGGACAGGAGGACAAGAGGAGAGGAGCACAGGAGCACAGGAGAGGAGGACAAGAGGAGAGGAGGAAAAGAGGAGAGGAGGAGAAGACAAGAGGAAAGGAGGACAAGAGGAGAGGACAATGGGAGAGGAGGACAAAAGGAGGGGAGAAGACAAGAGGAGAGGAGGAGAAGATGAGAGGAGGAGAAGACAAGAGGAGAGGAGGACGAGAGGAGGAGAAGACAAGAGGAGAGGAGGACAAGAGGAGGAGAAGACAAGAGGAGAGGAGGACAAGAGGAGAGCAGGAGAGGAGAACAAGTGGAGAGGAGGAGAGGACAAGAGGAGGACAAGAGGAGAGGACAAGAGGAGAGGAGGACAAAAGGTGAGGAGGACAAGAGGAGAGGAGGACAAGAGGAGAGGAGGAGAGGAGAACAAGTGCAGAGGAGGAGAGGACAAGAGGAGAACAAGTGGAGAGGAGGAGAGGACAAGAGGAGAGGACAAGAGGAGAGGAGGACAAAAGGTGAGGAGGACAAGAGGAGAGGAGGAGAGGAGAACAAGTGGAGAGGAGGAGAGGACAAGAGGAGGACAAGAGGAGAGGACAAGAGGACAGGAGGACAGGAGGACAGGAGGACAAGAGGAGAGGAGGACAAGAGGAGAGGAGGAAAAGAGGAGAGGAGGAGAAGACAAGAGGAGAGGAGGACGAGAGGAGAGACAATGGGAGAGGAGGACAAAAGGAGGGGAGAAGACAAGAGGAGAGGAGGAGAAGATGAGAGGAGGAGAAGACAAGAGGAGAGGAGGACGAGAGGAGGAGAAGACAAGAGGAGAGGAGGACAAGAGGAGAGCAGGAGAGGAGAACAAGTGGAGAGGAGGAGAGGACAAGAGGAGGACAAGAGGAGAGGACAAGAGGAGAGGAGGACAAAAGGTGAGGAGGACAAGAGGAGAGGAGGACAAGAGGAGAGGGAGGAGAGGGAGAACAAGTGGAGAGGAGGAGAGAGGACAAGAGGAGGACAAGAGGAGAGGAGGACAAGAGGAGAGGAGGACAAGAGGAGAGAAGGACAAGAGGAGAGGAGGAGAGGAGGAGAAGAGGAGAGGAGGAGAAGACAAGAGGAGAGGAGGACAAGAGGAGAGGACAAGAGGAGAGGAGGACAAGAGGAGAGGACAAGAGGAGAGGAGGACAAGAGGAGAGGACAAGAGGAGAGGAGGAGAAGACAAGAAGAGGACAAGAGGAGAGGAGGACAAGAGGAGAGGAGGACAAGAGGAGAGGACAAGAGGAGAGGAGGAGACAAGAGGAGAGGAGGACAAGTGGAGAGGAGGAGAGGACAAGAGGAGGACAAGAGGAGAGCAGGAGAGGAGAACAAGTGGAGAGGAGGAGAGGACAAGAGGAGGACAAGAGGAGAGGACAAGAGGACAGGAGGACAAGAGGAGAGGAGCACAGGAGCACAGGAGAGGAGGACAAGAGGAGAGGAGGAAAAGAGGAGAGGAGGAGAAGACAAGAGGAAAGGAGGACAAGAGGAGAGGACAATGGGAGAGGAGGACAAAAGGAGGGGAGAAGACAAGAGGAGAGGAGGAGAAGATGAGAGGAGGAGAAGACAAGAGGAGAGGAGGACGAGAGGAGGAGAAGACAAGAGGAGAGGAGGACAAGAGGAGGAGAAGACAAGAGGAGAGGAGGACAAGAGGAGAGCAGGAGAGGAGAACAAGTGGAGAGGAGGAGAGGACAAGAGGAGGACAAGAGGAGAGGACAAGAGGAGAGGAGGACAAAAGGTGAGGAGGACAAGAGGAGAGGAGGACAAGAGGAGAGGAGGAGAGGAGAACAAGTGCAGAGGAGGAGAGGACAAGAGGAGAACAAGTGGAGAGGAGGAGAGGACAAGAGGAGAGGACAAGAGGAGAGGAGGACAAAAGGTGAGGAGGACAAGAGGAGAGGAGGAGAGGAGAACAAGTGGAGAGGAGGAGAGGACAAGAGGAGGACAAGAGGAGAGGACAAGAGGACAGGAGGACAGGAGGACAAGAGGAGAGGAGGACAAGAGGAGAGGAGGAAAAGAGGAGAGGAGGAGAAGACAAGAGGAGAGGAGGACGAGAGGAGAGACAATGGGAGAGGAGGACAAAAGGAGGGGAGAAGACAAGAGGAGAGGAGGAGAAGATGAGAGGAGGAGAAGACAAGAGGAGAGGAGGACGAGAGGAGGAGAAGACAAGAGGAGAGGAGGACAAGAGGAGAGCAGGAGAGGAGAACAAGTGGAGAGGAGGAGAGGACAAGAGGAGGACAAGAGGAGAGGACAAGAGGAGAGGAGGACAAAAGGTGAGGAGGACAAGAGGAGAGGAGGACAAGAGGAGAGGAGGAGAGGAGAACAAGTGGAGAGGAGGAGAGGACAAGAGGAGGACAAGAGGAGAGGAGGACAAGAGGAGAGGAGGACAAGAGGAGAGAAGGACAAGAGGAGAGGAGGAGAGGAGGAGAAGAGGAGAGGAGGAGAAGACAAGAGGAGAGGAGGACAAGAGGAGAGGACAAGAGGAGAGGAGGACAAGAGGAGAGGACAAGAGGAGAGGAGGACAAGAGGAGAGGACAAGAGGAGAGGAGGAGAAGACAAGAAGAGGACAAGAGGAGAGGAGGACAAGAGGAGAGGAGGACAAGAGGAGAGGACAAGAGGAGAGGAGGAGACAAGAGGAGAGGAGGACAAGAGGAGAGGACAAGAGGAGAGGAGGAGAAGACAAGAAGAGGACAAGAGGAGAGGAGGACAAGAGGAGAGGAGGAGAAGAGGACAGCACCACTGATGGACCTGCAGATACTCATAAACATGTTCATTCAACTCCTATTGGGTGGGTCAGTTCTGAGGAACCAAGAAGATGGAGGAGGAGGAAGAGGGGGAGGAGGAGGAAGAGGGGGAGGAAGAGGAGAGGAGGAGGAGGAGGAGGAGGAAGAGGAGGAGGAGGAGGGGGGAGGAGGAGGAAGAGGGGGAGGAAGAGGAGAGGAGGAGGAGGAGGAGGAAGAGGAGGAGGAGGAGGAAGAGGAGGAGGAGGAAGAGGAAGAGGGGGAGGAGGAGGAGGAGGAGGAAGAGGAGGAGGAAGAGGGGGAGGAGGAGGAGGAGGAAGAGGAGGAGGAGGAGGAGGAGGAAAAGAAGGAGGAAGAAGAGGAGGAGGAGGAGGAAGAGGAGGAGGACGAGGAGGAGGAGGAAGAGGAGGAGAAGAGGAGGAGGAGGAGGAGGAAGAGGAGGAGGAGGAGGAAGAGGAGGAGGAGGAGGAAGAGGAAGAGGAAGAGGAAGAGGAGGAGGAAGATGAGGAGAAGAGGAGGAGGAGGAGGAGGAAGAGGAGGAGGAGGAGGAAGAGGAGGAGGAGGAAGAGGAAGAGGAAGAGGAGGAGGAAGAGGAAGAGGAGGAGGAGGAGGAAGAGGAAGAGGAAGACCATGAACTGCTGGTGTTTCCTGGAGGGCTGGATAAATGATTCAAGCTCCTTATGTAACATCAGATCCTCACAGTCTCCAGTCATGGTGGACAAGAAGCACCTGAGATGCTGAATCAGGACCCGTCCCTGCAGGTCCTGCTCTGGTCAGCCTTCACGCTCCTCCAGGAGCTCCTGGGCCCTCCAGGGTCCTTCACTGGGGCCTCTTCTGAGGGCCCCTTCAGGAGACACGCTTCATGTTGAGGCTCTGCTGCAGCCAGGCAGCAACATCTGGAGGAAACACGTCTACTCCAACATGTGGGTCAGACGTGTCCTTGTCCTCCAACATGTGGAGCAGACGTGTCCAGCGTGAGGAGCGTCCTTCACCCAGCTTGTGTCTGTGGTCCATAAACCATCAGTTACTTTATCCTGGTTGAGTTCAAGTGATCACAAAGTTGTAAAAGTGAGTGTGTGTGTGTGTGTGTGTGTGTGTGAGTGTGTGTGTGTGTGTGTGTGTGTGTGTGTGAGTGTGTGTGAGTGTAAGTGTGTGTGTGTCTGTGTCTGTGTGTGTGTGTGTGGAGTCAGCAGCCCTCTTTGTGTCTGAAGTGGGGTCAGCAGACCCCCGGGTCCCCGTGGGGGTCCCGTGGAGGTCCCATCCCCCCGTGGGGGTCCCGTCCCCCCCCGTGGAGGTCCCGTCCCCCCGTGGGGGTCCCGTCCCCCCCCGTGGGGGTCCGTCCCCCCGTGGGGGTCCCGTGGAGGTCCCCCCCCCCGTGGAGGTCCCATCCCCCCGTGGAGGTCCCGTCCCCCCGTGGGGGTCCCGTCCCCCCCCGTGGAGGTCCCGTCTCCCGTGGGGGTCCCGTGGAGGTCCCCCCCCCCGTGGGGGTCCCGTGGAGGTCCCGTCCCCCCCCGTGGAGGTCCCGTCCCCCCGTGGGGGTCCCGTGGAGGTCCCGTCCCCCCGTAGGGGTCCCGTGGAGGTCCCGTCCCCCCCCGTGGGGGTCCCGTGGAGGTCCCGTCCCCCCCGTGGGGGTCCCCCCCCCGCATGACTCAGCTCCTGCAGGAGCGCCTACCTCCTGCAGCTGCTGCAGCTCGGTGCGGAGCGCGTCCTGCTCGGCCTGCAGCCCCCCGACCTGCAGCTTCAGCCGCTGGTTCTCCTCCAGGACCACCAGCCCGCACTCGGCCGCCCGGACCTTCTCCCGGTTGGCCTCCAGCAGCTCCCGGCTCAGCCGCTCCACCTCGGCGCGGCACGTCTCGGCCGAGGCCCCGCAGCCGGCTCCTCCCGCGGCCATC